>BNCR01000003.1:25559911-26135390 GCA_014656515.1 Oryzias celebensis | reverse complement strand
AATAAAAGACAAGAGGATCTTGTTTGTGCTAAACTTTTTTTCCCCTTGAGAGTTTGAGGGAAAAAAGTCAAATAAAGTAACAAGTCGTGAATTACTTTTTCAAATAGGAAATGAATAAAGTAATCTAATTACAAATTTGATCCAGTAACTAAGTACAGTAATCAATTACTTTTTAGAAGTAACTTACCCAAAACTGTTGCTTAACAAGGTTGGTAGTTAGCGTAGACACAGTAACTGTAATGAAGGCACAGAGGCATGTGGATCCATAAGGAAACGTTTAATTTTACGGCGAGGTCATACTCCAGACAAGGGTCATCACAAGGAGCAAGGCGGGAGGCGTCGAGACAGGCAAAGATCAGAAACCAAGCAAACAGGACCATGGACCGCTTAGTATGACCGAGAGGCAAACCAGTTCAAGATTACGCACAGAGGAGAGGGTCAGACTGGCTTTTAAGCAGCGTGGTGATGACTTGATGAGGAGCATCTGGTGAAGACAAGATGGTGGAGGTCAGATGCATAATGGGAGTTAGAGTGTACAGGTAAACAGAGACTGTCAGTGCTCTGGCGATAGCTCCCTCTGCTGGTCAGAGTGGGGACTGGTCGGCCGGATGCTGACAGAAGGGAGCAAGGAGCTTGTGGCCTGCCAAATGTAGCTTCTTCGTAACAAACAAGGTTTTCCAAACAATATGTTTTTGTCTGCTCCTGGAGCACAAAAATTTGAATAAACAAATACTCAGGAATGTAATTTTAAGCTTAATCTTCTTTATAGATGTCTTCCATCATCTGAAAAATGCAACAAAAAAATGTTAAAAAACACAATTTTCATCAGAATTGGTCTTAAAGACTCTTGTCTCATAAATGGAAGGCCCTGGTTCAAATCCTGACCATGATCTTTCTGTGTGAAGTTTCCATGTTGTCCTCTTGGATGTGTGGGTTTTCTTCAGGTACTTCAGTTTCTTCCCACAGTCCCAAAACATGCTTCATAAAATAACAGATTTTTTTTTTCTAAGTTGTCTGTAGGTGTGAATTTGTGAGTGTGTGTGTTGCCTTTTTTCCAACACTAGCTGGGATAGGCTCCAGCAACACTGTGGCCTTAAAAAGGATTAAGCAGGTTTAGAAAATGGATGGATGATAAAAAACGATTAATTAGTTTCTGGGATTGAATTGAATTTTTATACTATGTACTTGATTTTTTTTTAATGGTTTTAGCAGCATCAGCATGCCTTTTCATGTGTTACAAACAAGGTTAGGAGTTACAGGTATTGTGAATATGCAAACACTACTTACCTGGCTAATGTTTAGCATGTTACAAACAAATTCTATTGTTACTTTAAATGCAATTGGTAAAGTCTGGCTGACATATGAATTTATCTCTGATTTCTTTTGTCTCACTTAATACGCCTTAAAACACTAACTTGTGCCAGTGACGGTTCATCTTGTAATCCATTGCACCCTATAGTGCAAAAAAATACGGTACTATAAATCAATTTTGAAAAAAAAAAGTTAATTGTGTTACAATATTTGATTTGGTAAATTGTTCATCATGACAAATTATTATTCTGCTGAGTATTTCCACAACTAGTTCTTGTACTATGTCAATTTAGAGAAAGGATCCAGTCAATTGAGTTGCCTGCGAGCACTCACTGAAGTGATTAACATTTTGTTTAGTTTCTTTATGGCTGATCACAAACTCAATTTAGTGAGTTTAGTGTTAACCACTCTTTCAATGCAGCACTTAGCACAGATGCCTGTGAGTGTACTTCAGTCCCGTTTTAACAAATCGACGTCCCGTGGGAGGTAATTTACAGCTTAAAGACAATCACTGAACAGATATTAAAAAAATCTTTAAAGGAGTTTCCTGGCACAGATGCTTGCAACCAAAGAAATAGTAATTAAGTTAGTATTTAACAGCTGATCAACTGTACTTGAATGAAAAACTTAGAAACAATTTATAAAAGTTAAATAGCGAGGCATAGACTCATGTTAGGCAAAGGTTTAAAACAACGAGCGTCAAGCAGTTAACTCCTGTTGCCCTATCTGTGAAGTGATTTATATAAATATATATATATATATATATATATATATATATATACACTCACACAGAGATGACTAGATCCGTGTACACCTTTGTTTACCTCATCTAAGCTGGCAAAACTGTACAGCTGGGTATCACCTATATGGCTTGCCATTTTTGTTGCACTGCAAATGTTAACTTGGGGTTCTGAGGGCTTGTAAGCTAGTGGGAGAGAGTGTACGCAAAGGGATCATGGGATATTAGTGAAGGGTTACTTCTACACTTATACTCCCGCCCACAATTCAATGAACTCCTGTCATTCTGCAGAAAATATGTCTTAGAAAACGACAGTCTTTTTTAATTTTTGCTAAAAAAAAAAAAGCATCATCATGTTTAAAAGACCACTGAACATTTTTACAATAGATCAAAAAACAAGAATACTACACCACCATACAGCTCTATTAGGCGACACGATTATTGCAAATTTACAAAATGAAAAGACGAATACCCTAAACTTGACATGAATTTCTCATGAAGAGACATAAAATGTTTAAAAACACTAATAAAATAAACAGCTAATTTGCTGTCGTTCAGAGCAGTGCATTCTACACAAATTGACAGCATGACTTCTCACAGAAATGTATTCATGCTGAAGTCATCCTGTCAAATGTCAACAACTGCCCTGGGAAATGTCCACAGAGGCTTGAAGCTCTCACTGCTTCCAAAAAAAATGCTCCTAATAGCTGCAGCATCGTTCTCCAGCACAGTTTGTAATGCAATCTAATGTGAGTTTAACTTTAACGCTTGTCGCATCTCCTCTGATCTGGACAGGATGAAAAGGTCTTCATACCTCCACTCTTCATTTTTAGCTTTCAATGCAAAAACTGGTTAATGTCTTTAGAAGCGTTGAGCTTGGCTGGATTAACACACTGGGTCGACAGAAACAAGCCTTTGATGTAATGGCACCTTTCAATCAAAGGCCCCTGTTAATTTGACTAATGCCAGAGTAG
The DNA here is from genome assembly GCA_014656515.1 of Oryzias celebensis. Lineage (NCBI taxonomy): Eukaryota > Metazoa > Chordata > Actinopteri > Beloniformes > Adrianichthyidae > Oryzias > Oryzias celebensis. Next base: position 26,132,366 of record BNCR01000003.1, on the reverse strand, counting down.
CACTTAGGACGTTTTCTTTATGTGCAAAACCACACTGTTGTTTTTCTGCATCTTTTGGATTTTTTGCAGCTCAACGTCTCAAAAACGTTTAGACAAAAAAGCATAATTTTGTGCTTTGGAAATTAGGAATTCAGCTTCTGCTTTAAAGTCTTTGTTTCTCCGTTATTTCTCCATCATTAAAGTCTATTGGATGTATAATGAATGAGATATCCCTGCACCAAGACTAGCCAGGTAATTCCCAGGTTGTATTACAGGTGCAGACTTTCATCAGCCCAGGGCAGTTCCTCACAATTACTGTGCTACATTAAGACGATAAGACAGCCAAGTTCATTGAGGTTCTCATACTATAATTGGAGCAGATTTTAATGGACAAAAAACATTTTTATGAACAAACTGAGGGTGCTATTCATATTTCTTTTTTATATAATATAAAATAAGGTTTGCTCCTGTGCATGTCTGCATTTAAGCAATAATGCATGTCTATTTGCAACATGCTGAGCTCAGTCTTTCTGAGTCCTTTCAGCCATCACATTAATATTGGCAAGGAATTGCATTACTGTTCCCTCTCAGGCATAAAATCTCTCATGAGCATATATTTTAATTCTGTGCAGTCTCCTAACTCATTTTGAAGTTCTGTCAGTGTTTTGATGAGGAGTTGCCCACACATTACAACATGCCTTTAGAATGCAAGTGTCAGCACCTCTGCTGTTCACCTTATAGATCACTGGTTTGGTGTAAACTGTGATTAATATTTTAATAACACATCTTACAAAATAATCAGTCATTAGATTTCCAGTAAACAAAAGAACCAATGGCTTAAAAGGATAAAGGCAGCCAAAAAAAAAAAAATTACTAAAATACAGAAATTTTGAATTTTTGTTTGCTTATATTAATATGTTTATTGTTTATAAAAATGGACATCATTTGTCAAAGCACTTTTCTTTCAAAATCACTTAGTTTATTGCACCAGAATTTATAGCACCAATAATTTTAATCTCAAGAACGAGAACCAAACTGTTCTTCAGCTCCTTTATTACAATAATTGTTGGCCTATGTTTTTATTCTTCAACTTCCTCTGAATGAACAAATAGGAAGACACTTCCAGTAGAGCTCAGAAAGGGTCAACTCTGCACCACCAGAGGTGGAATGATTGACCTGTGATTGGAAGATTGCAGGTTTGGTTTCCACCCTGCTCGCCCATGTGTTGAAGTGTTCTTGGGCAAGACACTGAACTTCATATTGCTCCTGGTGGTTAAAGGTTGGCGCAAGCATTTAGCAGTGAAGCCCCCATCAGTGTGTGAATGTGTAGGTGCACGTGTGAATTGGACTGCAACTGTAAAGCACTTTTGACCATCTAAGAAGGTAATAAATATAATATTTTGTAATAAGATTTAGGTATACACTAAAGAGCTCTGAATGTGACATTAAAAAAAATGTGTTCACTCAAAGACCGAATTCGAACTTTTTCCCCTACCCCTATGGCTTCTCACTACCGCTATATTTAACCATCCAAACAGAAAGTTATGGAAAAATCAGTCTTCCAATTTAAACGACACTACCCCTCAATGACTCATCAATATTCGCTGGTCATCGACGTTAGTGAGTAGCTTCCAGCGCTCGGAAACACATAACATTAATTTTATAACTCTAAATAGTCATACTAAAACAAAAAATCATTACTTACATATATATATAAACTTTTGTGCTTCAGAGCACACCCACATAAATAAATAAAGATCTCCTTCTGCGCTACACGAGGCGTAGGAATGGATACAGAGCCCTCCGCCGCAATGGCTATCCCTTAAAAAAACGATTTTGGACACCGAGGGGTAGGGAGAAGGGGAAGAATTTGGATTCGGCCAAACAATTTAAATGAACGTATTTGTGGCGACAAATAAGTGTTTTGAACACACAAGTGAGTAATTTATGACCGCAAATTAGAATTTTAGTTGCAGTTTTTAGTCAAGTTACAATTTTGTGGTCACAAATTAGCATTTTGTGTGGACAAATTAGTATGTTGCTAAAAATCTGAGTTTTGTGGTCACAAATTAGTAATTTGTGTACTCAAAATGCTAATTAGTGACTTGTAGTAATTTGTGCGCACAAATTAGTTTTTTGTGGCCGCAAAATAGTAGTAGAAATTATTGATGTTAAATTACTAATTTTGTGGGCACAAAATGAAAATTGGAGTTAAAAAAATATTAATTTGAGGGAACAATTTCTTGCTATTTTTTAGTCATATCCATTGGCTCTGTAATACACCATTTACCATCTGTTGTGAAAGGTTGGAGTCTGAGAGACAATGACTGAATGAGTTATTGTAAAATCTTTCCAAAGAAATCTGAGCATATGGCAGAATAGCATTATTTTAGTTTCAAGCGTGAAGCAGTTTTAAGGGAATTAAAAAACAAACAAAGGTAATAACCTGTGCAAAGTAGAGATGCATCAATTCTATACATCCATGAAGCTTTAAAAATGTTCAAGAAAAAGCGCTTTTTGGTGGCCGATCTATGCATTAGAATTTAGTGAATGAAAGTATCCCAGCAGAACGGACCACTTGGACTGGCTGTAAGCCAGAAGGTTGAAGAGCAACATTGCAAAGCAACATTGACATTCTGTCAGGAAGCACACTGAAAAGCAGTTGTGGAATTATGCAAAGGGGTGTCCTACAACTGAAGAAAACAGGTGATTGGGTGAACTGGGGCAGCTTGAGAATCTCAGGTCATCTGATGGTCACATGGTGAGTGGTGGCACCTGGGGAACTGGAAAGAATTGATCTTCCTCGTCCCCTGGGGAGGTGAAAAGTGGGTCAAAGGCAAAGGCAGGTTAGACAAAACTGATATTTTTTCTCTGCAAGATAAATTTACAATTTAAACCTTTACAAAAAGTCCACTTTCACTAATTTCTTTTTTTTTTTTTTACAAACTCTTACAAATTATACACATTAAAGATACTATTGTTTGTTTAAACAGAAACTTTGGTTAAAAGGGAAAAAAAGACATTTTACAATTTTTGGGGGGCTGAATTCTAATGAAGTTCGACCAGTCTGCTTCCCAGTGCAGCTTGCTAATAGCAACCAGAGATGTGCATCATTAATTCATGAGTGGTGGGGGTGGCAGTTGAGATGTCTTGATGCCTCAGAGGAAGGTAATTAAACAGATAGAGCTGTTTCTGCACGGGGAAGTTCGCTCGCACTGCCATGCCTTGGGAGAGGAGATGTGTCTACTGATACTCAGGAGAGCCCTATGATTAAATGCAACCCTGAAACTCACATGTATGTTGACTCTGTATACCCTCAGTTTCAAAGGGGACAAGCTGGTGGGGTTGGGGTCAAATTTATATTCCTCCTTTTCTTCGTCTTTGTGTTAAAAAAAAAAAACAACTTCTGTTGTTGCACGTAATCCAGCTCTTGAAGGTGTTCTCATTTAAAGATCATGCACTTATTCACACTGTCATAATGACCTATATACAAATAAAACATACATGGTCATTTGACTAATTTGTGCTTAAATATTTAAAAAATAGTAAATATAGCAGAAAACAATATCAGATGCAGCACACAGTACAACACAATGCAACAAAATGTGTTTTTTTGTTGCTCTTTTCCTTTTAACGTTCTATTGTGGGTGGATTTATTTTCATACTAAGTTGGCTTTACATAAAATGGTCTATGCAGTTTAACAGAGACCAACACATTAAATTATGATTTGCCATTTATTGTATAAATCTGGAACAGCAAGTTAGCATGACATCTTATACATCTGACCAAGTTTGGTCAGTAAAAACAGTAGATCAGCAATATTGGAAAGAAAGACATTTCACAACTAGAAGGAAGAATGGATTTCGCTCAATTTCAGCAAATTTTGAACACTAACTTGATGCCATCTGTGAAAAACTTGAAGTTAAAAAGAGGATGGCTTCTATAAATGGATAATGATCCTAAACACATATCAAAATCCCCACTGTCATATATTAAGAGGCAGAAACTGAAGGTTTTGCAGTGGTCTTCCCAATCACCTGACCTCAACATCATTGAAAATGTATGGATAAACCTGAAAAGAGCAATCTGCAAACTGATGCCTTTAGAAGATTTTTCAATCTTTCCTTGGATTCTTTATGGACAATATTATAAGATATTTCATGGGGTGCCCAAACTTTTGATCCCCACTGTACATAAGGGCCTTAATTTTGGTTGTACTTACTGATGTCAAAAAGGGGAACATGGAGGTAAATGGTGCAAACAACCTTAGGTGCTAATGTAAATATGCTCTGTTTATTGCGTGTTGCAAACAAGATTGAAAGTTACATGTACTGTCAATATGCTATGCTAATCTTTCAAGCGTTGTAGTGTGTCACAAACAAGTTCTTACTGTAAACCAGGAAATAAAGTCTGACTGACAGATAGACTTATTTCTGACTCTTTTGTCTCGTTTAATGTGCCTTATAGAACAGTGCGCATAGATCATTCCTTAATGGGTGCTCCTTTTAATCTGATTCAAGAGTTATTCGTTCAGCAAAAATCAATCTGTAAACTTTTTAAAACCCCTAATCTGTTCAAGGCTTTACTTTGACTCAGTTTAGCATTTTTTGCCTTAGTTTATTAACATCATAAGATTCAATTGAACTGCTAAGTTACTTTGCAGAAAGCTCTAAACTATAGCCCAGTCAACACAGAAATTAAGAGACTGTACTATTAGCATTCCCTGGTATTTTCTGATTTTTTGAATGTGCAGCAGATTTGTTATTTTCTCACAATAAAAATTAAAATAAAGCAAAGGATGGAGATAATTTGAAGATGGTAATCTTTTTATAATAGTCCCATATGTGTTAAGGACTTGCTCGGCCCCCTTCAGATACAGACATTATTTAATAGTATCATGGATGAAGTAACACTGCTAAATGCTTCTTAGAATTCAAAACTATTAAAAAAAAACTTTTTAAATAGAAAAAGCTTTGTTTAAAAATTAACTTCTTTTTGGGCCATTATAGCTGTGAGCATCAAGGTAGAATTAATTTTAAAATATTTCAATTGAAAGGCACCATTGAGCTCTGTTAAACATACCAAAAGCAATTTTGTTTGCAAATACAAACATATCACTATTTTATGTGGTGATTTGCTAAGGTTGCTAAAACAAGAGAAAACAGGCACAAATAAGAGGATTCAAATAGGGATTTAGCATGGGCTCTGGATGTACACCTCTGCAATGGAGAGTGGAGAATAAACGTAAGGAATGGGATGTTTCTGGAACTGGCTCCTAAAGATGCTTTGACATCTATTAAGCTACGCATGAGGTGCATGCTGTTTTCTGTGATGCTCAGATTTTCCTGCCAGCAGCTGGTGAGCCTGGACCTGCGCTGATGATGGACCATAATGACTGAAGACGTGGCACAGGCAGAGGTGAAGGCTGTGGTCAGCCCCGGAGCACAGCCCGGATATTAAGTAAAACGCAAGAGAGGTGGATAGAAGGATGGGGCTGTGCTCAAGGAAATGACCAAAGGACTAATGTGACTTTAGAAAAGACGTAAATAAACAAATAACATGATTGTTGTTTGCTTTAGTTTGAACCATGGTCAACCCTTAACTTGTCCAGAAGCACATGAAATTGCAAACCTGCGAAAATGTCAACCTATGTTGGAATAGTTTTTGTATTGGGCATTACAAAGTTTTTACCACATTTTCCGCACTATAGGGTGCACCGTCAATGAAAGGTCTATTTTTAAACTTCTGTCTTTTATAAAGAGCATTGAAACAGCCAGACAGTGCTACATGTCAGCTGCAGTAGAATAGTTTTACAATAACACACAAGCTTGTTCACAACTCATAAAACAGTAAAAAAAAAACAAACAAACAGATTTGTGTCTCTTAAAATTGTCTACATCAGTACAACCATAAAAATTCCTTTAACAAGGCGCTTTGTTGTCATTTAAAAAAACAAAAAAGGCTTTTAAGTGTCTTCTGGTGTGGAAAATATGCAAACAGGCCTCACAGTTCTAACTAATGGATCACAAACTTTAGCGGCCTCTTGAATAAAAAAAGAGAAATCCTTAGAAAATTTGTAGAGAAAGAAATAGCTTATTTGTTTTACACATTTTTATCAGGAGTCTTATAAAACTTGTGAACATTTCTTTCTTGTTTTTTCTGTCTTGACTGATTTTGTTGTTCATTCTCTTGATTTCTTTTACAGCCTAAAACTGAACCTGAAAGGATAAAATTGCCAACCACCCTTTTTATCACAAGCTAATAGATTATCTTAAACAACTAAGCCAAACAAGCTCATTTGTCTTCTAATAACTAGTTAGGATTACTGTGATCTGGGTTCCTGATCCTCAATAGTTAATCCTTTTCTGTCCAAGTGCGTTACCACACTCTAAATGCTGTGTTTACCCTGTAAATGTAACATAATGTGTCAGACAAGACAAAACAAGAAAGGTTTAAAGTAAATGTGATGTCGCCTTCAGCTTTAACAGTTGCTTCTAAGGAGCCAGGTTTGGGATTATGCTGTTAAATCAATTTATGGGCACTTGCAGCCAAATGAAAAGAGTAAAACTGGACCATTGTCTTGCAGTTCATGACTTGGATTAGCGCACAATCCTAACACAACATCAGTCTTAGCACCAGACTCCAGATTCCTGCATTTTCTGCACTATCAGGCACACTTCAAAATTTTAATTCTCCAAATTTTAATTAAAATAGAAAACTACAGCGCACTTTAAAACCCAAAGCGCCTTATGCATGGATTAATTCTGGTTGTGCCTACTAATGTAAAGTGATTTTGATAGGTACATGGCGCTCTTTCAAAATGTCAGTCTGCTTTTTTAGTTGCTAACAATGTTGCAAATAGTGTAAGTGGCTAACGTTTAGAGGTGTCAGACAGTATATTTTTATGTGCTACTAACAAGATTAGCAGTTAATATAGTCACAGTAACGTTTGTTTTAATCTGTTTTTATGTATTTTTACCTAAAAAACATTGGGAGCTAGGTTACAGGTACTGTGACTACACTGGATTTCTTTAGATTTGAATAATATCTGTCACAAATCGTTTCTGTAACTTCCCACCTCCAGTAAACGCACTACTTGATTCTCTATCACCTTCACCTGGTCCCTCCAGCTCTTATACTGCTGACTCTCACCTCACCACTGCCAGATTGTCATTTGTGCCAACAGTGATTTTCCAGCCCTCGCCAAGTGTTCTAGTCTCCTGTGTATTTTGATCCTGCCTCGTTTCTGACCATGTCTCTGCCTGTACCCCTCTGGATATTCCTGTTTGATGTCTTTCTGCCTTTTTGGGTTTTTGGATTCTGGACTGTTTTTGGATTACGCTTCTTGTCACGCCCTTTTGGAGATTCCTGTTTGTGCCCGGACTGTCTGCTCGGTTACTGGATCTTGGACTTACTACGGACTTTGATTTATGCTGCTCTGGATATTACTTTAAGAACTGAACTTTGAATAAAACCCCTTAAAAGACTGTTCTGATATTTTGGTCTTCTGTTGGGTTTCTAAGGGTGCATGACAAATATCGAGATCTGCCACCCGCTTCCCATGAGAAAGCAGTCAGATAAACCAGCGATCCTTATCAGGTTTGTAAATCAAAAGCACAACACAGCTCTAATGGAGCACAAAAACACCTGAAGGGATCTTCTGTTTATCTTAATGACCATCGCTCCAAATATAATGCTTAACAGGCAAAACACTCCAGGCTCCTAAAGTGCAAAAAGCAGATCCAGAGAACCTGGGTGCTGAATTCCAGGATCTACGTTAGACCACTGGGTCCACCGGACCTGTCTAAGATCTTAATCACCAGCATGAAAGACTTTGAGAAGTGTGTGGGCACGGACATCTGAGCCTCTAATTGATGCAAAATTAGAGTCCTCTGATCGGAAGATTGCAGGTTCTATTCCCGCCTTGCCCGCCCATGTGTTGAAGTCTCCTGGAGCAAGACACTGATCCCCATATTGCCTCTGATGGAAGGTTGGCATCAGTATTTGGCAGTGGGGCCGCCATCTGTGTGTGTGTGTGTGAATGGGACCGTGACTGTAAAGCACTTTGGGCCTTCAATAAAGGTAGAAAAGAGCTAAATAAGTACACACCATTTACCATTTAGTTATCCTATGTTTGACATGTTTTTTTATGGATGGAAACCTCTGTTGATTGTGTTACATATGTGTCATTCGTGTCCGATTGTTTGAAAAAACAATTTCCAAATCCAAAATTGTATTTATCTTTTTCAAAGTTGTATTTTTTACGACTTACTTTGCCTCCTCTTGTAAAAAAGCTACCACTTGTGCACAACCTTGAGATTGGCTTTCTTGAGGCACAGAGTGCATTCAGTTTGGTAAATCAAATTTTATCCTGATGACAAGAAGCTTTGCAGGATTCAGCACCTCATTTCCAATTTTTAAAGTTACCCAGGTGTGCACATCTTTATTTTTCCTGCCAAGATGAATGGTAAAATAGTCTCATAGTTTTGAAATATAGGGTTGTAAAAGTTAAGTGAGTGAGCTGCCAGAGACAGGATAGCCTCTCGCCTCCTAGATGTCCATTACATTATTGTGTAATTTTTGTTCCATTAGACCCTCTTAATGGAGTGAACTGTGCCGTGAGAACTGTATTGTGGGTGTAGCACAGACTTTTACCGCCCTGTCCACTCTGTCATGGTGGAATTGTGATTGGAGGTGTTAAATAGGGGCCAGATTAGGAGGTTTAAATGAGTTTTAATTTAGGTCTTGGCTTATTAGATGTCAAACTCAGAAGGGCTGAAAGGATTCAGGAGATGAATTGGGTTAACCTGCTGCTTAGTATGACACCTGCTCCTCCGCCATTACTGCAAGCTAATGCCTTACTCTAATGCATCCGTATAGGGGTTACTTGGAATATGAGGAATGACTATGCTTGAATGCTGAAGTGGAGACAATAAACAACAGCTTCACATATGCATTCTTGTCGCCCAAATCTTAAAGCCTTAGTCACATGCATCCATACAGGGCTTGACCTGTGTGTGTGTGCTATGGCTTTTTTGGTTGTTCAGGACCGCAGAGGGTTATAGTGAGGTGCGCACGAAACAGGGGCGGCGCCAGGCATTAGCTTGGGGTTGCTATAGCAACTGCAAGACTTAGCAAAGCAACCCCAAATTTATAAAAGCCTAATCCTGCATTCACATCAAACGCAATTTGCGCGTCAAATTCAAGTCGAACGCCTCTCTTTAATTGCACCTCAAATTCGCTGTTCGATGCCTGTCCAAAAATGTGTTCAGAAACTTGACGCCCTGGCCACATGTTGGAGGAACTACCAGCTAATGTTTTTTTGCCTACATGTCTGTGCACTGTATATCTCATTTGCAACGCATGGAAGACATGGAGGATGATTAGAGATCAGATTTATTTTAAAAAGCTCTAGAAAAACCCCAGTAAATGCATCTCCATGTCTGGGTTCATGAGATCATTCAGTACGTTGAGTTTCATTCCTTTAGAGAGAGAGCTGCATCTGAGTGACGGTCACTTCTGCAGTGTTTCCATCTTTCTGTGACCCAGTTTGATGACTTTCTGTCACGCATTAACCCGAGAGGGGAAAATAGAAATAAGAATAACGGCAGACAGCAGAAGAAGGAATACCATTGTGGACAAAGGTTTTAAATCAAATCACTTGACTTGATATTTGAAACTTACATCACTGATTAATTTTTTTCTGCATAAGCTATTAACAAGTTTAAAACAGTGTTATATCTACATACATAGCAATATAATTCATTGTTATTTAAGGCTGCTTAATGACCTGAATCAGTGTTGGTACAGAATTAATATCTGATCATAAACCAGATGTTGATAACAAATGTAAAGTAAATAGTGTGGTCGGGTCGGGTGGGGTTATATAAATTTGCTTCCTCCCACTCCCTTTCAAGAAATCTATCATTTGATGCCTGGTCACCCTGTGTTTGATATGTTTTTTATGGATGTAAACCTCTGTTTATGGTGTTACATATGTGTTATTCTTGCCTAATAGCTTGAAATAAACCATTTCAAATCAAATAAAAAAATCAAAGTGTAAATTTAATTATGTATTCAAACAAACAGGAACACAAAGGGAACATTATTAGAACTGTATGATCATGTCTGCAAAATGACAAAATTCAAAGTGTTTCTACTCATTGGACTGTAACAATGGCTTTTTTTGCCGCCATCATGTGTGTTGTCCGCTGCGACCTGGTTGCACCCACAGTATCTAACCATAAGGCCAGTTGCAACTATAAGGCATAAGGTACCACATAGAAGCCCAAAGACTCTGACCTGAAGAGAATTGAGAATCACCTGGTCTTTGTACCCAAAATAGGGTTAATTGTGCTGCATGTATTAAGTCTGAAGTATCACTGACTCAGTTGCTAGTCCAGTGGAAAGTCTTTCCGGATTCATCATATCTCTTCCACTTTCTTTTGTGATATTATTGTATGTATAAAGTAAAAGTGAGACGAGATAACAGTAACCTTGAGCTTTCAAGAGGAAGAAGGCTGCTGTTCAGTTCCCTGCTCCTCTTACTCTTGTTTAGTTCTGGTATTCTCTTGGGCAGCTCTCACACAACAAACACACCACAGACACAGCGTAACACCAGAACAATGCATATTTAAAGTGCATAGTTCTTCCTAATGTCATGGCTGCTTGACAGAGAATACAGTCACTGGGAAAGAGCATGTCTAATGATAGTCACAGACAACCGCATGTGTGTGTGTGTGTGTGTGTGTGTGCGTGCACGCACTTGTGGGACAGAGAGAGTTGGGAGGCAGCAGAATAAAACAGAATGAGTGATGAACAGGTTCTGGCTGCCTGCTGCACTCCTCAGAAGCAGCGCTGCTGCATTTGTGCACTCTGACATGCTGATGAAATAGTAATATAGGTAAGCTGTAGTAATCTGTGACAATTAGCGAGAACATTGCTGCAGTGTGATGAAGGTAAATTTGTAATGAGGGAGGAACCTGGAGTCTTAACAGCACGTTCACACCTAAACAAAAAAAGATTAGTAAACTTTTATAAATTTGGAGTTTTAGCAGTGTTCTGAGGTTAGGATACATTACATGTTTAGAGGCGGACATGGCGAAGAGGTAGATTGGTAAACCTCGGAAAATTGCAGATTTTGAATCCTAAATCTTTGTAAAATTGATGTCTTGTGTCATAAATAATGTTGTGTTAAAGTACTTCCAAAATAAAAATGTTGTCATCCACAGCGAAAATGGACGACGTTGTTGTCTGTGGTGCTGTACGTTATCATGCTGTTACTTCAACTTCATTATAAAATAACATATTGCACGTTTTTATTTTGAAAGTCCATTGGAAGTTTTTATTTGATACCTAAACCTGTTTCCCGCTTCTTCTGTTTTTTGCCGCGATAGGGACGCATCAACAGACTGGAAATAAAACTCCTGCGTAAATCTTCCGTTGTGGAGGAATGGACGTTAGATCCAGATATGACCAAGGCGATGTGAACATTCCTATCGATTAATGAATGTTCTATTTTTTTGTGTCAGTGCAACGGAGACACGCCTCACTCCGGTGTCACGCTGCCATCAGTGTGTGAACGTGGGCGTGCATGGGTGAATGGTACTGCTTCAGGCCTTATAAGAAAGTAAAACACTATATAAGTATATGCCATTTTCCATTTAGAATCCTATAAAAGCATGTCGTATATTTAAAAAATGTGGTGTATAAACTTCTATCTTAAGTAAGTTATAGGGTTTTAGTTAAAGCTAATCATTTAGAATGAGAATTAATGGCTTGAGTGAAATGTACTGCGGCTTCAAACAAATTGGTAAAAGTAGCAGCTACCCTGCAATTAGAGACCAAAGTCACCTCAGTCTTTGCAGCAGATATGTAAGAGCAGAGACACCTAAATGTGGATTAAAAATCAGAAACCAGAGTTGCAGTATTATTAACAATTATTCTTAACAGTGTTTTACTGTTTTCTTATTGCAAAGTATCACACTAAAAACCTGCAATGCAAACTGGGAAAAAAATGTCCAGTATTTATGCTGTTTTATATTGTATAGTACTATACTGTGAATCACAATGCTAACTTGGAGGAAATCTGAAAATATTCAGTTGTTTTTAATGTTGTATGGTCCCATACTTTAAATCACAACACAATAGGAAAAGCAAAAAGTAAAAATCATGTGATTTACATGCAGGAACTTACCAGAAACAACTAAGCATTATGCAAAAATAGAGAAGTGCGTGATTTTATCTAAAAATATCTAGAAAACTGGTCAAGAACTTTCTGGAAACATTTCATTTGTCTCCCAGCCAGTTCCTATGAGTTTGGCATCTAAAATCTATATTTTTATTTAGGTTTTTACTGGAAATACTAGAAATGCATCATGGGAGTCCAAGTTTAAATGTCAGCATTTGTTGCACCATAAGTTAGGGGTGTATATCCAGGCATCACAGTGCTATGCTGTTTGATTGGAACAGTTGAAGGTCAGGATTTTAAGACTCTTCAAGGTACTACCCCCAATGGACTTAAGGGCTGCCATAGATATACAGGCATAAATACTGCATAACGTGGTGCCGTTAATGGTACACAGGTTAGTCGAACTGTCTTGTGGCAAAGATCATTCTTGACCTACGAACGAAACAATATTCATATTATATGTACAAGACTATGTAGAGAGTGGACTAAAATTTACAAGAAAGAAGTGTAACGGTAAAATATTGCAAAGCAGTGTAAAATAACTAGCAGTAATGTACTGTAAGTTGTTTTAAAGTTAATTACTGTATAAAAAATTACAGGACTTTATTGGCGAGAGTGCTGTCTGTAAATTACTGTAGATTTACAGTGAAAAATGTTTCACTGTGGAGCTATTTCCTGCAGGCCACCTAAGTGCCCCACACAGTTTTGCCCATTTTTCACCCACAGACTGTCTGTATCCACCTGTAAAGGCAGTAAGGCATAAGGATGCAGTGCAGCGCTGTAGAGACAGCATCCTCAGTACTCATGTTCTAACAATATACAAACTGGAAGGGGTCCAGAGTGACAAGGAGACAGATTTTTAGATCTGACAAAACCAACCTCTCAAAACACTTTGGAATGATTGGGGTAAGTGCTACTGGGTGGAAGTCATTAAGACACGCATTGGTAGAATGCTTTAACACAGACGCACTGAAGACGGTCTTAAAGCAGTTTGGCACAACAGCCAATGCCGAGGGACAGGTTGATTAAGTCCATTAAGGTCCCTGTCAGCTCCTCAGAACATGCTCTGAGTAGATGTGCAGGGAGGCCATCAGGCCCTGCTGCTTTCCTGGTGTTGATCTCACTTAACAATGTGCCAACGTTAGTGGTAGAAAGCGCCAGTGGCTGGATGGTTTTGAGCTAGTTTAGCTGTAATAGCTTCTTCCTTGTCCTTTTTAAGACGAGAGCTTAAAAATGATTCAGCTCATTGAGAGAAGAGATCTTTATGACTGTGGGGATAGTCAGTTTATAGCACTTTATAAATCACAAAGTTCTTGATAATGTATGTCATATACATAAAAAACAGGATTAAAATGCCCTCTCATCCTTCAGCACAATGTATAAAAAAACTTTGGACTATTGAGGCATTGATCCACTTCTTTTATTTCATTTTTTGAAGATTTACCTGTATTTCTGTTAAATCCACGTCTAAAATAAAGTTATCTGAAATACAAACGGGGTACTGCTTAGCATTTAACTAAGTACTTAACACTTTTTATGTTGAAAAGATCTTGTTAGAGTTTTTGGATTTGAATACACATGTAATTTTGGAGGATTTTTTTTTGTTTGTCTATTTTATTTACAGCTTTGATTTTTGTTTGGTTTGCTTTTTTTCTGTGTTTTACTGTACTCCTCATGCAACACATTTTTCATCACACTCTGAAGTTTTATTGTTTCTTCATGATTTAATGTTGCATCTTCCTGCTAATGACTGCTTTGGCTTATTATAAAATAACAATTTAGTCAACAACTAGCTTTTCTTTTGTGTGTGTGTGTGTGTCAATAAATCGCATCATCCCCAAAACCTTAACCTAAAAAAAGGAAATTGTTTAACATATCTGTTGTCCAAGTTGGTGTAAATGATAGATGTAACCTTTTATCAATGCAAACAAAAGTATCTACCTTTTCCTACTTTTCTTATTGTGTTTTATTTTTTTTTATTTCATATCAGTTTCGGAAAATGATTTTCATTTTCCAAAATGCTTCATTTTTTGTCATTGTGTTTTGGTTTCTGGAATGTTATTTTGATTTTTAAAATGTAATGTTGCTTTTGCTCTTTCAATTGTCATTGTGATCTTTAAAATGTTTTTGGATTGAGTGATTTGTTGGTGTGAGCTGCAATTCAGGGCCATCGTAGTGAAGGATTTATAGACACATGGTTTCATCTTGGGCGGTGCAATTCGCAGAAAACAGTCGGGTGAGAAAAAAGAACAGGCAATGTGAAAATAGCTGCATTTATTTTATGTTGTTGATTACTAACAATGTCAAAAAGAAAAAAAAAACATCGTACCAAGCCGCTTCTAAAGTGGTGGGTATACACTAGTAAACAAAAGAAAAAGAAGACCCTCCCTGCTTGTTGTAGTGTGAACATGGGCTAAACGCGCAATCAAGAACCCAAGTTTATCGCTTTCTACACGTTTTGCACCACTTCGACATTATGCACCAAGCCTTTACCAACTGTAGGTGGCAGACACAGGCTAGTAAATAGTAGCAAAAGAAAACTAAGCCCCTCCTTGCTTGTCTCATGTTAACACCAGGGTCTAATTGCACATGAAAACATGTTTAGCGCAGTGTTGAACGCACGTCACATCCAAGATGTGTCCGTAGCTTAACATGCAAACTCACATGCTTGTCTGACATCATGATGAATTTTCTTGAGACCTTTTTAAAATTGTATTTCAAAGATTAAATCTAGTTTGTTTCTATTTCTAAAAAGGAAATATGTCTGATTAAAGAAACAGAAAGTTATGGATTTTCTATTTTTCAGTGTCTGATAGAAATTTATCAGTTTAATTCAGTGGGCTTTATTTTGAAATTATTTGTCTTTGTTTATGCACATTTTCAGATTAGTTTAAAACTGATGGGATATAGAAATGTCTGCAAAAAAAAGTGTACTTAACAAAGTGCAAAAAAGGATCATAAAGACGCCAAAAACATCCTAACAGTTTAAATATGGAACTGAAGTTTAAAAAAAGTTGGTGATCAGATCATGATGAAAAGCCAATCTCTGTTGCAATGCATGATTCACATTAGTCAGATAAAAGGGAAAAAAAATCAAAGACAACTTTTTTTCTTTTATACCTTGTACTCTGACACAGAACTCAATGTAATTTTTGCAGCTAAAAAAAAAACAGCTTTCCATCTCTGTTTTAATTTTCTCTTAAGTAAAGTAGCACATCAATGGTTGTATTCTTCTAGTGAGCTCCTTTGTCAGCTCACGCATTAAAGTTTTGATTTAGAAAAAGAAAAAAAAACCTGAATGACTTTTAGTGGCTTCAAAATTTTTAGAGCAGCTTTTCTGAAGTAAGATGAGTTAGAAACCATAGAAATTTGAAATGTAAATATCTGCTCAACTAACCACATTGCCTCTCATTTTGATCCCTATTAGTTTTGAAACTGTATTTTCTTTCTAGATTGTGTGTTTTCAGGCATGATTTGGTACTTGTCAGCTATGGCATGTGTCAAAGAGAAAGAGGAGGCTTGACTGTAATCATAGCTTTTGATCATTAGTTGAAACTCCTTTGGTTCTATGTATAACCTCCCATTTTAAATCCCCAGGCTGTTAGCTGATAACACAGTGTGAGATGGAAAACACAAGCAAAGCTGTGCGCAAAACAAACAGATGAAATACAAAAGCTATTGGTACAGTATTAACTTGTCCTTTAAAAAATGAAGGAACGCAAATGTCATGGACGATAACTTGCATGAACTGTTATACAAATGATGCAGAGACAAACATGCTTTTATTTTTGACAAAGTCCTACACTCCGTAAGACAAGTTTCCTTTGATTAACTAAAAAAGATCCAAGGCAGTGATATTGTAAATAAACAGTAAACAAAGAAAATATCAAAGGCTAACATTTTACAAAGGCTTGAAATATCATTTGATGTAGGCTGACAATAAACAGTCACCGGCCACTTTATTTATAAGATACACCTTTCTAGTACCGGGTTGGATTCCCTATTGCCTTCAGAACTGCCTTAATCCTAAGTGGCAAAGATTCAACAAGGTTCTGGAAACATTCCCCAGAGAGTTTGCTCCATATTGATATGACAGCATGACACAGTTGCTGCAGATTTGTCGTCTGAAGATCCATGATGACAATCTCCCGTTCCACCACATCCCAAAGGTTTTCTATTGGGCTGAGATCTGGTGACTGTGGAGGTCATTTGAGTCCAGTGAACTCATTGTCATGTTCTAGAAACCAGTCTGAGATGATTCCAGCTTTATGACAAGGAGCCTTTTCCTGCTGGAAGTAGCATCAGAAGATGATACACTGTGGTCATGAAGGGATGGACATGGTCAGCTACAATACTCAGGTAGGCTGTAACATTGTAACAATGCTCAACTGGTACTAAAGGGACCAAAGTGTAACAAGAAAATATCTCCTACACCATTATACCACCGCCACCAGCCTGAACCGTTGATACAAGGCAGGATGAATCAATGCTTTCATGTTGTTTGACGCCAAATTCGAACCTGAATCTGAATGTTGCAGCAGAAATGGAGACTCATCAGAACAGACAATGTTTTTCTAATCTTCTACTGTCCAGTTTTGGTGAATATGTGTAAATTGTAGCCTCACTTTCCTGTTCTTAGTTGACAGGAGTAACACCTGGTGTGTTCTTCTGCTGCTGTAACCCATCTGACTCAAGGTTGTACTGGATGTGTTGTGCGTTCAGACCTTCTCCAGACCTCCGTTGTAACCAGTGGTTATTTGAGTTACTGATGTCTTTCTATCAGCTGAAACCAATCTGGTCATTCGCCTCACACATCAACAAAGCATTTACACTCAGAATTGCTGCTCACTGGATATTTTCGCTTTTTCGGACCATTCTTTGTAAACCCTAGAGATAGTTGTGGGTGAAAATCCCTACCTACCTAACTACCTCTGTTATAGTGGGACACCGCACGTGGGTATTTACTAATCCTGTTAATCAATTAAAACATGTGTCTGATTAATCACTTTTGGACATAAATCACATTGTTTTACTAGGTAAATTTTAAACAACAATATGTGGCTTAAGAAAAGGCCAGAGAGAACATTTTCCCATCATTTTTATTGTCTGAAATGTTTTAATTTGTAAAGTGTTAATTCAGATATCCCAGAAATGTGATTTATGTGCACAAAACACATTAGCAGTAATATAAACAGAACTGTAAAGACTTTTAAGTCTCAGTATTATTCCAAGAAAACAAAGATGCTGATATACAGCCATAAGAAACTGTTATGGCCCCAGCCGCATTTAATTTAGTTTTTCATTGTATTCTGTTTTATTTCTGTCAGAGTGGGACCTCTGTATTTTGTGGATCTTTGTGGGGCTCTGTTGATTTGCTTAAGGTGTGGTGCTGTAGGGGTGTGGCTCGCATTTGGACCAAACCTGACAGGGGGGCAGTCTTTAAAAGCACCAAGTGGCCCTCCAATTATCTCTCTGTGACATGAAACAAACACTGTTAATCATCTCTAACCTATTGAATGTCAGTATGTGGTAAGCTCTTGCTGAGATTGAGTTCTGGACATTTTATTTCAAAGAGGTTGTTTTCATTTGAGTCTTTTTTGAACCACAACTTACTTGTGAGTTTAGATAAACATTAATTCTGTAACAAACCACATCGTACTTCACCTTGGACATTTTAATCCCTTTAAAGGTCAACACTGACAAGACACAAACTTAACTGCAATTTGTATTGAAACATTCTAATTGAAAAAATATATACAATAAAGTTCTTGTGTAGATTTCCTTTTGCTGCAAATCCTGATTCACCGATTATCACAAAACCAGATGACTCAAAGTTAAGATCATGTTTTGGTTTCGTAAGTGTTCACATGGGAGTTGCAGAGTCACTCAAGAAAGGGAAATTCATGTTTTTTTCTAACACAGTTTTTATGCCCAGAGGTCCACCCACTTTTAAGAAGGGGTTTTTATTCTTTTATTCAGCTGCCTTTTGGTAAAATGAACCGATTAAATGTTTAACATTTACATCTGTGAAAACTTTAAACTATTACCATGTGGCCTAACTGCGCCCGAGTCCTGCTGTGTGATAAAATGACTAAATGTCCTTGTGTCATTGGTAAAGATGTGAGGGGAAAAGAGGTCAGTGCTTTTATGTCACATTTCAAAGTAATGGAATGTTATTTGATAGAACCAGTTGCAAATAGTTTTTATGAATTCAGTTCAGGGAATAGTTTGTTTGGACATTTATATTTGAACGAAGCAAGGGGCTTTGGTCCTCAAAGTATCAAGCTGTATTCTTCAAATGACTGCACATTTAAAAACCATTTTTCATTCCTTCTATACTCTTGGCAGCTAATTATAATTTTCTAATGAAAACTGAAAATGTAAACAGAGTTAGTTCTCCAAAAATGATCATGTGACTTCAAGAAGGTTTTCCTCGTTCACATAAAAAAATCTCCTTATGACCACAACTATTCCATTAATAAAGATAATGAACACTTGTTTCATCATCAGCACGTCATGAGACAAAGCTGAGTTCCTAATTGGTTGACACAGCGTGAATTCTTCACCAAAATTCAGATATTTAAACTTAACGGGCTTGGACAAATATTTAATCACTCTGCATTGTTGCACCACCCTAAACGCTCCTGTCAGACCCATTCCCGACACTCAAATAGACATTAAATTAACAATGAAACCAGCGCAGAACGCATCTGGTATTAACGCAGCAAAATATTATTGTTTTCCTTATTTGCTTTTCCCAATATATTGTTCCTCCATCCCACCATCTTAGCTCTGACTATTGTTTCATCTCATCTACTTTATTAAAACTACTGTGATCCCAATAAAAGAGCAGGCATGTTTAACTAGGTAGACATGGTGCAGTGTTGAGGAAATGCTGAAAGCAAGATTGAGGTTGTGATTTTACTTGGATTCATTTCTCTTTTGCTTGATGTCTTCAGCTATCAAGAAAGCATCTTCCTCAGGTGCTTCAGACATGTTTCTTTAGCTCTTCAATCAACCCCAAACAGCTATTTGTCCCATTCTCTCTGTGCTATACTGATGTATTTTCATTGCCACGCTTCATGCACAATAAATACAACAGCATTTGTGGGAGCCTCTGGGCTCAAGCTCCTCTAAATGTTTTAGTCACAAAGGTACTTACTATGGTTTTTACAGTCCTACAGTCAAGATCAAATGCATCCCTCTCCACCAATATGGACCTTTTATTCATTCCATTTTTCAGCTTATGCACACTTTCAGCTTTGGTCTTTCACTGTAACATTTTACTAACATTTGATCGCTAAATGTTGAGAGTGATGGAAGCAATTCACCAAACACACAGATACTTCAATAGAGTGGAATTTAGGTACCCATCAACAATTTTTGGTAAAGATGTGGGTTCATACACTTTCACCTCTATTTTGGTAAGCTATAATCAACAATTCAAAGGTGGTTTTTCCTTGTGGCTCAGAAAAGCCATCCAACATGTTTGACTACTTTTGATGAGTTATTCAAAGCTCAGTGTGCCTTCAGTCTCCATGATGCAAGTCTTTGAAGAGCCCTGAGATGCTGTCAGCTTGGAAAGGTTAGAGGTATCCATCTTCACATGTTTTGTTTTACACTACACCATCAAAATAGTACTTTTATTTTGAAACAAAAATTGAATTGAGGTACAGTATCCTCTCATAAATGTTGTGTAGAAGAGCGTTATCATAAAGAATTAGTGATGGCAGCTTGTTGATCACACGCTTTTATTAAGCCATCTGTTTGGTCAGTTTACAACCTAACTAACTTGATCCAAAGGAAAATGTATTTTTTTTTAAATAGCAAGAACATGCTGAAAAAAGATAATAGAGCAAAAATGTTTGATCTGACATATAATAGCTATTTAATTAGTCAGATTTAATTAATCTAATTAAATAGGAGCTATTTATTTATATATATACATCTCTGGAATGTTTGGTTTCTTGGAGCTAGCAGGAACTTCCTGTTTGAAACAAGTTGGGGGAGAAGCCACTCAGTCCAGTTCTCATTTACAGTCAATGGTTGAACCTCTAATAAACCTTTTGATGAAAGAAAATGATTCAATGAATTTATCAGGATTTAAACAAAAATAGCTATATCACTGAGTTTCAATTTTGTCCTTGAATGAAAAAAATTTATATTTTTTTCTTTGTGCAAACATTTGATACATAATTTAGTGTGGATCCTTGGATTTAGTTGTGTGATTTTCGGATATGGTAATGATTTTAAAATGGATTAAATTGCTTAGAAAGCAGGTCAAGATCTATGTTCTTATTTTTTTCCTGAAATAAACAAACAAAAAAAAAGCAACACCCCTTGTCATGAGAAAAAGGGATAATTGAATCAGACAATTCTTTGTGGCCACAGCATTTAAAGCAGCACATTTACCCAGTGTTCACAATTGCAGCCAAACATCATGTGAGTTGTTCAAAAGTTTAATTTGGCCAGCTGATATATATTATTCATGAAGTTGAGGACAAATATTCCTGCAGCCAAAAAGATGCATTCAGGAACAAAGCAGTTGTAGTCTACAATTTCTGAAAACTGCATGGATCAACTCTGTTATTGTCACAAACAGGCAGATGGATGATTCCAATTGCAACAGGTTTTATTGACTCAGACAGGCAGACAGGAGCAAAGCTCAGCTAAACGTCCACAAAGCTAAATCAGGGTCAGAGTCCAGGCAAAAGTTGGGGCAGGCAGCAAAGAGGCAAATACAAAGCAGGGTCAGGTAAACATCAGATCAGATCAGATCAGATCAGATGCAACAGTTGTTATGCACGCTGATTGGCACAAACAATACTTTGCACTGAGAGTGACTGAGCAGTGCTTAAGAGTCCTGTGACTGATTGGCAGATGAAAATAAGGTGTGCTGGGGTTGATGGGAGATTGTGTGTAATCAGTACTCTGGAGACGGCTCCCGCCGGTGACCAGAGGGTGAGACAGAGCGCTGATTCCTGACAGTTATCACTCAGTAGGAGCTCAGCACATTCATACTCTGCAATAAAAATCATGAGATACACATTTAATATAGCTGATTTTCTCAATGAACCTGAACATCCGTGTGACTGAAAGACTCAGGACATGCTGGCCCGATGATCAAATTATGATGGCAGACATAATAGCACACTGCAGGATAACTGCACATAATGGGTACAATTATATAGAAGCATAATCAAGTCATTTTTTGTGCACTCATGCATGACGGCGAAGAATAAAGCGCTTCATTCATTTTATCATAAAACACTCCTGCAAACCGATGATGTAACGTACAGTTTTAACGCACATTTCTGATTATTTCTAATCTGACTTTATTTAGGTGCAGAGTGAACGAGCAAGCATTTTTAAATGGGGCATTTTCTCAAAGATTGATGATGTCTTTTACAATCTTCTTGTTTTGGCCTTTCTGAAAGATTATCACCATAACAGATTGTCCCTTTTTTTTAACTCAGACTTGTAGTTTTCTCCTTTTCTTGGCTTTCTGCTAGAGCCAAGAAAACAGAAAGGATTCAGGATGGATTTTACTTATTTAATTGTTACGACCCCATCATGGCTCAGGTCTAGGGGTAGACAAGATGGGGTCGCAACATAAAGAAATGAATGGACACGAGAATTAAAAAGAACACAGTTTATTAAATAAACAAAACTCTGTGTCCTGGAAACATAAAAAGCAAAATAATTCAAGTGCTGGTTTAAAACAAAAAGACGAACCAAAGGAAACTGGAACCTTGGCCAAACATAACAAAAGGTCAGGGAGACAGCTGACCCAGCCATGCTGGCTGTCGGAGTCAGCAGCTCCCTGCTAAGGGCTGCCTAATCAAAACTACCTAAAAACAAAAACAGAAACAAAGCCCACAAACTAAGACTACCAAGGTCCCAAACCCAAATTAAAATAACAAAACCCAACAGTATAAGACTGTTGAGGAACCAAAAGAGCCACAAACCAAACCAAACCAAACCTGCCCCCAGCCCCCAGCCCCCAGCCCCCAGCCCCCAGCCCCCTGCCCCCTGCCCCCTTTGGTGTGGCCTTCTTGGTCTTAAATACCCGGCAGGTGCTGATTAGGACGATTGGCTTCACCTGCCGGGTGAGGCAGCATGACAGGATGTGGTGGCAGCAGCAGGGGGACGTAACACCTCCTTCCATAAAATTTGTGAACATGGGGGCAAATCCCTGCAAAAAAAAAAAAAACAAACATGTTCACAAATAAAACCAACAAGAGGTGAACCCTGAACAACATTAATAAAGACAAAAACCAACAGGCAGAGTCTTACAGAGCAAAGAAAAACAAAGTAAGACAGGAGCACAAAATGACAAAAAACCCAAAAACCAAATTACACAGGGGCGCTCTGGCCACATCACAGGACCAGGACGCGATTGCCACCACACCACAGGACGCGCTAGCCACCACACCACAGGACTCGCTAGCCACCACACCACAGGACGAGGACGCGCTAGCCACCACACCACAGGACTCGCTAGCCACCACACCACAGGACGCGCTAGCCACCACACCACAGGACGCGCTAGCCACCACACCACAGGACGAGGGCGCGCTAGCCACCACACCACAGGACGAGGGCGCGCTAGCCACCACACCACAGGACGAGGGCGCGCTAGCCACCACACCACAGGACTCGCTAGCCACCACACCACAGGACGAGGACGCGCTAGCCACCACACCACAGGACTCGCTAGCCACCACACCACAGGACGCGCTAGCCACCACACCACAGGACGCGCTAGCCACCACACCACAGGACGAGGGCGCGCTAGCCACCACACCACAGGACGAGGGCGCGCTAGCCACCACACCACAGGACGAGGGCGCGCTAGCCACCACACCACAGGACGAGGGCGCGCTAGTCACCACACACAGGACGAGGGCGTGCTAGCCACCACACACAGGACGAGGGGGCGCTAGCCACCGTGCTAGCCGCCCTCAAAACGAAAGTGCGCTAGAAGGCTTCAGGGTGAACCAAGGCCAAAACAACAAACAAAACCCCAATCTATTTGAACACAAAAACATCTTACCTGCTTATGAAAGAAAAGGGAAAACAATGACAAAACACTAACCTGACCTAGTCTAACATAAACAGGAGAAAATGTGCACTAAAGAAAATGGCAGTTCACCCCTACAGCTTCACTTTAAAACATAACTAACAAAACCAAAGACAGACAAGAAGATTTTGACTACACTATGTATTGAAAAATAGTATTACAACCCCTTTTTAAATATAGCTCATTGAATTAAACAAATCTCTATGTAAATACTTTAGCACCATAATGATGCTATGCACTGGCTACTTAAGTTTCTCAATAGACCTGAGAGCCAATCCTTTAGTGGTTTTAATTGCTTAGAAAATACCTCTTTGTCAAAGCCAGCAGTGTTTTATTTTTTTGTGCATACAAATTACCATTTCAAAATCAAAATAATGTCTACAAGAAATGAACATCTTTAGCAGCGTCTTCTCAATATCACCCATCTGCTTGGATACATTTAGAATGTACCCCAAAATATGGTGCCTATTCCTCACCAGAATGTTCTTTGACATATGCCACCGCATGAAGTTTAAATAATAAATCAAATGCCAATGCTATACTGACT
Source organism: Oryzias celebensis (assembly GCA_014656515.1). Classification (NCBI taxonomy): domain Eukaryota; kingdom Metazoa; phylum Chordata; class Actinopteri; order Beloniformes; family Adrianichthyidae; genus Oryzias; species Oryzias celebensis. The sequence continues at coordinate 26,108,566 of BNCR01000003.1, read as the reverse complement.
GCCAACACAGATACCACAGACACCTGGCCCCTGCACAATTGATTGGTCGCCAGTCTGTCACAGGGGCCACAATCACACACTCTCATCCACACCTAGGGACAATTTAGAGTGACCAATTAACCTATGAAACATGTTTTGGAAGCCGTAGTCCCCGGAGAAAACCCATGCATGCACAGGGAGAACATGCAAACTCCACACTGTTTCAGGTCCCCCAGCTGGGACTTGAACTGGGAACCTTCTTGCTGTGAGGCAAGAGCGCTAAGCACTGCGCCACCGTACAGCCTATATAGAGATCTAATTAATAAATAGATCCAAGAACAATATTTTATTTAACAACTAAACCGTTTGAATACTTGCAGTCCCACATTAACCCGAGAAGGGAAACTAGGGATAACATTTGAGGATCTTTTTTATTTATTGTCACGAGGAAAATAAGAAAAATATCACAAAATTAGAAAGACCTTAGCAGGCTGCTTCTCGACCCCGCAGCAGCTCTACGTCTGCCCACCAGTTAGCCACCCAGGGACAGACGTAGTGATTGTGATCACACATACCTGGCAACAGGCTGAAGACCTGCCCAGGGTGTACCCCGCCTTCGCCCAACAGTAGCGGGCAACCCCACCGCCCCAAAAAGGATCCTGCAGGTTAAGAAAAAGGATGGAAGTTCAGGATGAGAACGCTTGGATTGATCCTCTAAGTACTCCACCTGCTGATCGATTCGCTAAACACGTCAAGTGCCCAAAGCTGAGTCCCTGGTCATTGGTTGATGCAGCGGCAACCTCACCAATGTTCAGAAATTGGAATTTGCGCCAGGCTGCTCAAATTGTGCTGCTGCCAGAGTGATGCGCTGAGCCCGGTGCTCAAATCGCACTGTAGGACCTCAGATTGCGCCTGTACCATTGATTTAACATTGAAACTTGACTCCTCTGAGGCGCAAATTGCATTAGGTGTGAACCAGCAGGCAAAGAACACAAAAAAACCACCCCAAAAAGTAAAGAATTGGCTTCCATCATTTGAGAGTCGACTCTGTTGACTACTTACTAGGCAGTGATTCTTAGGATCGATGCTATTGAGCATGACCCATCACTACAGACCATTATGAGAGATTGGCATCTAAAGTAACGAAAACCTGTTAGATCTGTTATTGGAGACCGGCCACTATTAGAAGATATAGAAGATGCAGTTTCGCTTACGTATTTATTGAATAAAGCTTTTGAGTGGACTCACACGACATGTATGCATTATCTGTAATCTTTTTTTTATCCCATTGTTTCCCTGGATATTCTGTGATGTTCAGCAATGACCTGATCCAACTTTGATTTACACACAAAAGGTTTGAGTCTTCTTTACTGCATGACCACAGCGTTTGGTGAATTTCTACATTCATTATGTTGCTCAACATAATATTTGTCGGCTTTTAAGAAAATACAACCAAAAGCGTCTTTTTTGAATTGATTCCTTAGGTACACCAGAATATGCATAAAATGTCTATGTCAAACTTACAGACTTGCTGCTTAACAGCAGAGTCTGCAGGAAATAGACACACACAATTAACCACCAATCTAATTATCCTAAAGGAAGCAAGGCAGTTCTTTCCCTTGAGGTGTTGACCCCTAACTTTTGTCAACAAATGCAAGGCTTTACATTTTGTATGTCAGCAGTTCAATTTGCAAACCAATCTGTGACTGCCAACATTCTCTTCTTTCCCTTTCAACTGTGTCATTGTGCATTTATTTGCTGTTTAGTGATGTGAATTAGCCATTCTTCTCTTGGCTGGGATTTTCCAATGACTGCCTCCAAGCAAAGCTGATGCGGTGGTCATTTTACAAGTTAAATTGCTGTAACTGCAAATTGAGCAAACAGATGCATAGGCTCCACAAGACGTAACTAGCAGTTAGACCATGAGGTTATTTGCTTTTAAAATGCATTGAAAGCATACTTATTTGGAATAAAAAAAATCAGTTCTGCTTAAGATCCAAAAATATTAACAAAATATTTTTTGCATATATTTAATAGCAGAGGAGACTAGACATTGCTAAAGCTGGAGAAAAATGAACATCTTTACCAACTTTTTCTTGTAAATGTTTATTGGTTTTGTGAAGGAGTAATTGGTTTGAGCAAAGTAAAAAAAAAAGACTAAGTCAAGATATCTCATGATGAAATAAAAAAATTGCATGAGTAAACCAAAACTACAGGAAAGAGAGTTGTGATGGAAACTGTTGATGTGTAGGAGGAAGGGCATTGTGAGTGATAAGACTGAGCTTAAATTGGGTGCATTGTGGGAGAGGAAGCCAGGAAAGGTTCTTGGAGCAGGAGTGGTCATGGGAGCAGAGGTGAGCAAGCAGGAGGGCAGCAGAGTTCTGGATGTACTGAAGCCATTCAGATAATTGAGGTTTGGATGAGGTACTGTAAAGAATGTGGTGAAAGAAATTGAATCTGGACACAGAAAGGAAAAGATGATGGTAGACAGTTTTTCAGTGAATGTGTGGGTGTGTCTGTGTGTGTACGTGTATGTGTGTATAAGTGTGTGTGTCTGTGGATGTTTGCTTAAGGTCAGAGTTCTTTAAAATTGTAAGAATCTAAACTTTTCTTAACAATAATGCATTAATAACTGTGACTTGGGGGCTGAGCTGCATGGTGGAATAGTGGTTAGAGCTCTAGCCTCACAGCAAGAAGGCCCTGGTTTCAATCTCGGTTGGAACCTTTCCATGTGGAGTTTTTATGTTTTTGTTCATGTGTGGGTTTTCTCCAGGGACTCCAGCTTTCTCCCACAATCCAAAAACATGCTTCATAGGTTAACTTGTGAACATAAATTGCCCCTTGGTGTTATAATGAGTGTGAGAGAGAGAGATTGTGTGGCCTTGCAACAGACTGTCGACCTGATGGGTGAACCCACCTTTGCCCAAAAGTAGCTGAGTTTGCCTCAACAATCATGAGACCCCCCAGAGGTATTCAGTGAGCTCTAAAGATGGATGAATGGATGGACAGATAAATGGATGGATGGATGTACGAACAGATAGGTGGAAGGATAGATGGATGGATAGAAAGACAAATAGATGGATGGATAGATGGGTGAATAGGCAGATATATAGATGGATGTCTGGACAGGTGGAAAGACAAATGGATGGATGGATGAAGTGACGAATGGATGGATGGATGGATGGATGGATGGATGGATGGATGGATGGATGGATGGATGGATGGATGGATGGATGAAAAAACAAATAGACAGACAGATGGATGGACTTGCAGGCTGTTTATTTGAAGTATGGATCTCATGTTGTTAAATGTTTATAATCCAAGTTTGGCGAAACAAACTTAAGTTGTGTTTTAGCTAGGTATTTTCAAGAAAATCATTTTCTTGTCATTTGCCTTTTTTACAGAAGGAAACTGTAAAACTCAGCTCGATAAACATACTATTTAAATAGATAATATCAAATCAAAAATGAAATGTCTTAGAATATCTCATCAGATTAATAAAAAAAGATACTTTCGGCTTACATCAATATCAGATTTCTGCAGACTGTGCTGTCCTTTCCTGGTTTTGTTTTACATGCATTCATCCGTCTGCTGCAGCATGGAGGCGCTCCGCCTCTCGAACTGTGTAGGTGTGATGACGGCCCAAATTGGTTCAATAGGTGTTTTCAGGTTATCTGCATTGTTGGGTCATGCAGCCCATGAATGTTCTATTTTGTGTCTTGTATCCAGTAACATCAGTGATTGAACCAGCTTTTGGTACCTTTGGTTGCAAGTCTTGCTGGAAAATGAGATCAGAAACTCCATACATCTTGTCAGCAGAGAGCAGCGCAAATTGCTCTTGAATTTTCTGTTAGATGACAGAATTAACTGTGGTTTTTAGCACACATGGTAGACTAACACCATCTGCTAATGCCTATAACTCAGCCTGTCACAAACAAGTTCTAGAGTTGCTATGAACCCTGTTAACAAAGTGTGACTGGCTATCGGACTTATCTCTGACTCTTTTGTCTCGTTTAATGCATCTTATAGTTCTGTGCGCCTTATATATTACATAATTTGTAAGATAAAGTAGACCATTCATTGACTGTGTGCTTTATAATCTAGTGTGCCCCATAGTGAGGAAACCATAGTATTCATTTTTAATGACTTGACATAAAATGCAAGTTTCACTTTTTTTAATTGACTAATGATATTAAACTTTTTCTCAATATTCTAATATTTTTCTGATTTACCTGTAATCCCATTGTCTTGCCACTGCATGGTCTGTAATATTTTGTGCTAAATGAGCAGCATGTTGACAGAAATGTTGTCACAAATTATTTAATAGAATATTTTCTGAGCAACCCTGACAGATGGGTTTTATAATGATGGAAACTGCCCACCTACTCACTTTCACATGCCTGAAAAAGAAAAACTCCTGGAGAGATGTGTGAAGGTGAGCTGATAAAGCTGTAGGCGTATTGATGAAACAAAGTCTTTCATAAAAGCAGCTGGAAGTTCTTTCATGCATCCTTGTGGATTCAAAGCTTTAGGCTGATTATTGAGCCTGAACTTCATGATTGGTGGCCTGCTGAGAATTTTGTTTTGTTTTGTTTTTCACATGATGAGAGCAAGTTTCATTTTCGGTGACTGTTTGCCAAGGCGTCACATCCGTGTAGCCACGCAACTGTTGCAGGAATATAATTACTTCAGTTTTTTCAGGCTGTTTTCATTTCATCACACAGTAGGGGATGAACAATCTTGAGACCTTCTTGGAAAAAGATTAGTGCATAGGAATCACAGCTTTCTCTGCATGTTTCTTTTTCACACATTCACTTTGTAAACAGGTGTTTTGGCATGTTTTCTTGGTTGTCTTTGCTGTCTAACACCTCAAACAATTTTTCTAAACCACACTTGCATTTTAACAGCAAGGTGTTGCTAGGTTACAGGTGCCTTTGTCAATTGTTGTCAATCAACAAAAAGCCTGTCTGCAATTTGTATAATTGGAAATAACTGAAACTGTCAATTATTCTTCTGGTAATTACTTTAATGTCTTTTTCAGCCAACACCTAGTATTGGTTGTGAAACAGTGTGTACATGCAGGCATCATTATAATGTTGACAGGAAATAATATTTTATGTAACAATTTTGTAATAATTGTTTGATAACAAGCATTTCCTGCAGTTTCTTTTTAATTATACAAAATAGATCACTAAAACAAAAGGAAAAAAACCCTTCCAAATATAATATTTATCAAAATTACTGTTTTTAGAAATCTGTTTTTACCCTGCATTCTCTAATAACTAGTTGTCATTTGTGTATCTTATTTTTGTTATCTTTACTGTTACAGGTGAGACCCAATATTTTTGTACTTTTAAATTGTGTTTTTTGTCTCTATTTTCTTTGATGTTTTTTTGTTAGAGTGGGAGAGTTTTCTTATCTTACGCCATCTTTGTTTACAGATTTGTATCTGGTTGTCCAAAGCACCTGATTGGGTCAGGCTCTCCAGAGAGCATTTAGTGTTGGAAGCTCCATTTCTCAAGTAACCATATTTTCTGTGCAAAGAGGCACACTTAAACGCCGGTCTCCAATAGATGCCGGTCTCTGATAAACGGCGGGTCGGTCGACATTATTTTAAAATAAACGCCTCGGCTAGATATATGGTACGTACAGAGAGACTGGTGCAGCTCATTGTAATGGAATACATAAAGTCAGTTAAACTGAACATGGAGGCATTTAAAAGTTCTTCGTGTTTTCACAAGACTGGATTAGTTTCAGATTTGATAGAGATGAAAATGACGTAACAGTATTTTCCATATCTGACTTTGAGCATTGGCATTGACCACATACTGTATATCATACATTACTTTTGTGTCATTTTTCACACTGTTGTCTGAATTCAAATAAAGCCAGGTTATTTGTACCATTTTCATGCCTTGCACAAGATTATTGCTTTAAAAATATAGTTTTTTATTGTATTTATTTACCTTTATTTAACCAAAGTCCTACTGAGATACAAAATCTGTTTTTTTTTAAAGTAGCCCTGTTAAGTGAAAGACAAGAGGATCTTGTTTGTACAAAGCTGTTGAGAATGTAATTACATTTATTTAATTACAATTTTGATCCAGTAAGGTAATCAATTACTTTTTAGAAGTAACTTACCTAGCACTTTCTGCAAGTGAGCATCAACTGTTTTTGCATTCATAATTTTTTTCATACAGTATTTGTTGTTCAACATGACTGACATGACTAAGAGATCACATCATGTAAAAAAGTGTGTCTGTACAGCGGTACCTCATCATGTACAAAGATTTACACACACTCACACAAGTATGCTACAGATATAGAAAGTCTCCTATTGTGCTGTGATGCCCAGCAACAATTACACTAGTGAAATTTACATGTAAATAAATGTTCCACTGTCAACTCTGAGCAGTATTTTGACAAAACACTGAGGCTGAATCTCAGACACAAAGTGGGAGGCAACATAAACTACAGATGCCACAATCCTTGGTTTAAAACCAAAGCATATGTTATAGCATTGAATTAAATCATGGGTAAAGTGAATCTTTGCATCGATACAGCATATTAGTATTTTTATGTTGAAAGTGTCACACACCTGACATTCTGAATTTAAGAAGGAATAATTATTTACTGTTTTATTACATTACATCAGGCTTAGTATAAGCTTACTGAAAGGTCTTTCTTGATTATTTGCTTATTAGCAAATTAAAAATAAGATTTTTTTCCCTAAAACTTTAGGTGTTTGTTGTTTTGTAATACACAACTCATATATCGAAGTGAAACAAAAGCGTGACCCAAAAGTCCAGGTTTAAATCGAATCATGAGGAAAGTGAATCGTTGCATCCCTAATATAAACTGACAGAGCAGAGTCAGCAAATGTTGAGGTGCACAGTCCAATGAGGTCACCAACATGACCATGTCAGATGCATTCGAGCAGTACATGAAATAATGGAAAACAAAGCGCCTCTTTATCTATATAGAAGCCTTTACAATATAACTACATCAATTAACTAATAACAGTGCATTGACAGCAGTTGTTGAGTGCCGTTGCAAGCTCAATAGCCCTCTTGAAACTCCAGATGACTCCATGATTTAGAATTACAGTGCCAAGAATAAACATGATCACAATAAAAAAAATATACCCTGTACCCTTATATCCAATTTAATGTAAATATGTTTGAATGCTTACTATGTGTATGCAGTTTTTACTGGATGATTGAAACTTAAACAATTATGTATTTAGTAATGTTGTTAGTGGATAAAAAAATTCATCAGATGAATCACACTTTTGGATTGTGATTAATCGTGATTAATGTTTCACTAAGTAAATGTTAAATGACAATTTGCAGCTTTAGAAGAGAAAAAAAAAAGGCCAGAGAGAACATTTTCCCCTCATTTTTATTGTCTGAAATGTTTTAATTTGTAAAATGTTAACTCAATTATTCCAGAAATATAACTTGTGGGCACAAAACACATTAACAGGAAGATAAGCAGAACTCTAAAGACTTTAATGTCTGCAGTATTACTTTACTTCAAGAAAATAAGGATGCTGATATTCAGCCATAAGAAACAAACATTGTGTTTCTGCTTTTTAAATGCTCCAGGGGAATACTGAAATCTGATTGACTGCTGGGTGTTGATGTGCATCTATATCACTGCGCAGGCTTCTCTAAAACAAACTTTTAGCTTCATTTTCTGGACAAAAACAAGCTGTAGGAGATGAACTTTCTCTTTAAACTGATGCTTTATTGAACCTATCATGACGATCAGCATACAGTGGCTTGCAAGTATTCACACCCCTTGAACTTCTCCACATTCTCTCACATTATGACCACAAACATAAATATATTTAATTGGAAAGTGAAAGACCAACACACAGTGGCGCACACTTGTGAAGTGAAAAGAAAATTATACAAGGGTTTAATTTTTCTTTTACAAATAAAAACCTGAAAATCTATTGCGTATTTATTTCTTTTGTAAGTGACCGTTGTATAAGATGAGAAGTGCCCGACGAAGTGTGTATTTTTAGAAATTAACGCAATGGAAGCCTGAACTGATCTACACGAAGCGGAAGACAGATGAATAATCTGTGTTACAAAATGTTAAAGTTTTCATTTTTTTAAATTAATTGCATGAGTTAACGCATTAAAGTTGACAGCCCTAGTATTTAAACATCATTTATACATTTATTTGAGCAGAAGATCAGAATCAACAAAACATAACAGGAAAAAACACAAAGATTTAGGAAGAAAGAACGTATATTTGTCCCTTTTAAACAATGTAAAACTTAAATATTTTTCCAACAATTTCCTAGTTTATGACTGAGAATTAGGGCCAGTTTACAAACTTTTTTTTTTTCTTATTTACAACTGTAAAGTCGTAAATTTACGATAAAAAGATGCAACTGAGAAATGACTAGATTCAAGTAAAATATTTTAAACTTTAATCTTGTGACAACTATAAAATTCGTGGGTTAAATTCAAGACTTTTTTCTTCCAAAATATGTTTTAATGTTGTATATTTATTACATTAAATTTAGTAAATTTACAACTTTAAAACACAAACTTTTGAGAAAACAAGACATAACTTCATAAGAAAAAAAATCAAAAAAACAAAAACGCTGGCACAGACACATCTCTTAGATTTCTTATTCATCCCTATTTTAAAGCTCACAGCTATAGATATGCACTATGGATCTGATAGACATTAAGTCATAGAGGTCTATTGCATATTGCAATTTGCAGCAGACGACTACTTGCATCGCTGTCCCATTACACCATGCGTTTTGTAAACAATCCATGTGGGTGGTTTCTTCCAATGGAACACATGATGTCATGATTAGCTAACTAATATGCATCTGCAATAGGCAACCGATGACAAGAAAATGTGCTTTAAACTCATTCTAATAATAATTCAGTCTTAGATTAAGCATTTTATCATAATTGTGTTCAGCTGTATGACAAGTTAAAACTCTAATCAGAAATATAGATGTTGGATTGTTGTTTTTATGCAAGTTCCTGTGACGTTTCACCCCAAATACATTTCAGTCAAAATATGTACTATTTCTTAGAATGCATTATGTTTATTAACAGTCAGACATACCAGTGTTTGGTCCAAGTTAAGTGTATGAAGAACTAATAAAAAACAAAATAAAAAGGATTATGGTGAAGTGCCAACAGACACATTTAAACTAAATTTAAACAAGTTATTCACCCAAGAAATATAAATAAGTAATAAGAAATAAACATCTTTGTTAAAGTCAGATTTTTGATGAAGACAAGAGAAAAACTAATAAATCTTCAATATGTTCACTTTTTGTGTAGTTATAATTGAGCATTAACATAAATATAATGCTAATGGTTATTTGTGAGGTTACATAAATTGCATATTAATAAACTGCCTCAATTAATAAATAAAAAGATGCCAGAGAGAACGTGGAAACAGTATACATCTAAACAGACGAGAGTTTGGCCTTTTTTGCATGTTTGGATGATGGTGTGCCATGGGATTTTTGTCAAGGAAAAATTGTACCTTGGCTCAAAAAGGTTGAAAAACACTGTGGTAGTGGTTAGCTCTTTCACCTTACAGAGAGAAGAACGTGATTCAAATCCTTGCTGGGACCTTCCTGTGTGAATTTTGCATGTTCTCCCTCTACAAGTGTGGATTTTCTCCTGTTTCCTCCCACAGTTCAACAATGTGTTTCGAAGGTTAACTGCTGTCTCCAAATTGCTCCTGTGCGTTTGTGGCCCTGTGACAAACAGATCTGATTAGGGGGTACTTCACCCTCAACAGCAGCTTCAGAGCTCTGAAGATGGATGTTAGCTAGCAGTTTTTGTTTTATAATATTCATTTTTTGTTCCTAAACTAATACGTTTTATGAGAAAAAAGTCATAAATTTACTATATTTGAAGCTGTGAATTCATGATTTTTTTTGTCATAAATTGACATTTAATCTTGTAATATGACTTTTTTGGTGGCCCTAAAACTTCATTGTACTGGTTAACTTCAGCAGTAAATAAAACATAAACGTTACTGTTCCTTTGTGTCATTTTACAATAACTCCTGACCATCATCACAGAGTAATTGAAGTAAATATGCAGGACTGGGGTGCATGCAATGCAAGTGACATTGGGCCTATGTTCCGAAAAGTGTCTGCAGGCTTTGCAGAGGTAAGAGCGTAAAGCCACTTTATATGAAAAACATTTTTTATCCACCATCTCAATTGGCTCAAACGGAGGACCAGTGAGGGTCTCCAACACCAAAGGTACGTCCTAGTAAGGCACCCTAGGCTTAGTTGTAGGTCTCAGTTTGTATACAGACTTCTTTTAAAATATCTTTCTACCCAGAAAAACCAGCTTCCATTCCAGAATGAAAATACAAAGGTGATATTACATTCGTTTTATTTGTATTCACGGCCATTTTAACATCTAAAGGTGCAAGAATATGCACAAGATTCAGAGCAGTAACATATTGGAAAGCATTGAGAAATTCTTTACAATCCAACCTTTTGAACTGAAAAGCATTATAAAAAGACAATGACTGTAAAGAACTGAACTTGCCATAAAAATAAATTATGGATGTATGTAGATAAAAAGCGTTAACTTTTTTTCTATTATTAACAACAGTGGATTGTACAAAAAGGGCAGACACAAACCACAGAACATTAGCTGTTACTTTTACATCATTGAGTTCAATATAAAGCTACAGCAGAATCAAACCACCTCTAAAGAGACCAACTTTCAAGATGAACATGCATAACCTATTTTAGGCGCTGCATTTAAACGCCACAGGGCTGCTTCATCGTTAGAGGAGCCGGTCACAGGGTTAAAGACAGCTGGATGTTTTGATGAGATGCTCCAAGTGTGTGATACAGCCGTCAGCTGCAGAGTGAAGATATTTCCTGAACCTATTACAGACTAAAAGCCCATCTCTTTCTGTTATCCAAGGAGTGGCTTTGCAGGCAGGTACAGTAAAAGACAGGGTTCAAAGCAGCATGCTTCTGGATTTTCTAGAAAAAAACTGTTTTTTTTCTTTTAAAAACTACCACTAGTGGATTGGGACTTCTTAAAGTTCAGAAAATGGAATTGATACAGAAGTTTAAAAAACTGAATACAAATTATCAAAAAAATAAAGCTACATCTGTGAGTGGCATTACAGCACAAAACAACTTTAAACGCAATTTTTTTCTATTTTTTTAATGAAACATTTGGCATTCTGTCACAGTGGATTAACAGACGGTTTCAATGGCCACTTCAAACAAAAACAGCCTTTCAGGTCATGTAGTATGCTCTAAAAAGAGTTTAAAAGACACACTCCAATCATCTTTTGAGATATTTTAAAAGCATTCTGTGTGGTGTTTTAACCCTGATTACTGCATTCTCCGCACTACAGGGCACACCGGATAATGAGGCACACTGTCAATAATCGGTTCTTTTTTTCATTAGGCACGAGAAGCAAGACAGGTCAGAGATAAGTTCGTACATCTGTCATTTATCATTGACTTTGTAGAGAACTGGACTGAGCAAGTGTGATGTCACCAAAAGAAAATGCCTTTAGTCAGAAAATGCCAATAGAAAATCACCCGTATCTCTAGCTCCAGTAAAATGAAGCCAATTCAGTCACCATTTTTATGCATGATGTCGCCATCTTGGAGCCAGACAACAAGGATTTATCCGAGTTGGTCTAAGCAGTGTTGGGGGAACGGATTACAAAGTAACAAATTACTGTAATTCAATTACTTTTGTCAGTAACGGAGTAACGTAATGAATTACAGTTCAAATTTGTGCAATTAATTACGGTTACTGGACTAAAGAAACCTTGAGTACTTCGTTACTTAGGTTTTGCAAGCTCTGACATTTTCTCTCGGTTAGATGAAACAAAAACGCAGATTAATTTAAAACAAAACTGAGGAACTGGCGCACACGCACGTGTGTTGAGGTTCACTCAAAGTACCGACATACCCTCATTGTTACAATCAAGGAGCTTTCCAAACTGGCTCAAAGATGAGACAAAAAGAGATGCTGCCCTGCTGTCCACAATCTGTCGAGAAATGCCATCAGGAGCTGATTTTGGGGGAAAATGTTGGCTTAAAACTGTTGTTGCAAACTGAGGAATGCAGTGAAACAATGTAGTGGCAGTGTATTTTCTGAGGTTGCATGAGTGCTGCCTGTGTCTATGTAATACTAGAGCTAATATTTGGAGTAGAAGTACTACCTGCAAAGATAGTATGCAACCAACACTGTTTGGTTGTTGTCCAGCTAATGAACTCTTTTAAAAGCTTCTCTGAAGTAGAAGTAATGCATAATATAAGAAGAAAAAAATTCAAATACAAGTCACACTGGACTTTTGGGTGAAATTCATTTACGGGATCAAGAACAGACATTTGCATTATAAAAGGCAAATCATAATAACAAAATAGACAACAACAATAGACTGAATACATGCAGGGATTACTAACATAGCACTCTGATTTTTATTTAGCTTCATGAAACAAGAGGAATCTAGTTTTTTATTACAACATATGAACAATTAATCAGATAACCATAGAATAAAAAAGTCAACAAAAGTCTTTATATCACATTAAACCATTAAATCCATTGAATTCCTCATCCTTTGTGTCACTTTGGAGCAATTTCACAAAGTCCGGAGTAAGATTGAGCGACACGTATTCTTCTGCGTTGCTGTCAGTAGAAAAAACTGATCCACACTCCCACAATGACTTATTGTAGTTGTTGCTATTTATTTTTTAAATATCACAAGTATCACCTGAATATAAGTTGCACCCCTGGCCAAACAATAGAAAAAAACGTATAAAAAATATGGCATAAGACAATTATCTAAAATGCGTTTCTATACTAGTGGCCTAGTGTAAGAGTGTCTGCCCTGAAACTTGACGTCCATGATCAAGTTATACCTACAACTCTAAAAACTGGGACCCAGTGCCTCCCTGCTTGACAATCTGCATTAAGGGGATGGATTTGGGGGATAAAACCACCAAATGGTTCCCAAGCCCTGCCGTGTCAGCAGCTCACTGCTCCCCTGGGAGATGGGTGACATGCGGAGAACAAATTTCCCAAACCCAGGTGTGTCACAACTGATACGACTTTAAATAGCACAAAAAAGTAAATATTTCCTGGTTTTGAACAAAATCACTACAAAACACTTTTAAAAAATGATAAAAAATTGACCTAAACTTCACTGTCCATCATCTGACAAGAGGTTCTTAGATAATAGAAAAAGATAGATGATGCAATAAGTTGAAACCACATTCATTCCATTCCTAGAAGACTCAAAGATGCACTTTGAAGTCACAAATGTCAACTATGTCAGACAAATATTATTACATATTTTAAAAAATAAATTGATATTTACTTTAATAAATAATATAGAAACCGTAATTTGGCTCCTTTGGAAAATCTGTCTTTTAATCTCACCTCCTGTAAAATCTTATCTTTTTTTTTATGTGAATTTACTCATTTAATTTATACATCTTTCTGTGCTTTGACTTCTACATCAGTAGAGAAGCCTCCTTTGCACAGTAAAAATCAAGTTTTCAGCATTGCAACAATTACTCCATGGAAGTAAAGTAATGTACAGTCCACTGTAACAGAGTACACCCAAACATCTGAAGCCTTTGGAAGAGGAGAAGACAAAGGAAATGCTAGCTGACATGCTACATGTTTCATATTCCTCGGGAGGCACAATTTGTCACTGATGCAAATGAGTCTTCTCACTGGCAATCATAAAAGATTGGAGCAATTATTTTATGCTTTTCAACTCTGCTGACACAGATGCAAGGAAAACACATCCTTATGAAATAAGCTCTGCACCGACTCAGCTGAATCAGCAAAGGAAATCAGTCATTTTTCTAAGATTTGGACACCTCTTTTCCTCTTGGAGCCTGATTTACGTCTAATTATCCCGGGTGTATCGTGTGAAATAGGAGGAAGACTTTCAGTTGAAAATGACATAATTTAAGTGAATTTTTCATTAAAGCAAAGATGGATTTAATACTCCAGTGTCCCACTCCTGGTTATTAAATCAGGCCCGTTTGAGATAATGGATCTTTAAAATTCTACCAGCAGCTCTCACAATCTCTCCCCGCTCTCATTCCTTTCCCCCTGCTGAATTCCCTTTCTTTACACCGTACTTTTATTGCATGATAACTGAAGTTTGGGGAAAGAGGGAGTGGGTGGAAGTGCGTGTGAAAGAGCTTTAGTTGATACCATGTTTGTCATTTAGTGATTGCAGGTGCTGGAAAAGCTGATGATTTCAAAGAGCAGCAGAAACGGAAGACCTGGGAAAGAATAGCAATTTCAATTCAGCTTGAGTCGACTCAGTCAATAGTGCCTCACTAGGGTGAGGCCCTTAAGAGGGGAGTGAAGCATCTACACACTAAAGTCAACTTTCTTCTCAGAGATCCAAGCAAAGTTGTTAAATCTATAGCTGTCACTTTTGATGTTGGCATTGATTCATGAGGCAGGCACACGGAGAAGACTGTCGGCATCAAGGGATACCACTGTTTAGCTATGCAAAGCTTGCTTTTAATCTTGTAGCAGGTTGAGGCACTTCCTGCTTTGTGTGCAGTCCTGGCAGTACAAAGCAAAGTGGCATAATATCTAATGATTGGAATATTGAACTGTGCATGACTAGAAATAACAAGAGAGTAGGGGCACTCTCTAGGGCTGCATTTTGTCAAAGAAACATGGGATGTGTTTCTACCGATTAAAAAATAGCAAACACATTTGTTGTGTAAAATGTTCAACTTCAAACAAAGAAAAATGAATAAAAAATAAAGATACTTTTAGGCTGAGGTGAGAACACAACGGATGTTATGTACCTGAGGAAAGTTTGTCAGCACTGGAAAATAGTTTTTAAAAATTACAATACTGTTTGCAGTATAAGGTGCACTTAAAAGCCGTTTTTTTATGTTTGTGTTTGTTTTTAAAAACAACAGTCTTCCTTATAATCAACAGCACCTTATATGGATTAATTCTGGTTGTGCTTACTCATGTCAAAGCCATTTTGAGAGGTACAGAGGGCTCTGTCAAAATGTTTGGTTGGATGTTATTTAGAATATGCTAACCTGTTGCAATGTTGTTGTTTTTTTTGTTGTTGTTTGTTTATACATTACTAACAAGGTTGGGAGTTAACGTCATCTCAGTAACCTTTGTGTTAGTGGTATCAGTCTGTTTTTTTACGCATTGCAAAAAATGTTGAGATTAAATGTGTTGTGAATACGCTAACGTGGCTAACGTTTTTAAAGTGGCTAATGCACAGCGTGTTACAAACAAGTTCTAAAATTACTTTGAACGCAGTTAATAGTCTGACTGATGGATTTATCTCTGATTCTTTTCTTTCGCTTAATGCAACTTTAAGCTTTGTACACACCCGTGTATTCGACGCCCTTTCAAGAACCCCATGTTCTTTAATGTGCTTTTAGTCTTTGGTGTTCACACTGAATGTCTTTCTCTGTTGCTACTGTTTACTACGCACGCTCGCCACCGACAGTTGATGCAAAAAGTGTCAAATCTCACAAAATTTTGCTCCAGGCTTTTTCTTCACAGCTCTATTCCAATATTTGAAAGTCTTGGTGAATTTCGATTGGGTACAAAACTGCAATTACTATTTTCTCCTCCATGATCACTTTTCACGTGGGTGATTCTTAATTAAAACATTAATACATAAATTATAAATAAATTAGGAATTTTAAAAAAACACTATCCAGAGGTCACAACCAAATCTAAGTCTCTGATTGGTCAAAGTTTGACCTGGTTTAACTTTCTGTTTGTGAAGCCGGTTGCAGAAGCTTATATAGTTATGCACAAACGTGAATGTTTTGAGCACGCAAGCTTGAAACCCTTGGTTGCGTGCGTTTACTTACCATTCTCATTTAAATGAACGCTTGGGTGTTGTCAAAGGCGGTGTGAACGTAGCTTTAAAGTTCAGAGTCCCTTATTTTTGTCATAAGTTTGAAAATACACAATTTATTGTGTGCCCTGTAGTGCAGAAAGTACAAGAAAGTCTCCAACGCCTGATAAAAAAAAAAATCCTTTCTGAAACGATTCCCAAAAACGTCCTATCGTTTAGCATCTGCCCTAAGTGCTGTTTTTTCTTCACATTTTTTCCTTATCTTTTCAAACTGCAGGCCTCAAGATAAACTGAGTGTTTAGAGTGACAGGCCTACAGGCCAACAACATGTGCAACCACATGTGACAAACTCCCAGTACTACCCAGCAGCAGAATAGAAAGCCAACAGTTCTTGTTGTTACTGTCACCATATGGGCTCCACATCCTAACGGTTGCTGCCTGAGCCCAAGGTTTTCCTTCCTTTTGTTTTCTGACAGTTTAGCTTGCTGAAATGGACATGTTGGCAACATGAGGGCAAGCCTGCTGGGTGTGTTGTGACTTAATGCACTTTTACTGTTTTTGTCTCATTCAGGAAGCATTTTTGACTGTTTGAACAGCTGAAGATTTTGCCTTTTGCTCCTCAAGTATTTATCGCAGACTGAAAAGCGACCTGAGGAAGCTGGGTCACATGAAATGCATTTCAAATTAAAAAGAAGCTGTGAACTGCGTGACTTATATGGTCCCTCGTAACCTTAGTTATGAAGCTCTTCCGAATGTAATTGTCTTTTACCAATTCACATGAGCACCAACATATTTAACATTCTGTATTTACACTCTCAATCGATTCAGAATTCTGAAAAGAACATTTTGCTGGAAATTCGTTGTTTTTTTCAAAAGTTAGTTCAACTAAATTAAAAGGAATAAATACAAAATGTAATATAAAATATTCAGTAGTATTTGGCAAGATCCTAAAAGACACAAGCCAACATCTGCAGACAGTAGGGCAAAGCTTTTACAAACAGTGTTGAGATTTGGTGAATCCTAAAATGGAAATTAAACCATATTATGTACTTAATTTTTCCTTGATTCATATCTAAACCAGGTTGGATCAAGTTACTTGAATGCCGGTTTATCAGTCGACCAAATAGAAAATTTAAACTATAAACTTAAAAAAAAGAATTAAAATGAGGAAGAACTTTTTTTTTTACATTACTTTTGTTTCCAGATGCATAAAATTAGGATGATCAGTCATGGAAACAATCTGAACTAAACTAGTTTGGCCAAAGACTAATTTCTCAGCTTCCTTGTTATTCTGATTAGATAGGAATATTAAATTAACTGTGCATGTAACAACACATATAGTGTCTTTGTCACAACTGCCCTTAAAGGTGGATACAAGCTGTCTAGGGGCATACTAGAAATTCTGCAAGGTGCCCAAACTTTTGCACACACCATTATTTTGTTTTCTGTTATCTTGAAAGAGTAAATGATGGAAATATTTTTAATTTTTTAATCTTTCCTTGGGTTCTTTGTGCACAAAAATATAATGTGCCTGGGGTGCCCAGTCTTTCGATCCCCACTGTAGCTAAGCTTGTCACACTTAGATTATGCTCCCAAACTATGTTACCCACTGCCACCTGAAATCAGGAACATTGACTACTTGCTACATTTTCAATTCTAAACAACAAAATGATGAAAAAAGTCAGTTCAAACAGCCATCTCATAACAATTGTTTTTGATTGTCTAGTCATGATATTTTTTTTTTTTACCATTTTATGTTTTTTTGTCTTTTTTGAAATGTTAAACTCATTTTATCTTGTTAAATAGACGACTAGAAAAACTCATCAATTAAAAAAAGAATAACCAATCTGTAACACATGCAAATGTTCTGTTTCTGACAAAAAATACGGCTATGCTGTTGTGTCACCTGACAAGGCATCAACCTTTTGAGAGCAGCTAGAGCATGAAAAAAGACACACACATCCAGACCAGTCCTCTGTGCTGCTGTTGCTCCAAGAAAACGTGAGCAGCAGTGCAGTAAAACCAGGAGTTTAAATTCTCTTCTTTTTCCACCAATGCTTCACATGATAAACATTAAGGATATCAAATAAAACTAAAAGGAATGTTTTGAGTAAAAAAAATAAAAAATCGCACACATTATGAGTGTTCAAGTTTAAACCAGCCACTTAAAAGAAATGTTTACATATTATCCTGAGGTGTTGTGACAAGTCTGTAAAGCTGTTTGGTCATAATACCATAAGTATGACAGCCACTCAGAGACAGTTTAATGTGTTGGTGGCGAGAACGCATTCTCCCTAAAGCTTTAGGGGGGTTAATCAAAATGCCATACAATTTGAATGTACAAAAACTATTTTTTTTATAAGTTTTTATAGTGCATATTTTCTTCAATACAGCAGTGGTTTTCTCTGTCCTGTACAAAGCAGGTCTTCAAATCTTAAATGTGTGTTTTTGGTTTTTTCCCCCTCAGTGATGGAGGCTTGAAATTACTTTTGGTCAAAAATCCAATATTAAAAGCTCAAGGTGTGTTGATTTTTTTTTCTCAGATGAAGTACCGTATTCTCTGCTCTACAGGGCACACCGGATTATAAGGCACACTGCCAATGAACGGTCTATTTTTTTAACAATTATTAAACCATTAGTAAGTCGCACCAGATTCTAAGGCAAACTCTTTGAAAAAATGTAAGGTTTGTAAGTTTCCCTAATGGCCGATTTATATTTTATGGTGATCGACCATCGCATAGATCGTATTGTATCCCTATTGTAATTGTGCAGTCTAGTTCATATTGAGGTTGGTCGGTTTCACTTGCGACTGTCCAGTGTTTATACTTTTCAAGCCTGATGATGCGATTGTTTCCAACATTTCAGTGGTTTATTTATTTATAGGGATTTTTCACATTCTGTTTTTTTATGTATATTAAGCTTGTTTTTTTCTTATGCAAAGTTTTCTGAAGATACTAACATCTAAATAAAAAGATTTGTAGTTAACCAATGGTATAGACAACATAGAATCAGAATGAAATAAAATCTTAACCCCATTTGAATTTAGAATGCAGTATTAGGCTTTGTTTTCGAAATCCTGGGACGGGAAAACGACAGTTTTGAATTCACGTCTTCTAATTGCTCAAAATAAGTATAGGTTAATTGGCAAAATATGGACATGATTGTAATACAAGCCTAAAATTCAGATGGTGGATGCTGTCACTATCATGTTGCACATTTTGCAGCAATTGAGGCAATTCCCCTTCGATGGCTTTGCAACCAATTCAACCTGAGCGATTGTAAGTTGCTATGAAGTATAAACCCGGGCTTATAGTGCAGAAAATACAGTAGTCTGGGCTTCCACTGATCACATTTGTAGTCCACAGCCTTTTTGTGACTGTACAGTGGTGAATTCAAATTACCAAGAAAACGTGTGATGTCCCAACTCAACATCAGCTCTCTGCAGAAACATCCACATCCTGCAGAGATGCAAATTTCGTTTCAACTTTTGACTGCATCGAAGGTGAGGTGAAAAGACAAATCCATATCCCATAGATTGTTGTGGAAAAAGCTCAGCAGTAGTGTAAAGTGCATCTGACCTGCAGCTAAACAAGCCAAAAGCGAGCAAACTCACTGATACTGTCTTCAAAGTAGAACAGAAAATGTTGACTCAATTGTTGCTTCATTTGCAATAAGGCACTCGCTGAGCATAATCATGTAAATAAGCCAGTACATAAATGTTATCATAGTGTATGAAATATGTAGTCATCAGTCTTAGAAGAGATTTGATATAAACATGTGTTTCATCTCATCAGGGAGATGAAGATAACTTTTTTTCCAAGTTCTGTGATCATGAAGTTAATGAGTCACTTGAGGCGCTCGTTATTTATAACATTTTGCACAATTGTGCAATTACTATGATATACAACATAAGATGAAGTACTAGTCCAAGAAACAATAAAGCTTAGTAGAAAAGGTCATCGTGCAAACCTGAAGATGAGCAGTATGGTGCTAAGCCAGGAAAACAAAGACTTGTTAAAACAATGCATCTTAAGATGTCAGGCCTCACCTCAGAGGATGCAGCATTAACTTTATCACTGTTGCCTGCTTTCAGCACCTGTACGGGCTGTCTGTTGACTCTGCAGTGTGTGCAGATTAAACAAACGTCAACTCTAAGTCATTACTTTAGCTCTTTTAATCTGCTCCCAGTTGGTAGCTGTGAGTTCATTCTTTGTTCTCTCAAACAGGTCTGAGTTACATACCCTTCAGAGTGAAATGCAGTGCTGAAGCAGTGAAAACAAAGTGTTGTGATCTTTTTTTTTTTTGGTTTGTTTGTTAGTTTTTGTGAAAGTGAAGAACTCAAATGCAGGAGGTCAAAGAGAGGGTAAAATACCTCGTTTTATTCAACTAATAAGAGGTGTTGTTAAAGTGCAGGAACAAACATTAAATAATTACAAAATTTAGAAATTAAGCCAGAAAATTGACTTTAAAAAAAGCTGGAATCAAAACTTGTGTAGTGGTTAACACTTTTCACCTGATAGAGAGAAGGTAGTGATTCAAATCCTAACTAGGACCTTTTTGTGTGGAGTTCTTGTGCAAACATGGATTTTTACCAGGAACTCTGGCTTCCTTCCACAGTACAAATATATGCATTGTAGGTCAAGTAGTTAATGTAAATTGTCCCTAGAGGTGAATGTACTGTAGTTGTGTATGGCCCTGCGTTGGACTGATGAACCATTCAGAGTGTAACCTGCCTTCGCCCAACAATGGCTGGTAGAGGCTCCAGCAACATGCTACACCGAAGGGGATTTGATAGGTTCATATGTTTGCTCAAGACCAGTTTGCTTCTGTGAAAAAATTAAATAATGTTTCCAATCCATTACAATTTGGATTTGAAAAGGGTTTATTTCAATCAGTAATACAAATAAAAAAATATATATAAAAAAGACAATCAACAGAAATAAATATACAGATATATAAAACTCAGGATAATTAGTCATGAACTGATTGGAACATGCATACATCCGCATGCACTTGTAAGTAACTCAATTAAAATCAAATCAAATAACTGTCACTCCGATTTGTGCATGCATAATTCTTGATTTGTGCCTGACTTTGGGTTTGTGCTGGAATTCTGGGATATCAGAGTTGTCTTATCAGCTGCTTTGAACTTAGATCATGAATAATATCTGGTGAAGCTTTACATTTTCCTACTTTTTTAAACAGATATGCTGGCTAATCATGCATAAAAAGTCTAAAAAAGTTCCTTTAAAAATTAACCCTCCCCATTCTGGTCTGGTCTCCCCACAGAGATTCTCCGCGGCGAACGCGAACCCACAGAGTGGAGAAGGTTGATCAGGCCACCGGCCCGCCCCAATCTGTGACTGTTTAGAATGGTCCAGTGGGCAGCGGCACCTGCTACCCCGTGACTGCTGACCTTTGAAGATGTGAAAAGAGCTGATATTTTTTTAGCAGATCTTTGTGTCTTTTATGAAACTGTACTTATTTTTCTGTGAAGGTTTAAACTTTGAGAGTTTAAACAAGAGAGAAAACTGTGAAAATGTTCTTGTCTGAATGAGAAAAGTTCATAGTGTGTAATGAGGGGTTTAACAGTCTTAGTAGAATTTGCAATTCTACTTTGTGAATTTACCCTATCATGGGACAGTAATGCTACATATCCCCAACAATGAACAAGGGAACACTGTATATTAAGAAATTTTATTTATTTGAACAAATTGTATTGCGTTCCTTTGTTTTGTTTTTTTTCAATTGGTTAAGTGCATGGATCAGATTTCTGTCCAGTCCAACAATACATGATTTGGTGGGTTTATTTTACTATAACACAAAAATGACCAAGTGCCATCACAAAAGAGGCTTATACAAAAATACACTTTGTGTCCGAAGATTCAAGACACCCCCTATAATTTATGTACAACACAAGAGGCCTTCAGCGCCCACCTGCTAAGAAAAAGTGCATATGTCAGCATAAAAGACTAGCTCATTTTTGGTTGACTTTTTCATGCTTTTATTTCATGTAAACCTCCTGCTTTTGTTTTTGTTAGCAAAATAATTGTTTTAAATGACAAAGTACTTAAAAACCTCTTCACAAAACTTCCAAAATGAGAAAGGAGCAGGAGGGACTAGAGCTAAAACTCCCCAGAAAATGATGCCATGCTTAGATAAAAGAGAAGAGTTCCCACTGATAAAGCTTATTGTCCTATAAAAATTACCATTCACAAAAAAAAAGGCTCAGTGCAGTGCGCCAAAAATAGGGATACATTTTCCGGCTCTGCTTTGAGAAGAAATCCATCTAGCCCGAGATTTGCACACACGATTCAGTCTTACATCCTCCTTCCTATTTGTTGTAGAGCAACTCATTACTGTTGATGCATAGTCATCATTACTGGCTCCTCACAGTGAATGATTGCAATAGCTGTAGGCACAACAGAGAAATTGAAAGTAGGCTATCTGGCAAAGACATCAGGATGCATGTGGGCCATTTGAGGCAATCTGGCATTTCTTGCCTCCCATTTTTTTTTTCCATCATGACCTTAGCGGTGCCAGTACATCAATTTTCTGGTGTTAGACACATCACTCTTCGATAGTCAACTGGTATTATTTGCTGGAATTCCATAAAGTCGCAACTTATCAAAGTCTAGCATGTGATCTAAGAAGGGGAACGAAACAGAATAATGATGAACTCATAATTGCCAAACCCTCTCAAGTAAAGAAATTCTGCTAATCTAATATCCTAAGCTGTTTCATGGCCTCTTTTATCACAAACAAACCTCTATACCAACTTCAATAAATAATCAACATTGGGCTCACCCATATTTGTTTGGTCAGAACTAGAGTGAAACATGACCTAAGAATTCCTCCTGATATTACTCAACTGTCGGCTATCATCTCATCAACCACAGACCACTATATAGGATAGGTCTGCTCTGTATATCGTCAGTTCGTTGCCTTCTTTGGTGCACTATTTTGGCCTCACACTTCGGTTACACAAAATGTTATCAAAGTTTTTCGTCCCAAGTCTTTGTTCTCACTACCTAATCCTTGTCTCCAGGATCCTTTTCTCAGTGCCGATCTGGGTTGACACACCACAACCATTGCCTGGTTCCCCGCTAAGCGCCATACCAACTACCAAGCTACGTTTTCATGCCACGCTGCCATCCATTCCACTCACCTACAGTATCGTCGCTCTGCCACTACGGTGTTTCAGCAGTCTGTTGTCACTCCAAGATGAGTACAGGTTCCAGTCTGTTGCCACAGAACTCCACTCCGGTTTCAAGTTGCCAGACTCCTAAGGGACAATAAAAGTTTTTCAATCAATTGTGCTTTCTATAATCCTTCCGGGCTGCTAGCATCTGGGTCTGCATCATCTCGTCCCGTAACCATGTTAAAGCTCTTTTTACATATAAGGTATTTGGAAGCCCGAGTAGTGCTACATTCACACAGAGCATGTGATGCATGCTCTGGGATGCACATTCAGCCTGTCCTGGTGTTCACACAGGACTTTCACTCAAAGTACTTTACAGTCACAGTTCCATACACGCACACGCGTGTGCACACATGCTCACTCACACAGTAGTGGTTCTGCTGCCTAACACTGGCACCAACCTATAACCATCAGGAGCAATCTGGGATTCACTGACTTGCCACTTCGACACATGGGCAGCAAAGTGGTAACCAAACCTTAAATCTTCCTATCTGAGGTTGACCTTTCTATCTCTGCACCGCAGCTGCCGAAAATAAATAAGTTGTAAAGTTAGCCCTTACTGGTTTTCATATCAACCCAAGTCTTCTTGATTAATAAAACATAGTATTTGCTACAAGACCTGGGACACAAACAGGAGGTTCAAAGCATTATGTCTATGCAAGAACTGGACTGAGTGACCCCTAGCCCCCTCACAATCAAACAGGAAGTACCTGCTGACTCCAAGGAGCAAAAATCCCACAAACTTCTATCGAGAAATAAACTATTAGTCGCTTACTTACTTACACACTTCTATTTACCATAACTGTTCTTGTTCTGCCACCTTTTTTCATGTTCTTGCTCATCCTTAATTTTTTTCATGATATTTTTCCTGTAGTTCAAGTAATTCAAATTATAAACTCAGATGCTTCAATAAAAGTATGTGGTCTCATGTCAAACATTCAAAACAATTCATGGCGATTCTCCCGAGCCCTCTTTCAGGGGAAGGGGTGTGGCCTTCCAACAAGCTCATTCCCGATTAGTGAGTGGTTGCCATAAAAATTTTGACTCAGACTGACTCGAACTAATCACTACTCATTGATGACATCTGGTTCCAACACACCAGTGTCTGTATAACAAAAAAAAACAGCAACTGAATTGACTTAATTTGATTGGAACCGAAAGTGAGCCCTTTTATATGGGTGATGTCACACTTACTCAGTCCAGTTCTCATAACAAGTCAATGGTTTCAAGTGAGCCTGCATTTGCTTCTTAGCTGTTTCCATCCATCAATAAGGAAATGCTTTTTTTCAACAGCAAAACAATTTGGATCTCCACCGCAGTCTCTGACAGAACTCACACACACGTGTAAACCAGGCGGCAGCTGTGATAAACTGTGACTGCAACAAATCTGCTTGTACGTGCTGTCTCTGGTGACTCTTTGCAACACAAGCAAGTGAAAAATGAGGCTGACGATGACAGTGATCCTTAACTTTGAAACTGTGGCAGACTGTATGAAATCAGTTAACCAAGTGTGACCTTTTCTCAGACATTCTCTTGGTGCTTACATCTCCAGCATGTTTTTGTTTTTCACTCAAGCAATCTATGGTGAGTTTCATACAAGCAAGGACTGTGGCGTTCACAGTCACGTCACAGCTCTGACAGACAAGAGGTTTGTGTTGCATGTGTGACCCCACAGTCACTTTCCCTTCCAAATTTTGTCCCAGCTCATTTGTAGCAAAACTATCTAGGACTCTGCTGTCAGGAAACAGTCCACTCATGCTCAATTGTGCACGCCTTACCCCATTTTCAAGATTGTTTTTTTTTTTTTTAGCAGGAACAAACCCAGAATATGTGTTGTGTTAAAAAAGATGTGAGCAATATGCCTTCACTAGACCATTGTTGCTTCTTTGCCTTCATTCAGAATTTTGAATCTGTTTGAGCATTACAATCTTGTTGAACATTAGATTCATTCATTGAACATGGCATCTGTAAAGTTTTTTAGCAATATAAGAAAAGTGTACTGTACGTACAGTGCACACAAACCAGGCATTTGACACATGTTCATGAATGCACTAAGCCGGGTTTCTTTTACTAGCGCATGTCCACCACCTACACCTACAGTTGGAAGAGGCTTGGTGTGAAATGTCAGACACTGCAAATCTTGTGACTGTTGCTCCAGGCTTCTTCTTTCTCAGCTCTATTCCGATACATGACAGACTTTGTGTCAAATAATTCCAGCTGGGCACAAACCGCATTTATTAATTTCTCCTCTATGATTATTTTTCAAAGAGTTGGCACTTCCGTGACTTAAAACTTATGCCGGAGGGTGGGGAACCTCTACCGGGTTGACTCACATCGAAAGTCCCTCAGCACATCCAGGGAGTATACTGAAGGGCATTTTCTAAACATGGTGAATCCCTGCTGGGGTCATTGGGTAGCCAGAGCGCATCCCAGCCAATGTTAGGTGAAGGAAGGGTACACCCATTGACTTATGTAAGAACTGGACCAAGTGACATCGCCAATAGAAAATGGCTTACTTCTGGCTCCAACGAAAGGAATTATGTAGTCGCTATTTTCAGCAATATGGGCATCACCATGTTGGAGCAAGATGTCGTCATTAAGCAGTGGTAGGTCTAATTTGGTCTGAGTCAATGTTTCCATGGCAACCATTTTTACCAATCAGGAGTGAGTTTGTTCAGTCCACACCCTTACCACTAGAAAGTAAAATGGCTAAACAAAATCTGTCAAATGTTTAATGTGCTAAAAAAGGCTTTTCAACAGCCTTTTCTGAAAACAATAGTTTCACAAATATCAGAATGTGTTCCCCCTCAAACCTTAAAATTTTGTTAACTTGAATTACAGTTAAAACATGTTTTAGCAAAAATGTTGGTCATAAATCCTTTTTTTTGTAGATCAAACACCTAAATCTCTAATACAATGAACGTTGATGGGCTAATGTGCACAGCTCACACAAGGTATCCAGAATTTAATGAGCACAATCACCTCACAAATACTCGCCAATCAGTATTGCAGTTTCCATTGTTCGAATATTCATAACAGTGGCTTTATAACTTTAAAATGATTGCGCTAAAACAAAAAGTCATTACTTACATTTCAATGTAAACTTCTGTGCTTTAGAGGACATCCACGTGAAGAAAAGCACTTGGTTTGGACCGAGACTGCTTCATTTGTTTCTGATCGAGTCCTGAAGCATGCGTTTGGTTTGTATTCAGACTGCTGTCAAATGGATTATGCTGTTCCAGAACAAAGCTTGTAAACAAAACCACATGACTACAGACCTCTTCACTCATTGGCCAGGAATTACGAGGGTGACGCCAAGCAACTGAGCTGGAAGTGCTGCGCTTTGCAATTCTTCTCAAGATATGTCACTGATTCAAACTTTGTATTTTGTTGACCAACGTCTGTATTAACGTCATTTACACTTCTGTTTTTCTTTCTGCACCAAAAAAGGGAAGTTAAGCAAAGACACCTCACCGAACCTATGCAGGCCATCGGCCGGTGCCCCTACAAAACTTCTCCCACCAGGTACCAAGTCCCCATAGAGCATTTTTCCTTTCAGTGTTTTTTTTCTTTCTCCCACACTAAGACAAGCTTTCATAACTGCAATGGATCATAATGGAAAGTATCTAATGCGTCCGTCAATACACTGTAGGATAGGAGCGGAAGAGGTTCCACCAGGGAGCAGTGTGACAGTGTGCATGTATAAGTGGGGGTGGAGATACAAGGATGCTGCAGCAATGACCAGAAACCCCTCAGCCCCGCACGAACCATAGGGCGTGCATATAGTCATGTATGTTGTTGATTGTACACTGTGTACATTTATAGCCTGGTCCAGACCTGTTTTAGACAACCTTTGTCTTGTGTAGTGAGTTCTGTGGAGAATCCTGTAATAAGCAGCAGCTTAAGCAGAATTGATCACTAGAATTCAATGATTGCTCTTACTCCCATTTTGTCATGGGCAGATAAATTATGTTGTCTATATTAGATACCAATTTGTAAATTTTGGAGGTAAGCTTGGGGTTGTTAATGTCCATGAATTGTGTAGGTACAACACTTTTTCCTGCTACTTTGGTACGCTTGCAGGCATGCTGCAAGGTGGTTACTGGCAATACAACGGCTATGACGGTAGGATGATAAGTGTTTATGACATGTAGATTGTCGAGAAAACAGTGAGGAGCAATGTGCATCACTTTAACAATTGTTTTAAGAGCCTGTATTCATCCAACCAACCATGTTTCAATGAGTTGCTGTGTCTCATGCAGTAGCGTTTCCTGGACCTGGAAACATTGGGGGCTGAGCCCACTTCCTCACAAAAGACTAGGGGAATTTACAGAGTGAAAAAAGTATTTTAATTAAAGTTTCTTGAGTATTGTGGCACCTTGTTTAAAGACTACTGCAATATGTAATTCAAAACTCATTTATTTTCAAACTTAAACATGGCAATATAAAGAATATCTTATACATCAGTATTGATCTTATAAGGAAGACAAAATTGTCACACTTTGTATTACAGGCAATTACTATGTTTTGGTTTTCCCCTTCAAACCAAAAACCTTATTTCGGTTTCAGGTTGCATGGTGGACTTTTGTGTCTGCAGACAGATTTCATCCAGGATTGTGCTGTTACTTTACCTTTTCAAGACTGCTCCTTCAATAACATTTTCCATCTCATTTTTACCTCTTTTCTTCTCTCACTTACTTTCCCTCTGTCTCTCCACTTTTCCCTCCACCTCCTGCTATTATAATGTCACCATCTGATAATCCTCATCTCTCTTTTTGCCTCTTTCAGTTGTAGCTTTCTTTTATCTTTCTTCAGCCTCTTCTAATAATCTGTTTAGTTCTTTGAATGTGGAAGTATTAGGTCAAAGCAGAATGCTGCTTAACTGGTTACAGATTATTCCAGCCACTCAAATGCCGTAAATCGAGTTGATTGAAATGCTCCTTTTTGCTTTTCAAACATACTTGATGGAAAGCAGTTTTTGTTTGACCTGCCGTGGTCCTGTATCTGCAGTCCTCTAATCACTGACTTCAATTGGGACGCTTCTGTTGTTGCGTTCCTCATTGAACTCATGTTCACCTCCTCCATCGGTCTCCTTCTGCTCGCTGTCTGCTGCTCTCTTCTCCTCATTCTCATATCTAGGTTCATATTTAGGTCATATGTAAATAAAGTATAACATCGAATTTATTGTATCATAATTGACATGAACTAAACATAAACATAACAGAAAAGTGGTCTTTGCAGAATGATTAGCATTCAAGCGCCAATTAATGAGAAAATTCCTAAATATTACAATTTTAATGCTTAAATAGAAAAGATGACACTCAAGTTTTCTTCTTTTTCGTCTTCTATCTGGATATTCTGACTTTATGTTTTCATGGAAACACTTGTAAATAACTAAAAGTTCCATTCACCTGAATAAATCTATAGAAATGCAAAATGACATAACAAGTCCTTCAATTATGTGGCAGTGAGCATCTAAAGGAACCAAATGCTCAAATCAAATGTTCCAATACTCATCAAATAGCCAATTATATTAACCAATCTCTGTCCGCAGTCTAAGCATGAAAAATGAGCAACAGCTCCAGAAAACGCCTCTGGCAGATCTTAAAAATATTCTAGGAAAAGTTAATAATCAAATAAAAATATTGCTTAATCAAATGTTTTGTCTATTTGAATAATAAAAGTTACAAAAACAAATCTTTTCATCTTAGTGGCTACACAGAGATTCTGGATATTTTCTAGTGAGTATATCTCCATGTCATGTAGGGACCACCCTGAATTTCCCAGTAAAATGCTAGGCTAACGCTTTAGCTAACAAAACTGTCATCAGATCAGACAGGTGTTCACACAACTTTGACATTTCCAGCGCGTTTACCTTTTTCATATGTTCGAACAAAGTCTTCCCGCCCGTTACAGCCACCACAAAAGAAGAACTGTCCCACCTTTTATCTCAAAAACCAGTCGGGTGTCCATTTTTGGTTGAAAGTTGGGGTCATTGGGACCGCCAGGACAGTTCAGAAGTCTGATGAAACATCAGAAGGGGGCGCTGTCAGCGAATAAAACACGGAGCACTTTTACCCTCTCTGATCAACTCCTCTCTGATTGGTCAGACTGCTGTGTGTTGCATTCACTAATGCTAGGAAAATACAAAACTGCTGTTATCATGAATGTTCTAGGGCAATTCTGAGTCAAAAGAAAAACAAAAAACATTTGGGGCTTGAAAATAATTGTTCAGGGCTAGAGCCGGGAATGCCCTGTCCAGGCGACACCGCTGGTCTCACTGTGGTGTTATGGCATCATTTTTAAGAGAATTCTGTTAAGGGATTGCAAATGAGCTTTTGGGATGATGTCAGAGTGGCTCGCGTGCCACACAAGAGACATAGAAAAGCATGAAAAAAGTGTTTCTAGCAGTGTTGAAATGAGAGTTAGTTCAAGTACGGAGTTGGACCATTTTTTTCCTGTCTGATAACACGGGAATCGTTGCTTTACATTTATCTGCAGCTCATCCGTTCTGTTACTCCTACTCTATTTACATTCCGTAATGCTCACTATGGTGGCTGTTTTGTCCTAGTTATTCCGCTCCACGAGCAAATTGTATTCAGACTGAGAAATTTCAGACCGAAGCTCAGTGTGATTGGAAATGAACCGAGACCACCTCAAAAAATGGGTCCAAAAGCGGTTCTTGGATTCCTGCATTATAAAAGTAATATCTGTTTATTTCTCATAAGAAGTTCACGGGGATTTTGGCCTCTTGGAGCCAGCGGCTACTTCATGTTCTTGTATACAGTAGTGAAAGGTCGTAACTGCATCTGTAGGTATGAGAAAAGCTCATATATGGTTTCCATGTAAGAGTAAACATCTCTGTTGCCTTTTGCACTGTTGCAGATGCAGTTTCTTCATTATCATTTCATTGAGCTCCTATTAAAATGATGACAATGAGAAAGTTGCTTACAGCTACTGGGAGTCATTAAAACAGAAGCTGACAAGACAGTATTTTGCTATCAGTGACTATCTTTACCATGTATTGATTTCATGTCTAACTGTGTTACAGAGTTAAGAGAAATGGACAACCAAATATTAAGGACAGTTGTACAAATCTCACACATTATGCTATCTGACAGGCAATGAGCTCCTTCATTTTCTAGATAATCAGCATCACCCCAGGTCTGGTCCAAGGCCAACTCTCTCAACAAACAAAGTATAGGGCAAAGCCTTCTTTTAAAACTTTCTTTGTGGTCATTTTACGTTGGCTGCTCAGAACTGAAATGTAAACTAGTTCATATAGAGATCATTATTATAGTAAATTGTTGAAACTACCGGTACATACTTTGTTTTAATCCTGTAAAGCCTACTGCATCAAAGAATTAACAGAAAATTCAACAAGTTTTTTTAACCTATAAAATCCACCATAAAATTGCAAAATCACTTATTTAAATAATATATAAATATTATCAATGATGATACATTGGGTGATTTGGTAAGTTTTTGTTCACAACAATGTTAGTTTAAGATGCAAAAATATTGACACGAGTTTTCAATGTTTATGGATGGTTCCTGAAATGTTATTCTATGCTGGATAAAAAACAAGTGCTACTAGTTGTGACACACCAGTCCCAAGCAGGAAGGCATTCCGCCCCACGGATTATAGTGTTTGATATGATCTGACACAAAAATCAATCGTGGCATCTTCAAGAATTTCAGTGGATACTCTTGGACCATAGGCAAAAAAAATGGTTCCTTCCTTTTGTTGAAATCTTCAGCAGAAACCTCAAAAGCCTAAAAATGTTTAAGAATTAATTTATTTAAAACATTACCTACTATTTTGATGTGTTTTTTAAACACTTTTAAGAGTTTTTACCACTTTAAAACCATCAGTTTCTACTTGAATAAGATATATGATGGCTCTTCTATGAAAAGAATACATTTTTTGTGTTAAACTATAAACAGTAGTTATTCCTTTGCTGCAGTATTTCCTTTTTTTCAGCTTTTAAAAGACATGCTCATGGCAGAGATTTTTTTTAACTCCACTGACAAGAAGAATGCAGCCTCCTTCTTTTTGCTCAGCGGTTGCTATGGTGAAACGTTGTATCTGAGCTCCACAGCAAATGGCCTTTTAACTCACATGTGCATGGAAACATGCTGAACCTGGATTCACCCTGATGGGTTTTTGAACCCGTTTTACGTTTCTAAAGGTATAGGGTAGGTGTCAGTTCAGGGCTTTGTTTAATAAAATATTAAGAAAAGCATCATGTAGAAAGCCAAAGCTTGTTGTTAAATGCATATACAATTTTTAAACTAAAAGCTTAAAAAAAAGGCTCAATGCAAGGAAAAGCTCAAACTGGGATTTTTGTTTTGTTATTTGATACCTTGAAAACTTGTCTTTTTTACTAAGTTTTCAGTTTTCTTCAGAAATATTGACAGAAAACTTGCATCCACTCAAAGTGTGTTCACAGTTCCAGCAATTTCTATATTAACCAAATTCTAGGCTTTGGAGAGAAAACTTGCTGAACACCACACATCTGTGCCATTCACAAACGCATCAGTCAATGTATAGTGTGAAACAGTAATTGACAGGCTGCAGCATAACAACAAGTGAAATAACAAAAGCAGATATAGTTCATTTTAATACACAGTTGTACATGAATGAATAAAAGCAGTTTCTTGCTTTCCCCCATAAACTGTGGTACAATGGGTCAAGTTGCTAGTTTGAAATCCTGATATCTTAGCAAAAGATCCTCATAGATCCTCCCCCTTAACAGTTTGAGAATTAGTTCTCTGTTGTGATGCGGAGCAGCTAAAAAATTAAATTAAATTCCTAGTTAGATCATCTTTTGATCTATAGTAGATCATTCGATCTTTGTCATTAGAATTTCAGCTTTGAGTTGTAGGCGGGCTGTTGCTGTGGAGCAAGTCCTCCCATTGCTGAGAGCACGGAGCAGGAAGCTTGTCGCCCACTCAGCTTATTTTTTACATCACAAATACAATGTTTTTCTAAGTTTTTTTTTGGTCTGCTTCTGATTTAAAATTAGAATAAAGGAATACTCAGAAATGCCATTTTAAGCTTAATTCTCGTTGTATATGTCTTCCTTCATCAGAAAAATACCACCAGAACATGTTCAAAACGTTTCACTGTAGTGGGTCTTTAACCTGTTGTATTGCTGTTTACGAGCTGTCTGATGTTACGGTTATGTTGCCAGTTGTTGTGACACCAGAGGGTGCAAACATTGCTCTCCTCCTTTCACCCACAGTCATTCCCCAAAACTACACTGAATTCTTTTCATTTTTTTTTAGTTTTACTTTTTCTCAGACTGACTACAAGCTGGTGGCTGATATGTTCAGATGCTCCACAGTAATAATTAAGACATTTTCCTGCAAAAGCTGCAGGTATCACACTGGACATGTCTTTAGTCAATCTTTTCTTATTATGAAAGTTGTGATAAAATAAAAATTTGTCTCTTTATTAGCTACTATAACACATAGAAATTGATCACGTTTGATTGCTGCCATTATATTTTTTGGCATTGGCTGTTCTGCATGCGTCTTCCTAAAAATAAATTTTAAAAGAAATCTTATGTTTGATTAAATTATAATTGATGGGTTATCATTAGTCTTTTTACATTTTCATGCATTTCTTTAATTGTCCCTCGTTTAACGAAACATTTCCAAAGAGGTAAAAACAAAGGACAATTTATAGTGTTTGCACTAAAAGCCTGTCATTGAGCTTATTAACTATATACTGTACAATTCAACACCGTTTTAATCAGTAATGTAGTTTACAAAGTCCAACAGGCAACAGGATATAACTAATTTATAAGAAAAAAGTTTGTCTCACTAAAAAGAAAAACCCACAAAAAAACTCGACTTATTTCCCAAAAGGAAAGCATTAGTATCACGTAGGTTCAGAGCTACTTTATGGCCTTCTATGACCATGCTGCACTCATTAGGTATAATTATTCTCATAGCAACATTGCTTAGCTGTTTTGTAGACCAGAATGTTCTCATATTTGCATGTGAATCATTTCACTGCGTCATTTGCATTCTGATTTGATTCAAATTGCATTTTGTTGCCATGCACTGAACATGAAAGTATATGACAATAAAGTTCAATCTCATCTTATCTCATCCAAAAACAACCTTCTGGTAGGTGTAGGTCATTATACAGATGAAGCCTCTAAAGGGATTTTTTTTTATTTTTTTTTATTGAATGCAAAACATAAACTTGTATGTGTTCTTTGCACCCTCAAGCTCTCAAAAGGTGGTCAAGCTGGGTTCTGAACTGGTGACCTCTTGGAGGACCTTCCTCCAGCAGAGACAAGTCTAAACAAATGCAACAACACATTTGTAACTAATTCATCACATTTCTGCCGAAATATTCCCCCAAAAAAGGCCATATTCTGCAATGACTGAAAAATGGTGTTTAAACAATTGTCATGTTTTTGAAAGCAAGGCTTAAGGAAAGGTCACGTTCGCTGGAAGCCAACAAAAATGTTTGGTGAAAAATTTCTGGGAAGACTATAATTGTTATTGGTTTTGTGTTTGTAATTCCTGCATCCTCCAGCCTCCCCAGCGGCTTCATTTGAAGGTATCAAATGTGCCTGTGCTCATCCGTCTCTCTTAGTATCACATTCAGCCAGGTTTTAATTTGGTTCAGCAGAGAGCCATGTAATTAATATGCCATATGGGGTAATGAGTTGCATTGTAATGTAGCATGTAATCACATGCTGTCAAAACAACTATGCCTCTGGTGTTTGCCTGCATCTTTAGATATACGTGTCTTAAAAAAATTCCATGCCAATAGAACTTTACCGGCCTCATTTGCAAGTAAGAAGAACATCAAACACGTTTTTTCCCTTTCTTTTGCCAGTGGAATACAGTTAGACAGAAACTAGCTGAATAGCAAGCAAAGTCAAGTAAGAGAAGCCAGGAAAAGTAATGCCATCCTCTCAGTTGCAAGACCCAAGTAAGCGAGTGTCCTCAGTGCAGTTGTCTGTGGCAGATTTTAATCAGCAGTTCAGCTCAGCTCCAGCATGAGAGGCGCCACAGGAGCACTGGAGCCCAGAAACCCACAAGTGCATCAGAAGAACCTCGGAAAGTAGTTGGTAATTCCAGTAATCAGTTATCAATA
Source organism: Oryzias celebensis (assembly GCA_014656515.1). Lineage (NCBI taxonomy): Eukaryota > Metazoa > Chordata > Actinopteri > Beloniformes > Adrianichthyidae > Oryzias > Oryzias celebensis. The sequence continues at coordinate 26,074,388 of BNCR01000003.1, read as the reverse complement.
GAGGCAAAGTGTGAACACGCTTGACTGTGCAGCACCTGAAACCAAAGAGTCTCAACCTGAGTATTTCTTCCCACTCTAGGGAGGTAGATGATCGCAGATTAAGACTAGTTTAGGGGCTGATTACCACGTCAAGCAGACATCTAATTAAGATCATGATGACTTAGTCATTTGAACCTAAACTCTACAAAGTTGAAAAAACAAAGCAAGTTTTAAAAAAAAAGAGATTGAATATAATTTATAATTGTAACTGCATATGTGAAAGTTCTGCTGCTGGACATGCTGAGAGCTGCAGCTGCAGCCTTGGTTATTATGCTGTCAGCTGGGAGTATGGCTCTCACCCCTCATAGCTGCTTCCTGCTCAGCAGCAGCTCAGAGAAGAACGGCTGCCTGCTGCCAGGCTCAGGTGGTAAGGGCATCAGCAGGCGAAAAAACTGAGGGAGTGATTGTTTGGCTAATATTTACTTGTAGTTGTTGCTTTGATTTGTAAGACATTAGGATTTCTCAGTTTCATTAGCTAAAGAGTTTGTTACTTTTTCAATGCTCCTCTCATGTGTATATATAGGTATGTGTGTGTGTGTGTGTGTGTGTGTGTGTATGTATACATATACAAATTCATAAAAATTTGTTAACGACATCGTCAAAGACTGTGTATGAAATGTAATTTCGTCATATATAAGGTGCATCTAACAATAAGGTGCATTAGGTGAGACAAAAGAGTCAGAGATAACCACGTTCGTCCGTCAGACTTTATTAACTTTGTTAACAGTAACTCTGGAACTTGTTTGTGGCACATGACATATTCATATTCACATATTCAGGAAATTAGAAGCATGAGCCACATTATCATTCAGTATTTCTAATACTGTTTGCAAGGAATAAAAAACAGACTGATACCCCTAAACCCAACTTTAAAGTGACTAAACTTGTTCGTTACACAATTAAAAAAGCTAAAAAGATTTGTAAAAGTTTCTTAAAATGCTGGGTTTATTTCAACTTTATTTCTTGTGTATGCAAAACAATTGGCTCACAATTTCTACAAGTTTGTGTAGAAAGAGACTGCATATTGCAGCTCTTGATTTGATATTTTGTAAGTGACTTGACTTAAAACCTTGTCAAAATATCATCGAATTGTTAATAAAATTGCAACAGTGTTACTGCAAAAACGAAGTTTTAAAGACTCACTCAGATAAACATTGTTTTTAACATGTTCTTGTGGCCTTCTGATGATGGGAAAAATAAGCGCAAAATGGCAAAAAGAGTCTCTTTGTTAGTAGCAAATACTTTGGGTGGCCCAGAAAGCTTCTCACTACGCTCCTCTATGATGCATTCACTCTTGTTGACTAGATCCATGTATATCTTTGTTTTCCTCATCTGAGCTGGTGTCTGGCTCAAAACTGTACGGCTGGGAAGCTCCAATATTGCTGGCCATTTTTGTTGCGCTGCTAATTTTAGCTTGTAGTTGTGAGGGGCTGTAAGCTAGCAGGGGGGAGTGTAGAGCACACAATTATGGGTGACGGGAAGGAAGGTGGGGTTGCTCCATGCTAACAGTCCCGCCCAAAACTCACAAAAAGGAATTTCTAAAGAACTATTGCTGCTCTGCAGAAGCTAGGTTCTGCAAAACAGCACAGATTTTGATTTTGGCTAAAAACTGCATCATTCTAGTTCAAAGTCCACTGTGAACGTTTTTAAAATAGATTTAAAGATGATCAGAGTGGGTCTTTAATAAAGCTACAAAGGGAGTTAGGGAAGTTTACAGGTTAAAAGTGTTCTTTACCAAACAATTATTTTGTGTTTCTTTTTTTTTCGAGTAAAATCTATAGGGAAAAAGATGACAAATACTTTTTCCAGCTGTGATTTTTTTTTTTTTGTTTTATTTATTTGTTGATATTGCTTTTATTACTTTATATGAAAAACACTGAAGTTTTTTTTCTTGGTAAAAATTTTGAAGTTGACTTTGGAGTTTTTCCTGAAGAAATTCACAGTGGCATGTGCTCAGACAGACAATAATGGCAGCTTGAGAGAACCCCCCTGTGCTGTGCATGAAGGTGTGCAGTACTTAGGACTGCTCAGACTGAGCGCTTCCATAAAGCACTATTTTCTGTCTGAGCTTGTGGCTGCGTGGCCTTGTGTGGATGTGGAAAAAAACTTGGATAATAATAGTTTTAAAAAAACGGGAGCTAACACACCTAGCACACTTGACTGCAGCAGACATGGCATGTGGTCAGAGATTACCACGCCTCCTCATCATTTGTGGACCGTTAGCTGTGAGGGTTCAGTCCATGCTTAATTAGTACCAGTTAATTCCTGCATTCATTGTCAGTCATGTGAACTCAGGTGTCAAGTGGGAAGTTCCAACTCCTTAACTGGCCTTTCTCAGGTTCAGCGGGCCAAAAAGTACCGGTGCTGTGTAGTTGACTGCATTGTAGCTTGCTGGTAGCTTTCCCACTGACTCACTTAGCTGATCGATAGCTAATTCCCTTAAATGATAAAGGGGCCACTGCAATGGGAATGTGGTAGGAGGTGGTATAATTGATTACTTTTGCTTTACATTATCGCCTGTGAACTCACGGTATGATACTCTGCTGCATTTTTCATTGAGCTGTTGAACAAGCTGCTGAGGCATGCACCTTCCCTTCCTTCATTTGGTTGGGCCAAATGTGCAGAGGCAAGCCTCAGTTTCCCAGAAATGGTTCTCTGACATAAATACTTAGACATAGATGCAAATCTGTTTGTTTTCTGCTGCAATGAATAATTATTTATGATGTTAGGCATAAAGATGAAAGCGCCAAGGGTCACAGGTTTCCTTGCAACAAGTTCTTACTAGTGTAACCTAATGATAAACTTAGCCTAGTTTCTTAATAATTTGTACTATCTTTAGGTTATTCAATATTAATATATAAACATATTTTTTTCTGTAGCTTTGGATGGATTCTGTATTCAGCTGCGCTGCTCCAAAGACGACTGAAGATGAAGAGGAGTCGAGGCAAATTTCTTGCCTGCCTTGCAGTTCCTATTCCTTAGATGTTCCTTGTGTGGATCTGTGCGTGTGTTTATGAATGTGTGCACATAAACACTTGGAGGAGGGAGAAAAAAAATGAGAGCAGAGAAGTAAGATTTTACTGTTGAAGAGCTTTTTTGACTGTCACAAACCATCTGTTTTTTTATTCTGTCTGCTGCCATCGCTTGTTTGTCTGCCAGCAGCTCAAATGTTGTCAGGACAACCATGCATAAAAAAACGAAAAGTGCACCAGCACTGAGCCAGGAGCGTGACTGCACAATCAGCAACTGTAGTTGCACAAGCCTTTTTGAACCTGTAAAGTGGGTGCAGCCATTTCTCACTAAAGTAAGAAGTTGGAAAGAGGCTTAAAGGAAAAAAGCCACTGAAATGCTTGCATTTTACTTACTGTATTTTCTGCAATACAAGGCGGACTTGAAAACATCAAGTTAAAAAAACTGCCCTCACACAACACACCTTCAAACGGTCATTTCCAACGAAAAGTTAATGTGTTAGGATTCCAGGTTGAAAACTCACGGGTTCACTTATCGCTATGCACGTTTCTGCAACAGTATTCAGGTTCTGAAACACTCAGCCATTGAATGCACTCTAAAAGTTACACCAGGTCAAACTCTGACCAATCAGGGACTCAGATTTACTTGTGATGTATAGATGGTGCCCCTTCAAATTCACAGAAGTGCTAACTGTCTGAACATTGGTCATGAAGGAGAAATAATTATTGCAGTTTGTGGCTGGCTGGAACTGTATGACACCACGTATGTCATAAATCAGAATAGAGTTGTGAAAGAAAAAACCTGGAGGGAGATTCGCAAGACTTGTACCACTTTGACATTACACACCAACTCTAGGAGATGGACTTGTAAACAGTAGAAAAATGAACAATAAGAGGAAGCCCCTCCCTGCTTGTCCAGTATGAACACCTTAGGATTCCAGAATGTGCATTTAACACGTCAAACGCCCGTTGTGTACATAGCTTAAGCCTTTCAGCTGACCTCTTTAGGGGTTCCCATTGCAAGTTTTAACAATCAGACATAATATATATCTGGTTGCTAAACTAAACTAAACAGACAAAGCTAAACTACAAAACTCCTCTGGAGGGGAGTGGGAAAGAGGGACAACATATGAATCACACTTCACCAAACAGAGTCAACTTAGTAAAATATAATACTGGGTAAATGATAAAGAATAGAGGAGAGAAGTAATAGAGGACAGAACACTAGTACACCATACTTTGTGCAGCTTCTAACTTCTAGTAGCCTAATAACAACTAATTGGTATTCGGATTTAATTTAAACATGTTCATAGTAAGTTGCATAATAATAATAATATATAACCATAATAGAAAATCTGCAGTTTTAGCATGTCAATATAATATAAATATATTATTAATCTTATCTAAGCCTGCGTAAATCCACTAAACTGGGGAAATAGGCCGCCATGACCGGGTTTATCAAACAATCTTCTCTTTGCTTAGCTCTACGGAGAACAACGAATGTAAGGAAAATTGCTAGGTGAAACAAATGCAATCCATTTTTTCTAAACTCGTTTTGTCGCTTTTGGGGGTCACGGGGCTGTTGGAGCCTAACCCAGGCACTCAGGAGCAAAGGCAGGGTACACCCTGGACAGATTGTCAGTCTGTTGCAGTAACAAATTGTCTAGTAACTCTAAATTGTCCCTAGGTGTGGGTGTGAGTGTGTGTGGGTGTGTGACTGTGGCCCCTGCGACAAACTGGCGACATGTCCAGGAGTGTCCCCTGCCTTCGCCCATGAGTGCATGAGCAGCCCCGTGACCTGAAATGGTGTAGAAAATGAATGAATAATTTCAAAAATAGATGCCCTATAGCCTACTACAGAAAATACAGTAATTTGTTTGTTTTTTTGCTTGTTGCTTCTTTTTGAAAAAAACTAATTTTCAGCTTTTTAAGGTTAATGTTCTTTCTAAATTGATCCGTTGTTTTTGTCCTTTTAGCTACAAATGTATAAAGGTGCTAACTTGCAGTCTGCTTTTATCCTAAATGAAATCTAAATGAATTTTTTTTAAAGGTATCTCAAGAGAATGTTTTCCCAAAAAACACAATGAAATAACGATGAAAGAAAGTGTCATTCATTGTTCATTTACAGGTGTACAAAAGACAAAGAAGGTTGTTAAATAACCTGCAGCCCAAGTTCTGCCATTCAGTTTTGGTCCAGAGCTCACAGAGTTCATTTTTACCCCTTCCAAAAAAACCTGGAATAACAATTTTTCCAGCCATAAAACTGATTCTTGTGATATTGGACCCAGATTACACCCAGCCGTGCTCCAATACAATTCCTCAGACAGGAGGACTGCTTCTCCCTCAAAGAAATTGGATATCACATGTCCGGCTTATGCCTGTATGCTAGTTCTTTACACACATTTAGGATTTTTTGTTGTTGTTGCCCAGCAGTCTTTTGGGAACACTGTTTTCAAAGGCTTCTCTCATGCATTTGTTCATGAACCCTCCTAAGATTTTTGCTCCTCAAAAGTGCTCATGAATTGCTTATAACCCTGTTGACGATAAATGTTTCAAAAAGCTTTTGCTTTTTTGCTACAACTAAATTGCCTTCTCACCACTTAAAAAAAAATCAACTGGAAATCTAAAAGTAATTATAGTTTTGGCCAACAAATAACAGAAAACTGTAAAAGCATGAAACTTTTGGGTTTCATTAAACAATAACATTAACTAGAATTGTTTTTAGTCTACTGTTAATTTAGGCTTAATATATAGACCATTTTCAAACATTTTGAACATTATGGAGAAATGCATTAATTGCTACAATTCCATTCAAAAACGTAAACTGAATATAGATTCAAGGCCCACTGTTTCATTGATTTCAACTATTTTAATTTGACCATTTTTAAATAAATTGGGGTTCCAGCTCAAAAAACCATGAGAACAGGATTTTATAAAAATTTGGATAGCCTATGAAGAAATCTTTCCATATTCTGCAGAGTATGAATGTTTTAAACTTAGGTTACCAACTAAGTATCTACTTGTCCAAGCATCTGCAAATGTTCCCCAGATGTCATCAACTTGGTTCAGTTAATTGTCTCAGTTGGGTTCAATATGGGGAAGACTTCAGACTTGACAACCAGCCAGAACACCGTCATCGATCCCCCCCATAAAGTGTGTAGGACACAAAGTTCCTAGCTAAGGAGGCTCGCTGTTTCCAGAGTGCTGTGTTCAAGCAGATTAACGGGAAGTCTAACAGAAGAGAAAATGAGGCAGAAGAAGATGCATCTGGAAAAAAGATGACTGTGAGTTTCAACCGCTGATCAAAAGAACAAGATTCAAGAACCTGCAGACATCCAGAAAGAGTGGACTGAGGTGGAGGAACAACTTCAACAATCACCACATTAAGAGGCATTATGAAGATGGGCTACAACTGCCGGGTTCCTCGGGTCAAGACTTTTCTGAGCCTGGAGTAGACTATAGGCCAAAAGGTTATGGTCCTCCTTTCTGATGAAAGGAAAATTCCTTTGTTTTGGGAATCGAGGTCCAAGAGTTTGGAGGAATACTGGTGAGGAGCAGAACCCAAGCTGCTGGAGGTCCGGAGGGAAATCTCCACAGTCAGTCATGATTTAGGCTGCTGTGTCCAGCTCTGGTGTTGGTAATCACTGCTTTCTTCAATCCAAAATCACTGCAATAGTCAACCAGAATGTTCTAGAGGACTTCATGATTCTTTCTGCTGAGGATCTGGATGGAGATGCAGATTTTGTCTTCCAGATTTCATCTGCTCATACTGTTCAAGTATTGAAGATGGGTGTATCATTTTGAAAATACTTGATTTTGATGGATGTGATCATTATCTCTGTCTTTGTCATGTTGCAGAAACAAAGTAAATTGTAATTTCTCCAGAGTTTTTGTAGGTTTTTTGAGCTGCAACTCCAATATATGTAAAATAAATAAATACTTTTTATCTAGATTCTATTAAAGTTTTACTTTTTATTGGATTTTGGGAAGTATCAGTAAATACACTTTTCCAAAAGGTTTTGACAGGGTCTGTGAGTATGCTTTCTTCTTATGACTGTCGAACATGCATTCACACATGGAGCATTTAAAATAGAATTATTCTATTCTTTCAATACAATTTTGTGTTGGGGCTCTACATGTCAATTGCATCTCATGGCTTTTAAAAGGGTCATGCAACAGACTGGTGACCTGTTTAGGCTGTACATCACTTTCGCCCAACGGTAGCTGGGTAGGCAACCCAGAGAGAGCTTCAGTGGGTTCTTAAAATGGATGGATGGATTCGTTTTTTTTCTCATTTGTCCACAGTCAAATGTAACATTGTATGCTTGTTCTTAAATTACATCTTTTAATTCCACCCTCCATCTGATTTAACAGCCGACTGGCCGCATATCAGTGACAGATAAACCCTGTAATAAAACTTGAATGGATTAATCTCCTTTTTGGCTGACAGATCAACATGAACTGGTTGCCAGTATGTCTTTTTTTCTGAGCTACCCACAGACAGACATGGTGAATCAGTGGTGCAGAAAAGAGCAAATACATCATGATTTGTTGTGTTTAGCTACTTCATTTCTTGGCTAGCCAATGTGACCTCCTGGTGTCACTTGAAAGTGATGTGAAGTAAACCCCCTGCATGTTAGTTTTCCTGTTTTTTGATTTTGGTTTTGTTGTTATGGCCTGCAGCAGTGCTGGAGTGCATGACCATGCTGTTTTTGCAATTCTTATTTTCTTAGCAAACATTTTCTTCTTGCCACATGCTCAAAATTTCACCAAAATTTGCACACAGCAAGTGGTGAAAATGAATTTTTGGCAGAACAGAAAAAAAAATGTTTATAAGATGATCACAGAACCTAAGGCTTGTTCAAACAGTCTTCCAAAAATTTTCATACATGCTGCCAGCATAAGTATACAACCACCACCAAAGTTTCCTTGACCTTTGGCCTTGGGAGGAAAATGCCAGCTACAAATTTAAACTCCTACAAGGGGTTTTGATCCATTGTCTCCTTTCTCCTTGAGCATTGGAAAGCTACTTGGGAAAAAAATGTTGGATTCAGAAGTTGTAGATCATGAGCAACGTTAGCATGTTGAGCTAGCAAAGCTGGCATTCCCCTGTGACTCGCAGATCTTTTGTCGCAATACGGTCAAAATTACACACTTAAATTCCTGTCTCAAGCTGAACAAAATGATATGGCATACGGCATTAACATATTAGGAATTTGGGCGTGGTTGTCAAAAAACTTGTGTTGCTAAGGAAGTTCAAAAGTTTAAGTTTGCCAATTCTTCTGAAACTTAAATGGATCTGTTTGTAACCCTTAGGCAATCAAAAAATGAAATGGTTGCTATGGAGATAAAAATGAGCATAAAAGCCACAATTTTGAAAAAAGAGCTTTTTCATGAATTTGTCACATTCAGCTCTGACTGGGGGGGCATAGGCAGAAGGGGGAGTGAATGGCATGAAGCAGCCATATAGCCAGTGAGGGCAGGTAAAAAAGGGGTAATTGGGGGGTGGGGGTGGCAAAGCCAAGAGTGGGTAGCCCCTGCAGACCATACAAGTGTAGTAGTTTATCTCACTAGTTAGGTGGATGGTTTTATAAATTAACATTTCATTTAATGTTCTTTTGGTTATTTTCAATTCTGACAGAGCAATTGCGAAGTCATTTATGAGAAGAAACCCCATTTAGAATCCTGAAATGCTCCCAGCTGGAAAACGAACACTTCTTTTCATGTCCTCATCGGCTTGATCTGGTCTTACTTACTTTGTGGGACACTTGTGCCTAAGAGCAAACGGTATCAGGCCGAGCGAACCTGAGCGCTCATTCTCTGAAAACAAGTCTGTTCTTGGGAACTTGTTCATCCAGCATCTGACCTCATTAAAGCTTCATTTGTTGAAATGTGATCCAACCTGTCCTGACAGCAGTAAAACTATTCAACTGGTTTTAAATTGCAGCCAAAAGATGACACTTTTTCTTTTTTTTAGGGTAGGTTTATCCCTGTTTGCTTACAAGATATTGGGGATAGCTGACTGTTAAACATTATAGTGGGCCTTCCATCTTTTAGGAGAGCTATTTAAGCTCACTCTTGTAGAAAAGCCAATCGGAGTTCATTTTTGGCCTCTTTCTTTCATATTTTTAGATTTTTCTAAGTTTGATGATAGATTCAAAGAACCCCTTTCTGTCATCTGATTGGCTTGAGTCCATGCATTCATAAGTGGATAAGGATGTTAAAAATGCTTTAGAAGTCAGCTCCCAAAACTGGGTCGACACATGTCACTTGTAGAGTTTAAAGGCCTTACACAGAGCCTTCAGGGAAGCTCCTTGTGTGTTTTAAAGCATTTCTTAAAATGTCTTTAAACATCTGACATACCGTACACTTTTTATGCTTTTAGTTTTTTGGGTTATTAGTTCATTTCATTCCTAGTTCACACAAACCCAGGAAAACATTTCTATTTTTTCTGTTATAACAATGACAAGACGTTATGTTCACCTTTGGTTGAAATAGAAGTTTGAACTTTAGCTGCAGGAATTACAAGACGATCACTTTAAGAATAATAAGTGGGTTTAACAGTTTTTTCCACAAAACCACAAATATTTCTACATCTTGCATCAGGACTTTCGTGTTTGTAAAGGGGATTTTAGATAAACAAGAGTACAAACTGCTGATTATTTACCATACTTTAGTTGAAAAACCCTAAAAGTCTTGTTCACTTACACAAAATAAAGAGAACTAAATTGCATGTGTTCCCTAATAGATTGCGCTTCATATTTAGTTAGCATTTTCAAATGATCGACTAAGATGATTTTGGCCACAACAACGGGAGTAAAGGTAAGAAAATGTTTAACTTATGGGATTTTAGCTCTAAGCAGTATTGCCTCACAGAGAGAAAACCCTGATTTAGGTTTCTGTGTGAAGTTTGCATGTTCTCCTTGTGCATTAGTGGGCTTTCGCCAGTTACTCCGGCTTCTTTTTAAAGCACCTTTCATAGGTTAATAGATGATTCTACATTGTTCCTTAGATGTGTGTGGTTGTACGTCTCAATGTGGTATTGAAATGGACTGGCAAACCAACAAGGATGTGCCCTCGATGTAAGCAAGTACCTCAGCAAGTAGCTGAGAAAGGCTCCCGCAACCCTGTGACCCAGGAACAAGCATGCACGGAAAAGGAATGTATGCTGTGATACTGGTATTGTGAATATGGTAACATTTTTGCTTATTTTGCAGCTCAAGTAATAGTAGAAGAGTGAGAGCAGCCCAGCAATCCAAGCAATCCAAATCAAGAAAGCAAGAACACAGTGCCCTAATAAACTGAGACCTGAGTTAAGGCTACAACTGTATTTGCTTTTCACCACTTCAATCAATAGTTAGTCTCAAAAATCTGATGTCCACACAAGATTTGGAGAGGCTGATTCATGTCTTCATTCCCTGGTGGGTGGACGCCTGTAAGAGTCTTCTATTATCTCCTCAATCCCTCCATCCGTCATTTAAACCTGCTTAATCCCACTCTTCCAACTAAGATTGGTTAAAAAAGGCAGTTTATTCAAGAAGCTTCAGCTTGCTTGTTTGATTTCTTGATTGATTGGATAAAAAGACAGACATTTTTGTGATTCTTCCTTGTTGCAAGAGTGTTTGTATCATTCTAAATCCATATGAGTTGCCTTTGTGTATAAAGGCGCTAAACAAATAAAGCTGCCTTGCCTTGATAGCTAGCTCAATTTTAGCAGTCCATACAGGTCAAACAGCCGCGGTATGGTTCTGTATTAGTGTCCCCACACAAAACAAACAAACAAACAGCTCAGACAGCTATAAAAGATTGTGTGTTTGCTTTTCTGAATACCTCTTTCCACACTTTTCACCTCTGTCACCTCCTTCCAAGTGCATAGACAGGTGTTATATACTTTTCCAGGGTCTAGTGAAAGAGTTAGCAGCTATAGACACAAATAAAAGAACTTCTACTTTCAAGAAGGAACAGAAAAGGTTGTTTGTTGAATGGGAAATAAATTAGCACTAAAATAAAAGCTTCCTCCTAATAAAATGTTTCATTTATTTTTCCTCTCAAGGCTCTTTTTCGTCTGCCTCCTGTCTGAAAAGAGTAAGCAAATTAAACTGAGTATATCTTTTCAACTACAGGGGCCACGAGAATAATGTTGATTGCATTAGATAGGACTTGAAAAATGACTGCAGAAGTGTCCATGAAAAAATGGCTTTTGACTTGTCTTTATAAGTACCTGAATTAGAGAGAAAACTAAGTTTAATTTTTCCTGCCTGAAAACAAAGTGTTCATGTTGGTAAAAAAAAAATTAAAAACAATACTTGGGTTTATTGGATACAAGTCAAGTGTTTCATAACCTATCTGCTGTTTTTTAATAGAGCTATTATTATATGGCATTATTATTATGTAGAGCTTTAATTCCCCTCTTGTAGGATCATTAAAGCTTATTCTAGTTTATTATATTCTAAATATAATGACTGAGTAATAGCCGTTTGTTTTTCAATAGATGTTTATGTATTTTTGGCTTCTTGAAACCACCGGGTTTTTCCTATTTGGAAGGTGAGGAGGTAGGAGTCACTCGGTCCAGTTCTCGTATACAGTCAAAGTCGGCAACTGTGCAAAGTTGGATTTTTAAGCGTCTTTGTGGGGTGTTTTAACTTTTTCCTAAAAATATTTCCTGTTTATCAACACTTTAGTTTAGGTAATTCCGGACTTTTTAGGATGTTTAAACTAGGAGTGTCCCGATCTGATCACATGATTGGAAATCGGGCTCAATCACATGGTTTATGTCTCAATCAAAAATCGGATATTGTTTCCTGATTAGCATTGGGTGTTTAACTTATTCTTATTGTGATCAGTGCTTCATATTTCAAGTATATTTATCCATACAAATACTCTTTATGAAGTCTGCATATCATGAACGGATCACCACAATGTATTATGAGCGGTGCATAAATGGAGCTAATGTTGCTTGGTTTTTTTGAGACATTTTCAGTAATTTAGTCTCTCAGAGTCACAAAAAAAGCCTTTAAAGTATTTCATAAACATTTTGCAACACTTTCTGTCTCTTATAATATGATGCGCTTGGAAGGATTGTATTCAGAGTGACCTGGTTTCAAGTTGTAAATGTTGACGTCTGAGTCATGCATTCGCAGGAACCGTAGACAGGTTCGCAGGAACAGGCGAAAAGTAAGTTCAGACAAAGCTACAAGTTTAAACTCAGTATAGTCAATGCAAAAGCAGTTCACCTTTTTTTCAACTGGAGCTAACTGATGGGGATTTCCCTGCCTCATAAAGTCAGGATTAAATTGTTAAAGCCAGTGACATTTAGGATTGGCTGAGGTCACTTGATATTTTTAAACTGAGTAAAAAGAGTTCACGCATCTCTAAGTAGCGAAAAGGTCTTTTAACAGTCTTTTGAAGTGTGAAACAAAGCTGTCCTTTCAGCCCTAAACTTCCTGTTGTTGAGTCATACCTTTATTAGTGGCTTTCAGTAGCTCTAATCGGCGTACAACCTGTTTAGTCTAAATTCTTTATTTTGATTATTTTGATCAAGAACAGATCAAGATGAAAGCACACTGGAGCAGCAATATCAGTTCGGGATTAAGCAAAACCTGCTGAAGCTCCTGTCTCACTGGGCTGCGGCTGTTGATGACAGTTGTTGAGACAGGCATCCACAAGGGAGTTTCCAAAATGCTTTGAAATGTTTCAGGGTTCTCAGTTTCCTGCTCTGAGTCACGGAGTGTGACTTCCGTGTTACTGAAATTCTAAACGTGATCAAAGTGTTTTCTGGGTAAATATTCTCCAAGAATGTCAATGCTGTTTTTAAGAAAGAGAAAAAAAGAAGAAAACTTTATGAGAACTGATTGAGAAATTGGAGGGATTCATATTCTGTTTACGATCTGTTTCCAGTTCTTTGAAGTTGTTTATCCCTAATGTCTCGTTTATACCATTTGTAGTTGCTCGGGACGCATTAGTTGCAGGGCCATGAAAAGGGGAATCGCCCCAATTGCTGCAATATTGAGCACAAGCTGATGACATCATCCAAGAATGGAAATTTATGTCCATAGTATAATGGGCTATGGACAACCCAAAAACCTTCAGGGTTTGTCTGGGTCAACCCCCACAAGGCTTATGTAACTACTGTTTATCATTAGTTTTTGTCATTTTGTATCATTATGTCGATATAAAATCGCCATTATCTTGTGTCTTGCCACAGTGACAGAGCCAGCATGCTGCATTTGGGTCCTCTGTGTCACCAAATAGAAAACATTGTTTTGACCATGTCAATATCCAAGTATAGTTCTGGCCAGCATTCACTTGGAGTTTGTGCAAAATTCACGCTATGCCAATTCAGTGTGAGTATAAAATGACTCAGATCTTTGTATTTTAATCCAATTTTTGTGTTTGTAGCATTTAAGTAATAACAATCCAGTTGGACACCCTAATAACGTTTTAACTTAAAAACAAAACTGAAGTTACGAAAGCTATGAGTTATTTTTGAAAATGTTATCTGATTTTATCTTGATACATCTGTGAGCTAAAAGGCAATGATTACATCAGTGATAAAATGTGATGGAAATAAATGCTACCTAAACGAAGCAATCTTTGCTCACTGTGTTGTACCATGATTGGATTTTGCTCGCCTGTGCAGCACATCACAGTGAATTGGTGCTGTACTGGTCCAAATCACAGCAGTCAGCATCAATTGGGGAATCCTATCAGTAATAATTTCACTCTTGAATCTTTTTATGCTTTTCATGAATTTTTAGGCTCTCTTTGACAATACAAGGGAAAGAAGCCTACAGAAGGACACAAGATTTTTACATTTAGTCAGTTTTCAGATGCTTTTCAGCATTCACTACAAAGTCAGACTGCAGAGCAAGCTAAGGAGTCATTTAGAGACAAAGCATTAAAAACGGAAGACCCTTTAGAAAGTGTAGGATTACAAAAATAAGTTAAGGTGGAGAGTAAAGCAGCCGCATGCCGTTAGAGTACATGTTTCATGTAAAGAATGGAAAGAACAGTGAACCAAAGAGATTTGGATCATCTGTAAAATGCTGCAATCACTCGATTTTGCTGGTCCTGTTAGTGTACGTACACACCGGGCATTTGAAATGTGTTCTAGACTGCAAGTCCAAGGTGTTCACACTGGACATGCAGGGAGGGGCTTCTTCCTTTTTTCCTGCTGTTTACTAGTGCTTGTCCGCCACCTCCAGCTAGAAAGGCTAGATTATACTTCAAAGTGTTTGGTCATCGCATCAGTCGTATCCAAAATCTCGCGTTCCAGTTCATACTAATGCCGGCTGGTTTTGCTTGCGACTCCCGTCTGTAACTGCGATGTACTTCTGAGTGGTGTTTATACTTTTCAAGAGACGCGATCATCTCCAACGTTTCTTTTTAAAGTGAAAAACATCTTTTCACACACTTGGTGAGTCTGTGAACACCCAGGTACATTAAAGTCAGAGGAGGAAGTGGTGTGTTTGTCCACTTAACAGATGCAGGCAACAAAAAAGCGAAAAAAATAAAAATATAAAATAAAAAGGGGAAAATTGCATTCTGGAGTTCTGCAAGAGATGAAATATAAGTAATGCCTTTTAAGTAACTTCCTCTATTTCCTATCTTGTCCACTCCCTCTGCCTCTCCGTTTCTCTGTGTCTGTGTGTGAAGTTTGGTATTTTCTTTAACTTACTGAGTAAGTTTTTCTGAACAAAATTCACCTCCATAGTCACACACTTTAATCGTTGAAATAAATTCAAGTTAAAGGACGTGATTTGCCCACAATTGCACTCCGGGCTTCCAGATGTCACCAGCAGGTGTCACATTCAGCAGCGAATGGGGTGATTCCGCTCCGATGGCCGTGTGACCCCTTAGACGCCAGCGATTATGAATCACTTGGAAGTATAAACCGGCCCCAAGTGTCAAAGCGATGCAAATGTTGTGACTCTTGCTTCAGGCTTGTTTCTTGCACAGCTCTATTACAATATATGAAAGGCTTTGTGTCAGATTATTACTTCAAAAACTTAAATTATTAATTTGTCCTCTATGAATTAAAAGGGACGCTATCCATACATCACTACCTAAACAGAGTCCCTGATTGGTCAAACTTTTAACGTGTTCAAGGGCCGCACGATTTACGTGTTAAGCCTGAAACTGTCATAGAAATGTGCAAAGCAATGTGTGAACTCAAAAGTTTTGAACGTTTTGTTTGGTGAGTACATTAGCTGCGTTTACATGGACACAAGTAATCGGAATAAAACCCAGATCAGAATAAAAATGCGTCATGTAAACACGTCGTTCGGAATACTCTTGTGGGGTTTTTACCCCGCTTTAGTTTGAGTTGTGTTTTGGTCTCCACTTCCGGTTTTATTTTGTTATGGGTCGTACTTCCTGTGTTCTCTCCCCAGTGTGTGTGTATTCCCTCTTGATAGTCACACCTGTTTCCACTTACCTCATCCCTTCCTCCTTGTTATAGTCTTCGTCTCCCCTGCACTAGTTGTCGGATCGTTTTGTTGCTTCTCGTGTTTATTGAGAATTTCTTGTTTGCAATAAATACGAGATTTTTGCATTTCCGATCCCTGTCTGCATTTGTGTCCGCCCGACAAACCTTGACAACTCTGGCTCGATTGGACTCATTCGGATCAAACATTCTTTCCGATCGAGATAGGTGGGTTATGCCAATTGTTGATCGGATTGTGGTGCATGAAAACAATTTATTCTGATTGTGTGTCATTACTGTGCTTGCTCTTACGTTATGCATAGACAGTGTGGTGCTCCAGAGGAGGCTTTGGAGCATGAATAGTGAATGAATCCACGTGAATGAACATGACTTGTAGTTTCATGTCTGTTAGCAGAGGAGGGTGCTTTGTTACGGTGTGTGCTCCGGTGAAGGCTTGGGGACCGCAGTTCGTCCAGCTGCTCTGCATGAGCGTGCTGCCAAACTCAGGAGAACAGTGTCCCAGAGTGGCTTCAGGACAGTGTATTAGCTGGCGGAGATGGCTTTTGAATGTGGAAATGGTGTTTCGCGTTAACAGCCCAGACACACCGTGCGAGCAATCGTGTGAATTCGTGTTTTCAATAATGTCCAGACAAAATAAAGGCAGATGTTATTTCCACGTATTTATCTGTGTCTAAGATGCACATTGCTGCATTGCCCATACGGATTTTAAGTGCATCCAAAGCTAAATGTTGTTGGTATGTATTAACTAAACCCTAACCCTTCCTCTGGGTCTGTGCCGCCAAGAGCAAAGCACTGATCACACAGATTTAGAAAATTTCAGTGGGAACAGTCACTTGAAAAAAACAAAAACAATGATCTAAGCATGCTTGGACAATCATCACGCTCTATGTTGCAGCTTTGTTTGTTTACAACGGAAATTTCTTCTTCTACTGCCGTTTTAGGTATTTTACATAGTTCTGTGCATGTCAAAACGATTCATTCTGATCGAAAGTGTGGCGCATGTAAATGTTTGTTATAATCGGATTTCACACAATTCTATTCTAGACCGAACTTTGATCCGATCAAAGATGCTTTGCACCTGTAAACGCAGCCATAGAGTCATCAGTGGGAATGGCCGCTTGAATGAGCATTGTTGAGGGCGGTGTGAACGTAACAGATGACACGGTCTATAAAATAGTCTTATCTGTCTGATGTTTTGCTGGCCAAGAGGAATTAATGTAACATTTCAGTTCCTTACAAATTACATTTTATTTGACAAAGGTTCTCAGTCTAAAATTCATTAACTTAATAAAACAAAACTTTTTATAAGATATCCATCAGAAGAGTCCCTGTTGTCAGTATAAACATGTGAAAAATAGCTTCAGTATCAGTGAAAGATGAAACAAAGAAAGTGAGACCCCCCTACTTTGCATGTGCTGTGAGAGTTCCATCTAAAATTGCTCTTTGAAAACTGTTGCAATGCCTGACACGTTTACAGATGTTCTGCACTGATTTGCATTTACGTTATTGTTTTTTTTTTTTTTTTTTTCCAATAGGCTATGACTTATATATTCATTACCTGTCTATGCAAATATCATTTCCAGTCCCACAAGTATTTGGACATCTTTCATATTTGTTTATCTGCTACAGAGCAGGCGTCCGTGGAGGATGACACTGACCTTTATGTACCATGCTGGTGACCCAGCTGTAGCAGCAGAAGCCAATGCTAGAAGATCACAGAGTGACACATGGATATTATCAAGCAAAAGCTGCACATATATCCAGACATTGAATTGCGATAGAAAAAAAATGTCAACTAGCAGTTTGGCTTTGTCCCAAACTCAATTAGAAGATGTAAAGTTAGAGTTGTAATACATCTCTGGAACATATTGAGTGTCACAGCGGTCAGAGCTGGAGTTGTAAATGCAAAACAGTGCTGTCACACATTTGCATCCAAACCAGCTGAAAGATGGTTTTGCACGCCTCTAAAAATGTAGTCACTTCTTCATGGGTTTGAGCCTTGTTTAGTCACCCTAGAAAGAGCATGAATTCCAAAATATTTAATAGACTGGAAGGACAACAGCTGGGGAAGTTATCTGACTGTGAAAATAATCACCGTTTCTACAAAAAAAAACCTGCATAGATTGAGGGAAAGTATGAGAATAAGTAAATAAAAAAAAGGCAAAGGCAAATATTATCTGAAGATATCTTCACACCTGCCTCGTCGACACACAATTAAGAGAACAATTTCAATGAAAAGTCAAAGTCAATGAAAAGTCAATGTAAATATGTGTTATGAGCTTCCGCTTTCAAAACTCTCAAGTTCATGCGTAGCTACACAAAGTTTTATTACCGTTTTTGGGCTTTACGTACTAAACACAGGGCCATTCATACATTAAAGTTAAATCAGGTCAGACTTTGACCAGTCAGGGACTTGGATTTGGAAGTGACGCATAGATGACATCCTTTTTATATAACGGAAGTGCCAACAGTTTGGGAATTGAAACGGAGGAGAAATTAATTATCTCGGCTGGAATTATACAACACCAAGTCTTTCATATTGGAATAGAGCTGTGAAAAAAATGTTGGTGCAGGATCAAAAAGATTTGCACCACTTTAAACGTTTTGCACCAACCCTCTTCTAGCTGTAGGTGACTGCTAGTAAACAGTAGAAAAAGAAGAAGTCCCTCCCTGCTAATGATATTAAAGTTTTTTCTTTTCATGCTAAAACTTGAGCTTGTTAACATCCATTTGCGTCTTTCTCTCTGTGCGTCTCTGACTTATGTTCTCGGCTTCATGTCCAAGTGAATCATTGTATGGGCAACATTTGCATATTAGCCTTTTAAATGACTGGTTATTCATCCGGCATGCACCTCTTTAAAACTTTTTGAAACGACAGCTGACACATGGTTCATCCTCATGCGACCTTTCGTTAGGATAGTTAAAGGGAGTGGATGTTCAACGTTTATTATTGGATTTAAGGAAAGGGGATCACATTGCCGTGATATGAACATATGTTGAGGACATCTGGGGGACTCGAGCTACAGTTTTTCTTTGATACCCTCACAGCCAGACTGACAAACTGAGATTGTTTTACCTCCCTAAGTTGCCAGCTGATGCCGAGCCCTTTGAGGAGATGTGTGACTGTGGAATTCCTGACTAAACAGCAAAACTCGATCTGCTGTCTTCAGAGTGAACACATGCCCAAAGCAGAAGGTCTAATGTTGTCTCCCAAAGATGACAGATTTCTGCCGGCTCTACTACCTAATTAAATGATTATGTGTTTTCAGTAGTACTGAAAGAAGATTAACACATATAAACTTCAATAGTTTTTGTGATGTTTTTTTTTTTTTATTTAAGCTAAGCTTACGATATACTAGCATTTCTGCATCTCCACAGATATTTCAAATGTTCACAGTGTTTTGTTGTCAAATATTTTTTTTGTCTCTGCTGACAGTATTTTTTGGAAGCATTTGCCTATCCTTTATTTTGAATGTACATTTTTGCAATGTCCGCTTTGACCTTTTCTTCTTATGAAATAAATCTCTTTGAGTAGTCTTTGACCTCTCTGAATATAGCTTTGCCTCTCCTTTTTCCTTTGACAGTGTATCTGTTCTCCCAGTCACTTTTACTACCCTCTGTTTAACCTGTTCCCTTGTTCTATTCATTTTGTTTCATGGAAATCAGGTTTTATCTATCTGTCACTTGGAACCTTTTGATTTTGGTGTTTTTTTTACTGTTTTCCCTTTGTTTGTTTTACTGTTTTTTACACTGTACATAAAACCAGTGGCAATTCTATCCATTTTCAGAGTCGTAGTGTCCCTTTTGGTGTGACGAGGTTTTCTGGAGCCAACAGAATGGATGACTGTCTGGAAGAATGGATGATGATTATGGCGGCGCGCATGGATGTAGCGGCTCAGAGATCTTTCTTTCTGTGATTTGTTTGGCTATTTGTGTATGTGATGTCACTCGTTTGGAGCACTTTCTGTTGGGCGAACAGCATCCACAGCCGGCACAAGTTCCTAAAGATAGGATTACGGAGTGTACAAGCGGTTATAGGCGACTTTTTTCACATTCGGGTGGGTATGTTGTGGGCTCTCCGTGGAATATCATCCCAACGTCAGGCTATGCAAGAACCCGAACAAGCACCGCTCTCTAGCTTTTTCCTTGCCAGCAGAAGATCCCTTTCCAACAAAACGGTTGAACTCAAGCTTGAACAGACTCGTCAAGGACTTCTGTGTTTCTCTAAGACATGGCTTCACTCATCCATACCGGACACAGGTAACGAGCTAGAAGGCCGCACTGTACCCCCGCTTCTGTCGTAGCTGGGACTCCAGTTAGAGCAAAGGAGGGGGGTTGTGCATATATGTCAACAACAGCTGGTGTGTGAACAGCACTGCTCACTAGACCAGTAGTACATGACTGTCAAATGCAGACCCATTTACTTTCTGAGGGAGTTTACTGTTGTTGTGGTAACCTCCGTGTACATTCCCCCTGATGCTAAAGCTAACTCTGCTCTGACGTTCCTGCATAGCACCATTAGCAGCTGGCAACACAAGCATCCAGAGGCGGCGCATATAATTGCCGGTGACTTTAACCATGCTGAACTAAAAACTGAGCTCCATGAGTTGTAGCAGCATCTGAAGTGTGCCAAAAGAGCAGCTAAGACACCGGATAAGGTCTAATCCAAAATAAAACATGGCTACGGGACCATACAGCTCCGATATATGGCCAGTCGGACCATATGTCCCTGCTTCTAGCACCAGCATACACCCCCTTGGGAAACAAGCCCCTTCCAAAATAAGGGCTGTTAGAACTTGGCCTACAGGGGCCTCTCACCAGCTGCAGGACTGTTTTCAGAGAACCAACTGGGACATTTTTCATCATCAGAACCTGGAGAAGCCCACAACAGCAGTTCTCGGTTACATCAAACTCTGTACCGACACTGTTTCTGTGGACAAATGCATTGGGGTTTATCCAAATCCGAAACCCTGAATGACCCGAGAGGTCCTGCAGCGGCTGCAGGAGAGAAACATGGCTTTCAGGTCTGGTGATATGGAGCTATACAGCTTTGAAAGAGCCAACCTGAACAGAAGCATCCAATGGGCCAAGATGGACTACAGGAACAACACAAGGCAGGGGTGGGGCATATCACCAACAATAGGCAGAATCTCAGTTCTGTCTATGGGGACCCTTCATTGTCAGAGGAGCTTAAATTATTCTTTTCCCGTTTCAAGGCGGAGCCACCAGAGGTAGCTGTACCACAGCATGAGGCGTATGCTGAGGACTGTGAACCCAAGGAAGGCTGCTGGACCCAATGGCATTCCTGGATAGGTGCTGAAGGACGGCACAGACCACCTGGGGTCTTCACCAAGATCTTTAACCAGTCCTTATTCCAATCCACTGCACCACCATGTCTGAAGTCCTCAATCATTATCCCTTTACCCAAAAGGTCTGCATTCAGCAGGCTAAATCAAGAGGACATGGTTGTAGACACGATGGTGGCTGGAAATCATCAGCCGAAAGGAAGTAAAGAACCGAACACCACCCCCCTGAGAGCTCGCATTTTGGTCTAAAACTACTCTTGTTTTTTATCGAAAAAGAACGTGTTGACAGGCCAATGTAACTGGGGACCCTAGCGGGTAACGCAGCAGCTCTGAACCTTTAACACCTGAGGAGTGTTTGTTAAAACCTACAACGCTCATTGACATACCATACATAACTCCTTACGCGATCAACGTGACTTAGCTGATCTGCAGAGAAAAGCGGCTTTGCGCTGGTAAAGCCAGACTTTGAAGCAGCTTTTTACCGAAACATATTACTTTTATTTCACGACAGAATGAGCAGATTCATGTTTATCACCCAGGTAAAGATTTTGTAAACAATACTACTTGATTTGTTTGCATCCTATATGTTTAGGTGTAGTGCCTCTCGTGAAAATTCCTAACAGCAGAATGTTCAGAGCACTTTGCACGATACTGGTAGTGTTGCCAAGAACAAATCACCAAAAGTTGCTATTGGCTCTCTGAAAAGTCACCAGACTTCGTCATGATGTTACAATGATGTAATAACGTCACATACAATTCACTGATCTCAACAAAATGTGTCTACATGATTATGTTGGCAATCCCAAAGGGTACAGTTTCGAGACAATTTCAGCATCTGTCTGGGGACAATAGATATAGAATAGCTGTTGGATTCATTTAATCCGCACTGTCCCAGAGAAATAAATAAAATTAAAATGGAAGTTAACTTTTAAAGGCAATAAATAAACAATAAAACACATAACCACCAATGATTTGTGATTCCTGTACTTCTAATTTCCTTTTGTTGCATGACTGAAAATGTCTGATGTTTCACATTGATACCAAAATGATTATCAGTAGAAAAAATACAATGATGAAATGATTCAAGTAAAACATTATTCATGATAAAATAGTCTGTGTGTTGTTGATTTCAATTACAACACATTTGTATAAATGGGAATCTGTCTTATTTTGTCAACAGTGATTCACTATTTGCAGAAAAAGTTTAAAAATAAACAGATATTTCTTCATTGAGCACCAGCCATTTTAGATCAGCATCACTCTAACTACAAGAACTGTCTGGACACCATTTCCCACGATGCACTGCTGTACAGTTGTCTGGATGGCTTGCAGTCACCGCAGTACCAGCTTTCCAGGTGCTCTCACCTAGGTAGGCGTCTTGCACCTGCCCCTTTCTCACAATTATTTGTATGATGATTGACATGTGGTATCAGAACAAAAACTACTCAACATGCTCTTCACAGCGTTACGTCTACCTGGGTGATCTAAAACACGCCTATTGTTTGTTTTTTTAACTGAAAGAAAATCTTGTTAAAGAATTTTGAGGAAATTAAAAACTGCTGCAACTAATTAAAAAATACAATCTATGTCCTTTTCTGAACCCAAAGTCACTTTATAAATATAATCTTCTGTTTGCCTTGAGTGCATAGAGTCCAGGATCTGTTTTGTCATTAAAATAGTTGGTAATTTAGCAGTCTGGTCTACCCTTTTGTTTCTAAGGAGCCTCCTTCAGTGTGAAGAAGCCTTGGCATTGGAAGCTGAGGCAGCAGCTGAGCATTACCCCCCGTATGCAACCACTTCCTGATTGTTATCCAAGTTAATAAATCACCTGGGGAACGAATGATCTGATGTGACACGCTTTTTATCAAATACCGACATGCTTTTCCATCTTGTGATGTTCATAAAGATCAATACAGCTCATTACTAGAAAGTCGAGAACAAAATGACACACAGTCATTACATCTGAGGTCATGCCACAGGTTTGTATCTTGATTCCAACAGAACAGGTCATCAGGTTTGTGAGAACACAGTGTGTGTTAATGTGTTTTTGTGTTAGGAAACCTAGTATTGCAGCTTTGGGTATATATTTTCAATTTCAACACACTCTTGTGTGTAAAAGACATAGGTCAGATTATGGCCCAAACTGAATACATGCTTTATGCATGTTTAGCAAGCTTTAAAAATCAAAGCAAAACTCCAAGCCTTCATAACCTGTAATTTTCCTACAAGATGTCAGTGTTACCTGGCTGTTTAAGGGAGTTAAAAGAAGCAGAGTTAACCAAAGTAAGTGTTTAATCAAGCTTTTCTGCAGGAGCTTCTTTCAAACAAGTTGACACATGTTGATTCAAGATTTTGAAATTGAGTTTGAAATTACATAAAACATGTTTTTACTAAGAACCTATTTTAGAAGCTTTGAAATCAAACGAAAACCTCCTAAAGCTGCGTTCACATCGAACACGTCAGGGGTGTCCTGTTTCAATGTTGAGTCAATATACAGGCACAATCCAATGTCCTGCCGCAGGATTTGTGCAGCGGTCTAGCAGCAGCGTGTCTCAGGCTGTTTTTATTTAGACTTCAGATATCCAAACTTTGTCGAACAAGACACGTTGCGTCAACTAATCAGGGACTAAGCTTTGGCACATGACACGTTGATGATGTAATCGGTGGGGGGGAGTCCAAAGCCAACATGAAGGAGAAGAGTTCTCCAGGATAAATAAACCTGACCTCTCAACATCATCCATGTTTTCCATGTATTGTGAATGAATCCAAATTCTTACGGTTTCTCACTAACCCTCCAAGTGTAAGAGCATTTGAAGATATTCAAACGTTTTTTTTCTTTTTAAGGGGAAGGGGTAGGGACTTCCTACCCCTCCTGTGGTTCCGCATCACGCTGTGTCGTGGAGGAGAAACGCATTTCTTCTTGTGGGTGTGCTGTGAAGTACAGGAGTGTACATATACTGTAAGTATAAGCAATGACTTTTTGTTTAAAGCTATAAAACTGATGTTACTATGTATTTTATGGGCTAACGTCCAAATTTAAATACACCATTTTTCCATAACTCATCATTTGGAGGGCTAAATGTGGGGATAAGCAGAAGCTGTAGGGGTTGGGAAGGAATTCGTATTCAGCCATACAGTCACTGCTTCAATATATTGATGAGGCTAAAACTTTGGACAATAGCTCAGGTCAAATCTAATCACCTTTTTTTTTATTCTTTATTTTTCTTATATTATCTGTTAGAAACTGAATAAATGTCTGCATGTTTTGAATATATTCAAATTTTATGACTGCGCTGTATCAGAGCTGGTGTCATAAGAATTACAAGTACAATGTCACAAGGTATAAAACAGGAAAGTTCACATTAGTTTAAATGTGCCAACATTAGAAATGTGTGTTCCTTTTTGAGCGGGTAGATAAATGCAGATAAAGTCTGTTTACCTCTTTTGCTAGGTATGTGATCTAAATTACAACCTTTACATGGAATTTGACCCAAGCAGAGGCTGCAGTATCTTGATACTGTGAATAGCTGTTTTTGTCCAACAAAAGCTTGTCCTAAAACGTTCCTTTTTAGTGCCCTGCATGGAATGACATGATACTGTCTTCTTCTAGATTATTTCTAAGTGAAGGTGTTTATCTACAGATTAAAGAAATAACCTTTAATCTGTTTTTGGACATTTAAAAAGCTTTGTTCTTTTGTGAACTGTCTCTACTTTGGTGGAGGTCACATGTTACGTCCACACGTCTCTTCAGGCTTTTCAGGGGTAAATGGTGCACGAATTTTAATGCCCCAGTAAGCCTTTCTGGCTGCACCTGTGACAGTGTCCGTGAGGGGCTCCTGTGAAAGGCTGCAGGGACTCAGTGCTTCTCAAAAAAAAAAAAAAAAAAGTCACAACTGCCCTTAAAGGTGGATATGGGCTGTCTGTGGGTGAAAAATGGGCAAACCTGTGCTGAGCATGTTGGTGGACAGCAGGAATTTTTGTGTGAGCATACAGTCATTTAATAGGCACAGTTTAGCTTGTGCGGACACGTATCACATGCACAACCCATGCATAGAGCACTTGAGTTTGATCAGTAAGAAGCAAGTGCCAGCACCTCATGAATAGCTAACGTTTGTTATAAGGACACCATAGAACTGCATCACTCATACATCATAGATCCGGGTAACTTCCATTAACCTTATGGTCTTTGTTTTGTTAATATCACCAAAATCTCCTTTGTTACTTTTATTTTATTGATTATTTGAAAAAGTTATGGGTGAAGACTTTTATTTTGGTGGTTGTGCTACTTCCTGTTTGTTCGCGGCATTCCCTTCAGTCTCTATGAGAACGGCCCGGAGAAGGTAAACAGAAGGCTTTGCTCTTGCCATTTCAAACAGAAAAACAAGTTTACATAAAGTTTTAAACATAGAAATATGCCATTAATTAGTTAAAAACGTTCCTTATGCCGTTTTAATTCCCGTTAATGGCGTGAAATATAGATTTTAACATGGAAACATGCTAGTGTTAGCTGCAGGATTCTC
Source organism: Oryzias celebensis (assembly GCA_014656515.1). Classification (NCBI taxonomy): domain Eukaryota; kingdom Metazoa; phylum Chordata; class Actinopteri; order Beloniformes; family Adrianichthyidae; genus Oryzias; species Oryzias celebensis. The sequence goes on along the minus strand of BNCR01000003.1, from coordinate 26,049,109 downwards.
GCTAGCATGCATGGTCTCACACGTGACTGGTGGATTTCCCCGCCTTCTTTTAGGTACTGTGCGCAAGTGAGGCCAGCAATGATTGTTTCCTGCTGTATTTCTGTTCTCACAGGTATGTGGACATTTGATCAGAAATATGTTATTATCTTTTGCTTTTTGTTATTTTATTCGTATTTGCTTTGAATATATTATAACTCACAGTTTTTTTTCTATCAATGTTTTGTGATTTGAAAAATACAAAAATACCATTTAGGGAGAGAAAATGTGCTAATGACTAAATTATACAATCACATACTAATTGTTTTCGAACATACTTTTGTAAGTTACCTTGAGTCTCTGTGGGAATAGCCCAGAGGAGGTTGTGTGTGCAAGTGAGGCCAGCAGTGATTGTTTCGTGCTGCATTTCTGTTCTCACAGAGTGAATGGTAATGCCTGTGTGAAACTCTCCATTAACACAACGCAGAAGAGTTTTAGCCAGCCGCAGCAACAGCCGATGTAGGTACCAGATCTACTCGGTCTGTCAACACTAGTTTATTGGCTGTTAAGTTGGCACGATGACGTGTAATTAATAACTAAGATAGTCGATACTTTCCGTTGTTTGTGAGAAACATGAATAACTCGTACATCGAAATTTCCCACTACATTGCACAAAGACTTATCATAGCCTCATCCTCACTTCAAAGAATAACTCGTTTTTTAATGCTTTCAACGTGTTTTAAAAGGGAAATATAAACTTTGTGATCATAACTGTTAAATCTGAAGAGGTTCTGTAATTCCATAGTGTGGAATTTTATTAATGCTTAGGACTGTAGGCCGCTGCTTTTGATTATAGTTATCAATGACAGTGTTTTTTCTGAGATAAAAAAAAAAAAACTGACATTTGGGCCAATTAAACTAGACTGCAAGCTATAAATAAATATTGTTCTTTAACAGTCATACATTTACTCACATTTGAAAAATAAGTTCATGTTGCCAATGGGTCTCCCTTTAATACATTAACACAACAGATATGTTCTGTTAATGTATTGAACTACAGTTTACATTTGGTGTAACAAATAATATTGTCAGACACAACAAACAATTACATTCAGACACACCTTAAAATTACAAATGTCATTGTTAGTTATGAATAAAAACAACTTTAGGTTACAAAAGGAAACTTAAAATGAAAACAACAATATAATGAGCCCGAGAAGATCTTTATGCTACAAAGTTTGTCCAAGTGGTGTTACCGTAGGGTGACATCATTTGTCGAAGGACCCCGAGCTTAGATGTGGTACCTACACTGGCAACAAATACTTACATTTACCACACGCATGATAGTAGTACATTCCATTTTCATGACATCCCTTAAGGTGCCAGCCTGAGCCACAAGGGAACTGCATGAAACACCCGCACCATACCTGTGTATGATCCTCCAGTGGTCCGGACAATCTAAAAAACTTGTTTTGGATCAACTTCCTTGATTGGTGCATGTGACCTACGTTTCAGTCACAACTGCCTTTACGGGTGGATACAGGCTTTTTGCTGGCTGAAAAACGGGCAAACCTGCAGGTGGCCCACACAAAATGTTAAAATCGTAGAACACTAAATGAACCTGTAGAGGAAAAATGTTCATGTATATTTTTTCCTACAGGCATGCTCCGAGCAACAGGTTTTAGCGAACACCTAAACAACATGTACGGGTAAGTAAAGGTGAAGGGGGTGAGATGTAGGCATATTATACCCGTTTTTCTTTTTCTCACCCTCCTTGAACCCTGCACACTGTATCTCCAGCACACCCTGTGCGCGCGGCATTTGCACGGGACTAGTAAGTAGCCAGTGGCATCCCCTTACTAATGACTAGAATGTGGCACTAGGGCACCGTACAACAGCATCAGGCATGCATCATTCGTGTGTGTAACTTACTCTATTCTTACACATATTTGACAATATGCTTACCACACGCAAGACAATTGTACATTCCATTTTCCTGAGGTGGCTTAAAGTGGCTGCACAAGCCACAAGAGAACTGCAAGACACACCTCCATGAGGCTGGTCAACCCAAAAACCTGCAGCACCTGTACAAGTCAACCTCCCTGCTCTATAGACTCACGTTACTAAGGCATACGCGATATGAGCAGGTGTGGCCCAGATGCTTGGTCTTTGTGCAAAAAAAGAAATAAACCAAATAAAATTGTCTTCTTGGATGATATTCACCGCTTTCTTCAAAACGTGCCGTTAATTTAAAATCCCAGGCACTCAAGAGGTGCTGACTATTGAAAGGGTTGCAGAGGCTCATCAGATAAAAAGATGTGTGTTTCTACACAGGGATTTCTTGTACGTTAGACTTCTTTCCAGCAATTAGTTTGAAGAAAATGAATGAAATCCGAGCCAGTAAAAACTGGACATTGCTTCAGTTTGGATAGCAATCGCCTAATTTCATTTCAATTAATTTGCCCCTGCTCAAAGTGTAATTTAACCTGCCAAAACTCCCCATGGAGATATCCCATTTCTCACCAAAAGGGCTTGGCATTAGTTAATAGATTTAAGCACTCCAGAAAATCACAAAAATTGTTCTGGCTAATTGAATCAATTTAGTGTGATCAAATTAATGAAATAAACTCTCTTGGATCCTCAAATGTATTTCTAAAAGGAAATGTGTGGTTTTTCCTACATGTGTGTGTGTGTTTGACAAATGAAAGCCCTTACCGCTAAAACATCCAAAGTGGGAATTTAACGTTTTTTTTCAGATTTGTAGCACAAAAAATAACAAACAAAAAATATTATTTTTCAGGGTTTTATTAAGGCATCATCGGGTTTGTTTTATCTTACAAGCAAAGGTATAGAAGTCTCCAATTATCAATCTGTTCTATTATTGCAGCAGTAATTGCAGTGATTCTTCAGGGCGGTGATGCACAGCACTGATTGATGTCAGATATTAGAGCTCAGGAAGAAGCAGAGCTGACACACCCGCTGCATCGAACCACTCCACAAAAAACATATCTGACTCGCTGTTAGGCAGCACCGAGGCACATACAATATCAATCATAATCACAGCCCCTATTGATTGAGTACGGGCTTCACTTTGGTAATGATTGAGAAGATGTAGCAAGCTAACAGATCTTTTTAAATATACAGTAAAAAAAAATACACACATATTTAAAGACCCACTCCAATGAAAATTGTGTTTTTGTGTTTTTAACATGTTCGTGTAGCCTTTTTTCCTCCATAATGGAGGACTTGTATGAAGAAAATGAAGCTTAAATCAATGTGAATGAGGAGCAGACAAAAAAGCAGTTTGAAAGAGCCTGTAGTTGTTTTGTGAATTCTACAATCGGTTGACCAAAAGCTTCCCGCTCCATTCCGATGCATCCACTTGCAGGAAAATAGATCCATGGACGTCTTTGTTTTCCTCATCCAAGCTAGCATGTGGCTCAAAAACGGCTGGATAGCTCCAATATTGCTCGCCATTTTTGTCAAATAAAACTTTATTCCTAAAAACACTTCTTACACATTCCGCAGCTTGAATTGTCTAAATGTTAACCAGAACCACAAAATCATGTTCACATTTGATTTTTTTATGGTATACTCAATCAAGCTTCTCAGGTAAAAGAATCTTCTCATGCAGCACAAATGTGGATCCTGAATGGATCTTCTTGAGAACTTCCTGGTGGATGCACTGACGTTCTCTGAAGTCCCCTTTCAGGCACTGCTAATGCTAGCTTGGGGTTGTGAGGGTCTGTTAGCTGTTAGTGCAGGGTTGTTCCCATTGGTCAGCGCCTACTCCCCACCAATAGTCTCACCCACAACACAGGGATGAATTTCTAATGTCCTGCTGCACTCTGCAGAAACAATGTTTTAAGTTTTTTTTTTTATTTGGGCTAAAAACAACATAATCATAATCAAAAGACCACTGGGACGCTTTGAAAATGGATCAAAAGATGATTGGAGTGGGACTTTAATGTGAAATTGAAAGGTAAGAAAAAATGAGGACACTTAAATCTTAGAAAAACATGCGGTGCATTGGTCAAAGATTGGATTTAAGCCCTGTAAATACAACATAGAGCTAGTGTTTCTCTTGTGGGATATGTCGAGGTTAAGGCCAATTTAACAACCCCCCCTACACACACAAAAAAAGCAAATGGTCCTGACTATTTGCAGGGAAAATTACATGCTTTTTTAAGGTGCACATGTGGCTGCAACCACTTCAAATCCATACTTGGACACCTGGAGGTCAGAAGACCTGAGCAATGCATTATGATTATTGTAAGCTAAGTAATGCTAAGGCACAACTCCTTCCCAGAATACTAAAACTGGGTTCCATGAATAACACAAAAACGCTCTTGTGAGCGTGTGTGCATGGAGATGGTAGTCCTCTGTTTTGACGGCTCAATTCGCGGCTCTGGCTGTGACTGCCAGTTCTGCAACATCTCAAAGCGTGATATAAATTTGACTTGTTATTGCCTGCCTCATGCTGTAACAGCAGGTGATTGCTGATATGGATGATGTTATTGTTCCTGTGCCTTCTGAATTTCGTCTCAAATGCCTCAGTGGACCAGCTGTGTCATCTGTTCTCTCACACAGTCGGACGCTGGCATTTCTCCCTTTTATTCATGTGTGTCCATCAGCAGAAGCAGCTTTCCGCTTTTTTTCATTTGATTTGGTTTGTCTATCCATTAGTGTTTCTACTTCTACCCCTAAAAATGAGTTACATCTAAGAAAGAAATATGTTAACATATATAAAAAATTTTGTATCCTTCATTTGAAAAAAGTCTTCATTTGATTCCCTTTGGCGAAATAAATGCAGTTACTTTGACTGTTAGTGTTCCTCAGATTACCATCAGCAGTCCCTTTTCTTTAGCACAATAAATCTCATTTACTCTTTGCATAATCTGTGTATATCTGAAGTATCATTTTTGATCATTAACAGCAGACCCTGGTCCCCTTTCCCAAACGTTCCTGTGAAGACAGTCCTATTTACAAAACTCCACGATCTGTCCGATTGCATGAATCATGAATGGCACGCTCTCTTTAAAAAAAAGTTTGTAACTTTGATCTTGAGGCGTTTCAGCGGCGAGATGGTATGTCTCTCATTTGGATGTCATCCCCTTGGAGTCCTGGGTTGTAATAAGCAGAACCACCATAGCGCAAGTCCAAAGGCTCCCCGTTGTCTAACCTAAGAACTGGGAATAAGAAAACAAATGTGAAATGTCATCGCTTTTACTAATCTATTGTAGAAAGTTTTTTTTGTGTGTTTTGAGATATAGGAAAGCATTGAGCTTTTCTTTTTTTGCTCCGATCAGCATTCTAAGGTGCATTTGGCATGTCTTGTATGGTAAATTAATCAAAACAGGGTGTAAAGCTGAAAATAAAATAGAACATAAAAAAGTAAAACAGTAATGTCATTTACAGGATGGTCCTTTTTAGTGAATTTTGTTCTGGCTCCACATGGAAAACTACCAAAGAAAAGTAAATGTCAAAGTCTCTTTTTTCCTGAAATTGCTGCCGCCATCCCAGCTGAATAATAGATATTTTTTCCCCTAACTGCTCTGGGTGTCATTTTTCATACTGTCAGCCCCTGCATCACTAAATACAGTAAACCTGACGAATTGAATGTTTTCTAAAAGAATATATTTTTTATTCCATTAAGCCTGCAACAATATTTTAAAATCAACCGCAGAAAAAGTTGACTTGTTTATGATATTCTGGCAGTAAGATATTTTTCCACAATATTTCAGATGTTTAAGTCAAATCCTGTCATTTGTATGCTTCCACATAATGCATGTATGGTTTTTTTACTTTATGTATTCTTTATTTGTGACACTAATAGGTAGTGGTGTCAGACTGTGGTTTACAAAAAAGGTTGAGAAAGGTTAGCACACTCATGGTGATGTTTCTTTGTGGTCTCAGTGTGTCTTTCACATGTTTTAAACAAGGTTGGGAATTACTGGTATTGTAAATACGCTAACATGTGTCAGTGTTGAACTGTGCTTTTTGTTCAAATGCTACTAACAAGGTTTGGAGTTAGCATAGTCACTGTAGCATTTGTTTTAGCAGTATCCGTTTGAATTTTTTTGGCTTTTTTAAACAAAGTTTGGAGATGCAGATAATGTAAATACGATATTGTTTCTAACATGTAGTGTGTCGTAAACAAGCTCCACAATTACTGTGAAAGCAGTTAGTAAAGTCTGAAGGACATATCTCTGACTCTGTTATTGCACCTCATGTCCTTATACTGTGTGTGTATGTACATACATAGTGCAGAAAATACGGTATTTAATTAAAAAAGTACGCAAGACCCTGTCACAAATAAAGAATTTATAAAGTAAAGAAAAACATACATACATGATGTGGAAGCATACAAATGACAGCATTTGACTTAAACATGGGAAATATTTTGGAAAAATGTCTTACAGCCAGAATGTCATAATTAGTCCCATTAGAAGCATAAGCCTCGTTGGCGTATTTACAATTCCTCAATCTCCCAACTGTGTTTTACAATGTAAAAAAAACAGATTGACACCACTAAAACACACTTTACTGTGACTATGCTAACTCAAGACCTTGTTTGTAATACGTTTTAAAAAAACACAGTCTTACACCACTGCAAGTTAGCTGTGGTAGTGCATTCTACATGACACCCTACCTTGTTTGCAGCTGAAGTAATTCATAATTAAGGCATTCTGGATTAGGGTGTATTTAGACTGGACATATTTGGTTTACTTAGTGAAGCAGAGTTTGTTTCCCTGGTTAATCTGGAGCAAATTCTTAGTCTTAATACAACCAAGCAGATTCTAGCTTAATCTAGAACCATAAACTGCCCTTGGACACATCGTTTCAGTTGGTCTCGGTTTGTTTCCAGTCGGGCGTAGCTCAGATTTACGCACTCTAAATAGGCTCTATGCTCAGAGCAGAACAACTCAACCAAAACGGTCACCATAGCCTGGCTTTACAGGATGTAAACAAGAGTAGGAAGGAAGCAACTGATGAGCAGCGGTCAAATGTAAAACAATAAGACACAGAAACTCATTGAAACTTTGTCAGATGAATGCAGGCTCATTAAAACATCTTCTACTGTGACACACATTGCTTCTCACACTGTTTTCTCACAAATCTATTTCATATACACCTAACAGCGTAACTTCTTTGTCACCTCCTCAATATCAGCCTTACAGCATGCTTTCCATATATGTAGTAAAAAGTGTTGTACCTGACATTGATACAGACGTTCAAAATTGGTCAACAAAATATAAAGTTTGAAAAAGTTAACTTTCCCAACATGGTTTGCAAATCGTACCTTTGTCTCAATCTTGTAATTCTTGACCAATGACAGAAGAGTTCTTTAGTCACATGTTTTTTTTTTTTTTGCAAGATTTGGTGTGAAACAGAAATGTCCCATTGAAGTAAGTCTGAATACAGACCAAATGCAAGGTTGAGGACTCGGTCTGGACCAACTGACTTTTCCAGTCCGAAAACATCCTAAGGCTTTGAAGGAGGTCTTATAGTGCAGAAAATACAGTAATTGTTTTTGCATCCCCTGCTCTACAATAGCAGGAGCACAGATAAACAGCAACCATTCAAAGTGATGAACAGTTCACTTTGCAATCTTAAAGAACTAAATGGTTCGTTTCTGTTTTGTAATCTCTTTATTTGGATGTGTTTGTAGTAAAAAGAACAAGATTTTGTTTGTGCAGATGCTTTGAATTTGACTGTAATTTAATAAGAGGTTAAGTACGTGACAGTGCAAGAAAACTCTGAATAATAAAGTATCATTTTCCTGAATGTTCAGGACAAAAATGGGGTAATTTGAATGATCATATTTCATGATCCTATCAAGTGTAGCTAGATTGCCTCATTATGGGAAAGTTAGCTTATTAAACAGGAATGAGTTATTGAACTCTAGCCAGCAGCCAGGTACAATATAGACAGGAGGCAATAAAACCTACCGTCAGATCTTAAGCTTTCTGATTAACAGGAGCTAATTTGTTTTGTCTCATATGTTGCAGAAAAGTTATGAGTAAAAATAGATGAACTCATGTGTCTCCGCATAAAGCAATAGCTGGGCTAGCAAAGCAAAGAGATCCTTTACATGAGAGATCTTTGTCAGATCAGATATGATTGTCAGGGACACACCAGCACCTACCTGGTTCGGAGGGAAACTCTTCAACCAGCTTCCTGTGGGAAAAAGCTTTTTGTTGTCGCTTCTTCATGATGCTGTACGCAACGAATCCCACAACTGCCACAACTGCCACAGTTCCCAACACAGCAACCCACGCTACACTCCTCCTACTCCTGTAAGGGTCTGACTCCAAACCTTCATTAGAGAAATGAGATGGGGTGGGTTAGAGATAATTGTCAACAGCAAAATTACTTTTATCTGTCATCTCTTTTGGCTAAATGTCAAAGAGGTTTTGAGTAAAAAATGTGAGCAAACCAATAGATACACATCTTAATTAGTCAAAATTGTAGAATTTACTCTGTAATAATTAATGCAATTAACATGCCAGAAGCACGATAATTTCTTGAATACATTTAAATATTTTAAGGTGGCATGCTGTGTTCATCATCTAAATAACGGAAACTATGACTGAATACTAATCAAGCAGCATAGCTGATTCAATGTCTCTGTGGATCAATTGGATGTAGTAATTCTACACATGTAACTGCGGCAGAGCTAATTACATAAAATCAAGAAAAGTATAAGAAGTGTCTAATTGAGTTTTAATAACAAACACAGAGTTTATGGTTAGGACTTTCAGAAGTTGCTTGCTGTTTTTTTTCACTTTTGAAGACAAGACGATGATAAATGTGTGGGAAAGTCACAGGGTTATCCTCCTTAAAGACACAAAAATGCAACATTTTTTCAATTGGACATGCACATAAATAATTCAGTTTCTCCACTTATTTATAAATGGCGCAATTTATCCACTTGATTGGATCGATTGGCCCTGACCTTAGAGGAAAGTAGACCTAAAGATACTCTGCATTTTATTTTGAGTTCACTTTAGAAGTGATAAGTAAAAGGTAAAATGATATTTTGTATATTATATTATATATTTAATATTTTATATTGCCTCACTGCAAGAAGGTTCGCAGTTCAAGTCCCGACTGGCAGACTTTAAACAATGTCACCAATGGGGGACCTTTCTGTGTGGATGTTCTCCCCGTGCATGTGTGGATTTTCTCCGGGGACTCCGGCTTCCTCCCACCGTCCAAAAACATGCTTCATAGGTTAATTGGTCACTCTAAATTGTCCCTAGGTGTGGATGTGAGTGTGCATGGGTGTGTGACTGTGGCCCCTGCAACAGACTGGCAACCTGGCTGGTGTCCCCAGCCTTTGCCCATGAGTAGCCGGGTTACACTCCGGCAGCCCTGTGACCCCGAAAAGGATAAAACAGTATGGAAGATGAATGAATGAATATGATATATTTTTGTCTTTTGTCTTTTTTTAAAATTCTGGTTTGTACACTCACATTGGTTATTTCTTTTAGTTTTACAAAGACTCAAAAGACATTGGGGCGGCCGTGGTGCAGAGGAAAGGGCAGTCAGCCTGTGATCGAAGGATTGATGGTTCAATTCCCGCCTTGCCCGCCCATGTGTCAAATTGCTCTTGGGCAAGACACTGAACCCCCCAATATTATTAAAGTAGGGGTGCAACAGATCACAGATGATGATTCGTATGGACCACTAGCCACGGTTCAGCATATGTGGCCCGCGGATCCCCCTCCTCATGCGCACCTCGTTCATCCTTTAAATTCATTGTCCCTTTCACACCAAACGCATTTCACATCAAATTTGCATTCACCGTCTTTGTTTTAACATGTGTCAATGTGGATGCTTGACATTTGTTCAAAAGCGTGTTAACCTGAAGCTCAGTGGCGTGTGGGAGGAGCTCCCGTCAAAAGCTTTTCCCGACCTCATCATGGAGGACTCGGATGATTAGAGACTAGGGTTATGTATTTTGAAGAGCTCTACAAAAGCATCGATGAGCAGTGCACATCTCCACGTGTGGGTTCATGAAATCTCTCCCAGTGAGGAGCAGCAGCTGTCCCACAATGCTCCGTCTGTAACCAGTGAGAGGGAGTTTGTAGCAGCAGGGGACACAGAGAATGAATGTACAGAAGTGAATTCTGAAATTCTCATACTTTTTTATCTATGGATTTATTCTAGTTACTGACGTCAAAGCAATGTTGAAAGGTACATGGCACTCTGTCAATTAGTTTTACAAGGTACAAACAAGGTTGGATGTTTTGTAAATATGGTATTGCTGCTATTCTGTAGCTATTATCACTATTTGTTTGTTTTTATGTGTTGTTAATGAGGTAGGGGGTTTGTGTAGTCTCAGTAACATTTGCTTTAGCAGTATCAGTCTGTTTATTTATATGTTGTAAAAAAGGTTGGAAGTATTGTGAACACGCTAACGTGGTTAACGTTTAGCGGTGTCGAACTTTGTTTCTTTTCAGGTGTTTTTAACAAGGCTGGGAGTTAGCATAGCCACTAACATTTGTTTTATTTGTATCAGCCTGTTTTTTACGTGTCACAAACAAAATTAGAAGTTACACATAGAGTGAATACTCTTACGTTGCTAATGTTTCTAAAATGTCTGGCGTGTAGCGTGTCTCAAACAAGTTCTAGAATTACTGTGAATGCAGTTAATAAAGTATGACTGACTGACAGACTTACCTATACCTCTTTGTCTCACCTAATGCTCATTGCAGTTTGGTACCCCATTTCTATGACAAAAGTTCAAAAACATGCCATTCATTGACAACTCATAATGCGCCTCATAATCTGGTGTGCCCTGTAGTACAAAAAATATGGTTCTTTTCATTGTAGCCATGTACACCTGGACATACTGTTTAGTTCTTTCACAGCTCTATTCCGATATATGAAAGACTTGGTATCATGTAATTCTGACTGGACACAATTTTTTTAATATCTCCTTCATTATCTTTCAAACGGTTGGCACTTCTGCTAATTACAAAGAATGCCATTCATATGTCACTGCTAAATCATAGTTTCTGAATGATCAAAGTTTGACTTTGTTTAACTTTCAATTATTCAATTATTTCAATTATTGTTTAATGGTGATATTTAACAAATTTAGCTGTCAACAATATTCACTAGCTAAAAAGAGATGCCACAATGCAATAAAAGTAGCAGTAATGTGAAAAACTCAACAGAGAAACAAGTGTGGCCTAATTCTCTTAGTCAGTTGCAGTCAAGCCCCTTAGTTGAGCAGACGTTTTTATTCATCTGGTCGTACAAAAGTGGAATTGTGAGCTGATGTGTATTGGCTTGTTTGTCTGCACACAGCACTGGGTATCTGTGCTGAACACACTGGCCCTGTCGCAGCGAAACTCCATTTCCTTGTGGGTTGCCCACAGTTTAACAGCCGTTTTCCTGTTGCTTATTGCCATCATCTATTAGCGTTATGTCCTGCTGTCAAATCCGTCCATGTGATGTGAGTTTTAGTTTAATACCAAGCATGTGCCAGCCCTCTGTAGGCTTTTTTGCTGTGACTGAGCTTTCTCAGATTCATTCTGCAAAAGGAAGACACTTTTCTCTGAGCTGGAGCTGATGGAAAATATTGAATTGCAGATTGATTTGAACAAGTGTCTGTGACAAACAGCTTTTTCCACTCCAATCTCCTATCTCTCAGGTCGACACCAGAAACTAGTCTCACGCCCCTTCGGAAGCAGTGCGGGTATCTTTTGGCCTCTGTCTCTTGTCATCTGTTTCAGGTCTTTTTCACCGCTAAAACAGGGTTTCTTTGTGCTGCTGAAAGGGTTGATGTTACACACCCCTTCACTCACAGTCGCCGTAACGGCAGAACCTGAAACCTATCTAACCTTTACCTTGGAAAGAGTGGACATTTGTCCGGGGCCAGTGGGAAAATGGTTGTCGCTAAATGTGGTACAGCAAAAGGACAGAATAGAGGAAGAAAAGTGGAAGTGGTCGTGAGTTGGAATAATATTCTTGATTTATAACTTAGATAAGTGTGCCTTTTATTGGCTCAAGAGTCTGAATTTTTTACAGGACTTCCTATCAAACTTAGCAAGTTCCATAAGTTGATCATTGGCTGCTGGAAGAAACTGTGTAAATTAGCAGTTGATGCAGAAGTACCTCTTTCTGAGCCCCCACGAATGTGCCAGTCCTGTTGGTCTTCTCAAGTGTGTTGGGAGCAGCAGTTGTTGAACTCTCTGTGCTCCTCTCTGGGTTCTCAAACACCTGCACTGTGGTAAAAGGAGACAGGGTGGATGTTCTGTCTGTCTCCTGTCCTGCTGTGGTTGTTGCAGTTGTGATGTTTGTTCCAGTGGTGTCTTCTGGATTTGGTGCAGCTGTAGATTGGACTGTGGTATTGTTCACTGTTGTGTTGTTAGTTTCTGTGCTGTTTTTAAGTCCTTTGTTCACATCTGATGCAGTTGAGATGTTTGTTCCAGTGCTGTTTTCTGGATTTGGTGCAGCTGTAGATTGGGCTGTGGTATTGTTCACTGTCGTGTTGTCAGTTCCTGTGCTGTTATGTTGCCCTTTGTTCACGTCTGGTGCAGTTGTGTTGTTTTCTGGAGCAGAAGATGTTGACTGTATTTCAGTGCTGTTGGAGAAATCTCCTGCGCGGGTCATGTTCTCTGCATTTGCTGTTGCATTCAGTACCTCTGGAAGCTGGGTATTGTTGGTTTGGCTTGAGTCAGAGATGTTGGCGTCTGAAAATTCTGTACTGACAATTGTATCATTATTAAACTCTAATTGCAGTCTACTTTGATCATTTGGTCCTTCTCTGTCATTGTTGCCCTGTCCTGTCACATTTTCTTCTTCTTCGTTCATCGCAGCTGTAGAGCCACTTGATATCCAACTACTAAAATCGTTGTTGAAATCTGCTGTCTCACTTCCCAGATCATCGTCATTCCCTTCTTTTTTGGCAAAAGCATTTTGTATTTGGTCACGGAGCCAGCTTTGGGGAATCGTGCGTCCGGGAGAGTCGGTCGAGTCTTGAAGCAGTGCCGGGTGAAACGCTTGAACAAGCAGAAGTAGACCCACCACGATTTTGAAAGGCTTCATTTTGTTTTCGTCTCAATCTGAAACAGGAACAAAAAAAGAAACAGACTTCAGATGGTAAGTAAGCAAACCATGTCAAAAGAATGTCTTTTACTGTAGTTCGACTTTTGTGTGTGTTCATATCTGTGCAAAAACTCCAAAAGTTAAAAGTTCAACCAAAACAAACCTACGAGCGATGGGAAAGATTTCATTACTGCACCTAGATATAAAAAGTCTTCTAAAAATATGCAAACCAAACTCAGGTATACAGTGAACCTCTCCTCATTTTTTCGTAGAAAAATGAGTCCAGTTTTACAGAAAGAAAACAAAGATCTGATCGCGATGAAGATTTGTGTGGATTTGGCAAACTGAATTCACTCTTTACAGGTGATACGACACAGAGGGTATTGATGGACAAAGTCACCAGCCAGTCGGGGCTCAGTGCACGGTATGAAAAAAAAATGTGTAAAATTGTACTTAAAGAAATTCGTGAAACAACAAGATCGCGAAAAAAGAACAGTGATGTGGCGAGGGAACACTGTCTTTAATCACCACTCAAGCACTGATACTGTTGGTGTATTGGTTGGGAGTTTAAATACCTGACATTTTCTTTTTATGAAAGAACCCTACTACGCCCTCAAGAAAACCTGCTTTGGATTTTGATAGAATGCATGTTTTGTTTTTGTAGCCCATATGCAATTTGTTTAGTTAGAACAATAAATAAATAAATAGACATATTTTATTTTTCCTCCATTTGTGTTTTGGTATTTTTTTTAGGGCTGGATTATTTGTGCACCTCCTAGCTAAGACTTAACATCCGCTAAGTTACCAATTATCTAGCAACTATAGTCCCACCATTCTGCTGCTGGGACAAACAACACCTTAGAGGTTACTGCTTCTTTTCAAAAAGTTTAAACTTTCTGATTGATACTGGGCACTGATAACATATGAAAAAGAAAATGGTTAGGCGAATACGGGGTGGGATTATAAAAGTTTGCTTCCTCCCACTCCCTTTCAAGCAATTTATAATTATCTCATGTTTGATATGTCTTCGTATGAACTTGAACCTTTGTTTATTGAACTGTTTATGTACTATTTCTTGACTTGATTGCTTGAAATAAACCATTTCAAATCAAATCTCAGCTTAGCTTTGTTTATGTTTCTGGATGACAGAATCCATGTCAGATAGATTGCATCATACTTTTTAATTTTTTTATTTATTTATTTATTTAAATTGAAGTCAGTTCTGCTTGATAACAGAGTTAAATACATTTTTGACAAAAACTCCTGAGAAAAGTGATTAACTGACTGAAGACAGTAACACATGTTCTCTGAGCAACATGTTCTCCCTTTGGCATGTCTCCAAACTGTCCTCACGTCCCTGCAGGCTACTCTTGTGCTTGCTGTGAGTCACTTTGGTGAGGCGGCTTTAGGTGGCTTTGTTCCTTGTTAGAGAGTCATTGTGAAAGGCCTGCAGGAACAGAGGTCTAAACACGCAAATGTAAATATGGAACTTTCATAACAAATATTTAAAATTTAATCACTGTTGAGTAGTACTGTATTTTTCAAAGTATATGTCACAGTTTGTTTGTTTTTTGCATAGTTTGCCCAGGTGTGTGACTTTTACTAAGGTAGAACGTATATGTGTTTTTTTTTTTTTTCTTTAATGTAGCAACACCCAAGAGGGCACTGTACGTTTATGTGTCAGTACTTGGGACTGACAGTGCTGCTCAGTTTGCTCATTGTGATTTTTACCACAGTGTGACATTATTATTTTTTTCTTCTTTATTGTGCTTTTTTTTTTTTTTTTTTGCAGCTGCGACTTATACTCCAGAGTGTCTTATAGTCCGAAAATCATTGTATTTGATTTTACTTTTTATAAAAAAACATTTTCTCTTGAGTTTCAAACATCAACTAGTTTGTGAGTATATATATTTTTTCAACTAAGCTAAAAAAACAAAAAGAAATTATAAATATATTTGTCATAACACCAAAAAACTTTCATCTTTGGCAAGTATGTGTCCACAATTTTTTTTTTTTTTTTTTTTTTTTTTACTCTCTGCCCATGCATCTTTCTTTTTTTTCCACTCTTTGAAAAATAAATTGAAAAGCTTTAGGTTGTTGCCGGCTACTGCCTGCTGTGTGAACACTGGATCAAACTGTTCAAATGTGCTCATCATTTAGAGAAATGGTTCAGGCCGCCGGGCGAGGGAGTGGGAGTGCATCTCAGTCGTAGAAATGAAAAAAACAAGTTTCCACCACGCTGGAGGAAAAGACAGAAACAAAAAAATCTTGCTTTAGGTTTTCTAAAACCAAACAAGTTCAGTTTTATTTGTTGAATTTAAGGTGTTTTTGACATCAAAACATTGTGAGATCTGAAATTTAAAAGAAAATTGCCATGCTCCTCTAACCACTTTAAAGTGAGCTCTGTCTACTTGTGAAATGTGTGATGGTCAAAGAGGTTAATTTCTGCTCTTTGAACATTGAGTAAATAAGAAAAAAAATACCTGTTGGAAATTAATATAAAATCCATCAAACTGCAGTACCTGTCAACCCATTCAATCGTTGGATGCATAACAAAGCTTAAAAACGCCAATCAAGCAAACAAACATATTTTTTTACAGTTGATGTGAGACCGGCCCCGTGACAGAATGGTGATCTGTTGGGTATGTACCCCGCCTTCACTCAACAGTAGCCAGGACACACTGTGGCGACCTTGTGACCCTGGAAGGGATTCAGCGGGTTAAGAAAATTGATGGTTGAAAGTGAGACAGCGGAATTAGATGATGAAAGTGTTCACCCTTCGCGCTCCCATCGTTTTGTTGACTCTTTTCAGTCCGTTTTGCATGGCTTTTAATTCTCTTCCTCTCTACAGCGCACTGAGTTCTGTGCCCTGATTGGCCTTTGGTTCCGTCAGTCAATCTCTTCTGTGCCATGTCTGCTGCAGCTTTGCTACATTGCGAAGTTTCCCAACTAAATGGGCCATTTTAGTTTTGAATTTGCGAAAATTGCCCAAAAAAAATTGGACATAATTTAGGTGCGTTTTAGGTTGGTGTGGCCGTTTTTAATTGGATTAACTTTTTCGTGGAGTTTAGGAGTTTTTATATAGTTTTTGAGCTGGAAAACTGTAACTCCTGTCTGGCAGCACTTCAGGATGCATTCAGCTTGCCAGATAAATCTTTGATCGCAAACTGGTTTTTTTTTATTAATTTCATTCTGTAATGGACTTAATTTTCTAAGAAGGTTTGAACTTTTAAACAAGATAGAAACGTGTGACAATGTTCAATTCTACTGAGAAAAGTGTGTAGTGAGGGATTTTACAACCTTCAAACATCTGTAATCCTTATCCAGAGATTTCCCATATCGCGGGGTATTTATGGAACGTATCCCCTGCGATAAAAAAGGGAACACTGTATTGGGTTCTGTTGCACTCTCTTGAAGTACCAAACCAAGCCCATTTTCTTTTACCCACTTTCACATGTCTCCAACTTCTCCCTCCTGTCCAAACATGATCACTTTTACTTCCAAGAAAGTTCTGCATTCTTCATATCAACTCTTCTCAGCTTTTCACAGTGACACTCGACATCTTTAGCTGATATTATTGATGGTTTGCACACAAACAAGCCATTTCTCTTCATATGTCTTATACAGTAATAATGTGAAAATCCAAAAGCCAGCACTGTAGAACAAGTTGAACCTGTTCTTCAGCTTCATGATTGTTTTCATAATTGTTTTCATTTTATGTGAAGATTATGAATTAACACATCATATGCACTGAAATATGCCTGCGTAATAACCAAACCGAAAGCTCTGACTGCAAATTCTTTCTCTGAAATGTCTCAGATCACCTGTCAGAGAGAAAATCTTAGCCCTATTGTGAGATTCTGTCGCCTACATTTGGTATGTGGGCTGTTTAATCCCAACCAGTGTCACTACGTGTCCATCATATTATTTTTAAATCACCCTATAGTGCTGCTTTGAGAATTCTTGAGCGCCGGCGTCCTGGAAAAAAGGCGATGAGAGGCAGGAGCTTGAAAAGCCAGCGAGATGTGTTTACTTTTTACCCGTCACGCTCAGAGAGGCCTTCTCTTGAAGGGCTCCCACTCCACCGGTCTGTCAAGAGTCTGTACAGCTATCACCTCAACAGCTCTGCCAACCTTGACTGTACACAGATCAGGTCTCACACAAACAAAGGGCCCACGAAGACTTGAAGAAATGCTGGTAAAGCCTGTGACACACACGGATTAATTGACATTCATGTCATTCGAAGCATCGTTCTCTTACTATTTTTGTCTTCTGTTTCTCTGGATGCTTTTATACACAATGTAAAACTCCAACCTCAACTACGCCCCGTCATTTGAGTACCAGTTGATGAAATGCGGGCCTTGTGTTTCAAATGTCCCAATTTGTCAAGTATTGAGTCAAATCTACCTTTAAAACGGCTCTTCTCCTAATTTCACGTTTTTTACACACGTCAAACAAATCCCTCCAGAGTAAATCCTTACCTTGTTCTTCAGCTGTATCGGATGAGAACAGGTGCACAGGAACCAAATCTTCTCGCTCACCTGCCACTTTGTAAGAGTGAATCACGAGCCGTCCTGGAGAGGGAAGCAAGGAGGAGGGAGGAGGGCCCAACAGAGTGGCATTCAGAACAACCTGCTCAACCTGCTCCTGCACCTGCCAGCAACAGCAACACACCCTGTATCGCCTTCAGCTGCGAGCTGGAAATAGGCCGCACAGGGCAGAGATAGAAAAGAAACATTTGACTAAAGAAGGGCCTCTGAGTCTTTCAGCCCCCTCAACAGTTTTCAAATACTAATTTTGTGTAGCCATGTTTATCTGTGACACCCCCCCACCCCCCACCACCCCCCCATGGGCGGAGTCTTCCGCCACAAGTCCTCTGAGCCTCTTCACACAGTGGGAAATGGAGATGGCAGCTGTCGTCATGGCAACAGAGAGGAGGCTGGCAAGCTCGGGTTTCATCCACGCCTTTGTCTCTGGTCTAAATCAGGCTCGAACATGTGACGTGCAACTTTGCGAGCTCACAGGTGCTATGTGTCAAATGAGCTAGGATATGTTTTTTTTTTTTTTTCCCCTGCTCATTTCTCAATCAAGTGAGTCATGCAGCCACTGACTTCTTTAAACAAATAATAGGGCGGATGAATAGGCCAATGACTTTTGGTGAGTTAAAATTAGGGAGTGGCTGCAGTGTTTGGTTAATTAAACAGAGGAGTTAAAGTTCTACTTCAAACCTTAAGCATTTATTTTGACTCATAATCAAAAATAGACTTATCTCAATTTTAACATTTGAGACACAAAAAAGCAAAGTAGAATTAAGTTTAAGTCACCAATTTAAATATAGCAAACTGGTTTAAAAATAAAGTGGCTCCACACAGACAGGTACTTTGTTTTTACCGCTGGATTAGTGTCATGATGGTATTAAAGTGCAGCATTAAAGTGCCATAAACAAGCTTTAATAGAGGCTTAGTGTGTTTGCTATCCAGAGTTGCTCACAGACAGGCTGTCGCTGTTGCCTCGTGAACTGCCAGAGGTTGATGCTAATGGGATCGTGTAGCCTCATCGGAGACGTGAATAATAGAAATGTCTGACTCTTGGAACAGAGTGAAGAAAAAAAATAGATGAAAAGAACTGTGACAATTGATACTGGAGCAAAACTAGGCAAAGACATGGTGATGGGGGTCAATGTGAAAAAATCCCAGGGATGAAAGTAGACATGACATACGATATGCAGTTTCTAATTTTTGTGATTTTTATCT
This sequence comes from Oryzias celebensis, assembly GCA_014656515.1. Lineage (NCBI taxonomy): Eukaryota > Metazoa > Chordata > Actinopteri > Beloniformes > Adrianichthyidae > Oryzias > Oryzias celebensis. The sequence goes on along the minus strand of BNCR01000003.1, from coordinate 26,030,315 downwards.
ATGTATTCCAAAAACATCTATCCAAAATGACATATTTAATGCTTTTATGGTGGGTTATCTTCTGCAAATTCAAAAAGAGAAAGTAGATTTTTACAAAAATATATGGCAGTCTATTGTTAAAATTTTACAAGAGATGTTTTTTTTTCACGCTCCATACAAAGTTTTCTGTACTGGGTGTGTTTCCATGATAAAAGCTTAGACTTAATGGTGTCCACTCCTGCCACACTGTGAAAACAACATTACATAAAGATGACTTGAGATCATAATAAAAAGTTCTGTGATGCCACAATAACCTTTATATCTGAGCATCACATGGACACACGTGCTTTAAGCAACAGGCAGCAACAAAAAAAGATTTTTTCTTGATGAGATTTAGATTGTTGCTAATTTTTTGTTCTGATCCATTCTCTTCAAAGTGGAAGCAGCAGGTTACTTCAGCCCTTCTGTCTGTCAATGCTATTTTAATCATTGATTTACTGTATCAGTCACAATGTTGTTAAACTCACCTTTAGGATGACTTGACTTAAGTATTTTCATTTCAAACTGTCCATTATCAGTAACACGTAAGGAAATCTAAGTATTTTCTGCACTATAAGGCTAATTTAAAAGCCTTAATTAGATTTTATTTTTTAATGACAATGTGCTTTGGGATTCAGAGCACCTTACATATGGATTAGTTCTGGTTGTGTTTGCGGATGTCAAGTGATTTAAATACAATAAATACTTATTAAAATACTATGTCAAAATATTAGTCTGTTTTTTTTTTTTTTTTACAATTTCAAACGTTATTGTGAATACGCTAGTGCAGCTAACATATAGCGATGTTGGTTTTTTTGTGTTACTAACAAGGTTGGGAATCAGTCACAGTACAGTTTGTTTTAGCTGCATCAATCTGTTTTTTTTTATATATGTTGCAAACAAGGCTAGGAGTTACATGTATTATTAATATGCTAATGCAGCTAATATGCAATACTGTGGTTTTATAACTTTGCTGACAAAGTTTGGCGTTAACGTAGTCACAGTAACGTTTATTTTAGCTGTATCAATCTGTTTTTTGCGTTGCAAACAAGGCTAGGGGTAACAGATATTATTAATATGCTAATGCGGCAAACAATGTGGGGTTTTTTACGTTACTAACAAAGTTTGGAGCTTGAGTAGTCAAGGTAAAAATTTGTTTTAACTGTGTCAATCTGCTTTTTTACATGTTGCAAACAAAGTTGGGAATTACAGTTATTGTGAGTACGCTAACATGCTAATCTGTAGCAGTGTCACACTCTTATTTTTTTGCATGTTACTCACAAGGTTGGGAGTTAGTGTCGTCACAGTACTGTTTGCTTTTGTGATATCAGACAGTTTTTTCTCGTGTTGCAAACAAGGTTGGGAGTTACAGGTATTATGCATGCGCTATACTGGCTAATGCTTCTAAGGCAGCTAACGCTTCTAACTTGTAGAGTGTTGCAAACAAGTTCAAAAGTTTACTGTGAACACAGGTAATAAAGTCTGGGTAATCAGACTAATCTCTGACGTTTTTGTCTCGCTTAAAGCCTCCTATAGTTTGGTGTCGCCTTATAATCCGGTGCACCCTGTATAGCGCAGGAAATAGTGTAATTATTTTTTTCTGTAGTCTCACAATGCAGCAGGTCTTAGGTGAAATTTTTTAAAATAAAAAAGCTGTTTTACTCTTATCATTAGAGACTAGAGATAAAGTGGAGCAGAGCGGCACATCTCATAAAACAGGCCGGATAAGTTGTAGATCAGGCCCATTCACTAAACCCCTGGTTAAAACATTATCAAGCCTCACTCTGTTAAATGGAGAGCTTTCAAATAGTCAAATTGCTAATAAAAGTGTCATAAAATATACCCACTAAAGAACATTTACTGCTAAGAGGAATATTTTGTCTCTTTACAAGCCCAAAACTGGAGATTCATATGGAATAATTCAGAATCGTCTGGTTGAGAGGGACATGACTGACTGATCCTATTGTGCAGAACAGCCAGTTCTCTGTAATTAGTGCTTCTTTGTGAGCCAGCATTTGCTCTGTTAAATTGTTGTGAAATTTCTCCAGTTGTAAAACTTAGCATATATCGGTAAAATTAATGTAAAACGTCGTTCAAAACATCAGCCAACATAATGTGATACATTTTATCTAAAGAATTGGACCGGAGCAAAGCAAGAAAACCCTGAAGAAAAATCGAAATCCTTTCAGTTGCAACAGGTTTATTCACAAAGGACAAGTCTCAATGTTATAAAAATAACATCTACATCCTTGTCTTGAAAACTTGGAGAAGGGAGCTTGTGGCTCGCCGATTGTAGTTACTATGTCACAAAGACATTTATTTTTCTGAGTGGGGTTCTCAGCTTCCTCACAAAGTCTAAAAAACATGGTTCATAGTTTAATTGGTTACTCTATATGTGTGGGATTGTGGTCCTGCGACAAACTGTACCCTGCCTACACCCATGACTGGCCGGGTTAGGCTCCGGCAGCCCCATGACCCCGAAAGGGACAAAACAGGTCTAGAAAATGGATGAATGGATTAATTTATTTTTCTGCTACAGATTCATTTGCAAAAAGCAATTTTCTCATATAGGTCCTCCAATATCAGAAACACATTAAAAACACCTAAAATTCAATTTTCATCGGAGTAAATCTTGAAGCCCTGGTCACATCAAAATAAAGACCATTTTACTTATTTTGTGTTAATCTTATTTCTGTGAAACAATGACATTCATTCTGGGTCTCCTAGCCTATCACTTGTTGAAGACACCCTAGAGGTCAATAAGGTTCATTAGATCTAGTCGTTTAAGAAATAAATGATACAAAAGGAGGAGACCTTTTACCTCTTTTCTCTAATCAGTGTGCTCTGTCCATCATTCATATGGATGGATCTTAAGCACTGTAATAAATCTGGATAAGAAGTGGTAAATTTATTCATCTATTCCAGTGTGTGTCTGCACTAGAGGCTTGCACGAGAGTGGATTTTCACTCCTGTCCCGTCCCACCCCCAGACCAAAGTTTAAAAAATAATTCTGTGCCATCTTGCTCCCGGTAATCTGACTCCCACTCCTGTTCAAAATGATCCTGCTCCTGTCCCGCTCCCATATCTTTTTGTTTTTATTTAGTCATTTTGTGAGAAATTTAATTTAAGTGTATTTGCTCCCAACATGTTTCAGAGCAGTGGCTGAGTCCCTGTTTCTACATTTTCAAACAATGTAGCCCAGTGGTTAGTCAGGCTCCAGATTCCCGGTTCTATTCCCCAGCCAGAAACGATGACCTTCCTGCATGGAGTTCATATTCTCCTGTGCATGTGTGGGTTAACTAGGCAGTAGGCACTCCGGTTTCTCTCACAGTCCAAACAAGCTGGCAGCTTGATTGGTGTGTTTGGAACATTGTCTCTGTCCCTCAATGTGGCACTGCTTTGAGCTGGTGATGGACCCACCTCCACTCAGTAGCTACCAAGTTTCTCCAGCACCACCACCAGGGAATAAGGAGAAAGAAAATGAAAGAAAACAATAACTAAAACAGGTCACACCAGAGTTAGATAAACACAAACATAAAGTCACATTTTAATTATTTATTTAAACAGTTCAAACGACAAGAGAGAGCCCTATGTGGAGCCCAAAAGGCACACGTTTAATTGTTTTTCCTAATTTCAAGAGGCACTGCACGTGTGGAGAAGGAGAAGTAAAGGGATAAGCACTAGACAAACACACAGAGCTCAAAGCTTTGGCAATAAGTTCAGCTTATGAGTTGCTGTGGAGGAATAGCAGTGCAATACATGCACTACATTTTCTGGTGCAAGTGTGGAACATCTCTCCTCTATTAGCCTGCCAGCAACACTGAAGCAACAGTCTGATGACGTACTTGCTGGAGGTATGACTTCCAGAAGTCAAGAAGAGACTGAAGACGTGTTAATTTGGTGTCATTCAGGTATTGGACCACCAACTGTCCCCCCTGTGACTCCATAATATCACTCATGTCATTCTCCTCTACAACACAACTTGCAAAGAAGTCATGCACCTCTGTCAATCCCTGCATCAGGTTTGGACCTTCAGAAAAAAGATGAATTGTTATTGGACATATTGTCATTTACAATCTAGTTCTTTGTAGACTTTGCAGTCTAACATACTTATCACTCTAACATACCTTTCTTAAACATTAACTATTAAATAATCCAGACACCTGTGCATGTTTGTGTATCCCTCTAAATGAATGAAACTCATTTTGTTATTAGATTTAGAAAAATGCTTTGTGAGTGCTGTGTTGATGCTAGTGTTATTCACCCTCTTTGTCCGCAAGGCCTTTCAATGTCTTCTCTGTCCCTGTTGTTTCTGTTAATGCTGTCAGAGTGCTGATGACTTCCTCATATTCCTCACCGTTGAGAGTTTTCTTTAAGAAACTCCTCAGGCTAGGAGAGAGTGCTGGGACTACCTTATGGTACAGATGGACCTTGAACTTAATCTCCACTGCTTGGGCAAACTTCTTTTTCAGCTAGGGAAGGATGAGTGACATCAGATAACATAAATGCAATGATATCCCAATGACATATTCAACATCACTGTGACAAGAAAAAGAGCTTCTTAGACACACAGATTGGGACTTAAGGTGTGGTGCAACTAACATAACGTCAAATACTTTTTAACATGTTACATTCATGTTTTCAATGTAACATTGTTTCTCTTGAAAAATATAAAGCCCACATCCACAATCACCACCTATAGAATAGGACCAAGCTCATGCTTGCTACTTGAATAGCCAGTGGTGACCACCAACTAAATAAAAAATACGTAATGTATTTTATTACCTCTGCTACAATCTTGCTGTCTCCATCTTCCATCAACAAACCTTTCAGTATTGTAGCCTTAGTTGGTAAGACAAGGTGAAAGGTAGGTGTCTGATCAGTGAAAATATGCCTGGTAGCCTCATCAAAAGGTTTCTAGAGACATTTTCAAGAAGTTCACATTTCGGCGAAGCAGGATGTCATGAAGTTTCCCAGATCTTAGAGCATTATTGACAGATTGGAACATTGCTAGTCTGGTCTCTGCCTTGTCTCAACAGCTTGCTTCAGCGCTTTTTGTAAACTGAAACATAAAGAGTACAAAGGAGAAATAGTCGTTACAGGGCTTTTAAATTCCAATTAATTTGACCTTTTTTCAGGGAAATCAGTTATTTTAAAAGAATAGTTGTATACACAAAACTGAGCAAAAACTAATTTTACCGGGGCAGGTATAAATTACAAAAGCTCCTTATATGCTTCATTATCAAGCAGCTTTACCAAAAAATACATGACGACATTTAATGTTATCTTACCCTGCTCTTTTAAAGTGTGTGACAACGATCTTTGTCTCCTTAAACTGCTTGATGGTGCTGCTGTGCACTGGGTTGTCTTCATTCAATGGATCAAATGCATGCTTTATTACTAAATTGAAATTATGGCCAGCACAGGAGAGTCGGACATAATCATTGAAAGCAGCAACCACATTTGAGCCTTTATTAATAATAAAAACATTGTTGTTTAGGGCGCCAAATTCCTGTGCGAAGTAAAAATAAATAAATAAATAAATAAATAAAATAAAGGTGAGTTAAAAGACTAACACAAACGTTGAGGAAAAATAACCCCCAGAAATAAAAACAATAAACCAAAATGACTGACAGTCCTGTAACTAAACATGCAGTGTTTGGACATCAACACAGGAGGATGCAAATACATTTTCAATTTAAAAGTTGTCTTTTAATTATATTTATGTAGTTTTTAGTCAAAATCAAAAGCCAGTTTTATTTTTTTGAGGACATATTTTCTGCAGAGCAGCAGGATTTCGTTAGAAATTTGCTCAGAAGTGAAGAAGCAGAAGCAACACTGAGTGCTGCTTCCTGCAACACATAGATGTGTAGTGACACACATTTGGCAACTGTAGTAGTAATGTAATGTCTCTTGTAGGTTTTCCAATAAACAGGCTATATGTTGTTGCTACTGTTGCCCTAGTCTCATATTTGTTCCTAATGTCTTCAGATGGTAATATCAATAGCACAAAAATCTGATATCAGAGACAGACAGAATCCTGATTTGGTCACTTGAATTAATACCTTCCATCTCTCTTGTGCCCAAAATGCGGTTCACTATTTTTCAGTTCAAAATGTGGTGCACAGTAACAGTGATGTAGTGTGTCTTGGTCCTTTCCTCTGTCCAGAGGTCTGTGGTTACAGCATAGTCTTTAATCTGCATGAGAGGAATATAAATATTATAATTGCCCACAAAATAATGTAAAAAAAAACTTTCAGTTTAGTAAATTCAATTCAATTTTATTGACTTACTGTTTATGTATTTATTTATGCAAAGAACATAAAATCAATCACAAAATATAAACAATAGGTGGTTGCTAAACTAAACAGACCATCCCTGTGCTTAAACCCTCTCTCTGGGTGAGGAAACAACTCTTATCTTGGGGTGGGAAGTGGGGGTGGGGGTTGTTTTAGCCAATAAAACTAAGACAATAAGACAATATTACCTTAAGAAGTATTAAAGGAAATTAACAAATCACATGCTAGAGTAACAATTTTAAGAAAAAAAACACACACACAGAAGACACCACTCCCATCCCGCTCCTGTAAGAACTTGCTCCCGTCCCATCCCGGTCCCGTGATAGATGGCACAGATGACTCCAATGTCATGGGAATCCCGAAAAAGTGCCGGCCTCTATTTTACATTGACATGGTCTGCCTCCCAAACTGTTCCCATGTGCTTATTTATCCAGGAAAATGGTGGATGCAGAGCTACGACGTGGGAGATTGTGAGCTGCTCGCAATGAAAGACGCCTTCTCAGAGTGGAGGCACTGGTTGGAGGGAGCATCTCAGCCCTTCACAGTCCTCACTGACCATAAGAACTTGGACTATGTCCTAAAAGGTAAACACCCGCCAAGCTCGGTGGTCTTTGTTTTTCTCTCGTTTTCACTTCCAAATTATCTATCGACCCGGTTCTAAAAATGGGAAAGCCGACGCCCTGTCCCGCTTGCACGAAACCACTAAGGAGGACTCCAGTCATCCAGGAAACATCATCCCGGACTGTCTTATCCTGGCCCCCATTCAATGGGACATCATGTCAGAACTGGCTGAGATCAGCAAGTCCAATCCACCTCTACCTTCTTGTTCAGCTCACCGGACCTATGTCCCTCCTTCATATCGAGACTGCATGTTACATCTGGTACACGATAACCTCAACTCCGGACTTCCAGGTATGGCCACCACACAGACATTGACTCAAAACTCCTTTTGGTGGCCTACCTTACTGGCAGATGTAGCCCAGTTCGTGTCTCGGTGCACCCTCTGTCAAATGGTCAAGACTCCACTACAACTGCCTGCCAGTTTTTTCCAGCCCTTGCCTGTCCCTCAACAGCCATGGTCCCACCTCGCCTTGGATTTCATCACCGATCTGCCAAGATCACAGGGTATCATGGTCATTTTCACTATTGTTGACAGGTTCTCCAAATCATGTCGTCTTCTTCCTCTACCCAAACTGTCGACCGCCATGAAAACCGTCGAACAACTACTGACACATGTCTTCCGTAACTACGGCCTACCAGAAGACATTGTGTCTGACCGGGGACCTCAATTCACTTCGCGGGTCTGGAAGGAGATGTGCAAGGGGCTTAAAATCAATGTTAGTCTTGCGTCCGGTTACCACCCACAATGAAATGGCCAAGTCGAAAGACTGAACCAGCGAATCAAACGTTTCTTGAGGACGTACTGCAGCTCACATCAAGAAGACTGGAGTCGGTACCTGGTATGGGCAGACTACACACAGAACTCTCTCAGAAAAGCATCTACAGGCTTAACACCTTTTCAGTGCTCCTTAGGGTTGTAATCTCCATTCTTCCCATGGTCTGGGGAGCCATCTGATGTTCCTGCTGTTGATGACTGGTTCCGCCGTTGCAAGGGCACCTTGGAGGCTGCTCACGTTCAATTGGGACAAGCTGTTTGCAGATACCAGGAGCAAGCGGATTGACGTCGGAGAGAGGAACATCACCTGGCTCCTGGACAGTGGGTGTGGTTGTTCACACGTGACCTCCGGCTATGTTTGCCCTGCAAAAAGCTTAGTCCCAGGTTTGTTGGTCCCTTCAAGGTTCTGCAACAGAACACTATGTCTGAACACTGTGTCTTTCCACCTCTAGCTGCCTCCCAGTTATAGCACCTTGCCAACATTCCATGTGCCACTGTTGAAACTGGCAACAGCTCACTCCGAGGACACCCTCCAATCTGCTGATCCTGACACCAATCCTCCTGCCGTCATGGTGGATGGCGAACCTCTGTCGCTACAACAAACCTCTGTCGCTACATCAATCCACTGTTGCTACATCAAACCACTGTTGCCACGACAAACCACTGTTGCTACGACAAACCTATGTTGCTACGACAAACCTCTGTTGCTACGACAAACCACTGTTGCTACAACCAACCACTATTGCTACGACAAACCACTGTCACAACGACAAATCACTGTTGCTATGACAAACCACTGTCTCTACAACAAACCACTGTTGCTATGATAGACCACTGTTGCTACGACAAACCACTGTCTCTACGACAGACCTCTGTTGCTACAAAAAGACACTGTTGCTACGACAAACTTCTGATACCACAACAAACCTCTGTTGCTACAACAAACCACTGTCGATACGACAGACCACAGTCGCTACAACAAACCTCTGTCGCTACAACAAAGAACTGTCGCAACGACAAACCACTGTGGCTACGACAAACCACTGCTGCTATGACAGACCACTGTCGCTACGATAAACCTCTGTCGCTACGACAAACCTCACTCGCTACGACAAAGCTTTATCGCTACGACAAACCTGTCGCTACGACAAACCACTGTCACTACATTAAACCATTCTCGCTACATCAAATCACTGTTGCCACGACAAACCTCTGTCGCTAAGACAAACCACTGTGGCTACAAGCCACTGTTGCTATGGGAAACCACTGTCTACAACAAAACACTGTCGCTACAACAAACCTCTGTGGCTACAACAAACTACTGTGGCTACGAAAAACCACTGTTGTTACGGCAAACAACTGTTGCTACGACAGATAACTGTTGCTACGACAAACCTCTGTCACTACGACAAACCACCGTAGCTAAGACAAACCAGTGTTGCTACGACAAACCACTGTCGCTACGACAAACCTCTGTCGCTACGACAATCCACTATCGCTACAACAACCAGCTGTCGCTACAACAATCCACTGTTGTTATGACAAACCACTGTCGCTACGACAAACCACTGTCGCTACGACAAACCTCTATCGCTGCAACAAACCACTGTTGTTATGACAAACCACTGTCGCTACAACTCTCTGTCGCTACAACAATCCACTATCGCTACAACAACCAGCTGTCGCTACAACAATCCACTGTTGTTATGACAAACCACTGTCGCTACGACAAACCACTGTCGCTACGACAAACCACTGTCGCTACGACAAACCACAGTCGCTACAACAACCAGCTGTCGCTACAACAATCCACTATCGCTACAACAAACAACTTGTCGCTACAACAATCTAGAGGCTGACACGGAAGTGGATTTTCACTCCTGTGCCATTCCGTTTCCACGGACAGTAATCCTGTCATGTCCCGCTCTCAGACCATACAATCTTTTTTTTTTACATTATGTAAAACATTATATGTAATTGTCATTTTAATGTGATGTTTTTGGGTTTGACTTTCTAAGTGTAGTTACATTGTACTTTTTAGTTACAAGCTGGATATGGCTTTGCATCACCATCACACTCAGCTCCCATACATGTTTTATGTGCCCACCAGCTTTCTGGACTTATCAGAAGAGTCCTTCATATTTACTCTTCTCTCAATGTCATTTTTTCTTTCATGAAACTTGCCATGGTTGTAATTCTCTTCATTGCTGGCATCGATATACAACTGCTACACTTTAGAATTTAAGCAGGAAACTGTGACTAGAAACACTGATGGATTCTGAGTAATGTTATATTTTCAAATAAGTGACTTTGTTGGCATATTATTAGAAAACTACAAAATGGCTCAGCTTGGTTGTAGTGATGGGGAATTCTGGTTCTCCTTAGAGAACTGCCTCTTTGGGAAATACTCACAAAAAAAGAGCCGGCTCTTTCAGCTGCCAAATAGCTCTTTAGGTTCCTTTGTTGCTTTATTTCATTTATTACTAACAACTATATAGAATTTTGCACAAGATGATGTAAAAAATGTGTTTTTATTTATTTAAGTGTATAATACATATCTGCTGTTATTTGCTCCTTCCAGATAAAATGTACAAAATAAATTATAAATAAAAACAAGTATTTACAATTCCATTTTTACCTATGGACATTTTTAGTTTTTTGCTTTTAAACTAATTTGAAGCAAAACAACAGAAAACAATGCAATCACAATACAAAATACAAATTAAAATGTGCAAAACAAGAACGACAGACTCATTCACAATAAAGGTTTGCATTTAGAAATCCAGTTTTGAAAATGGTTCTTTCAGGTGTCTCTACATGTTGGTTGTGGAGCCTGTTTTAGTTGAAATTACATTCCTGCAGACACTACACTCTTCCTTTGTGTTATTAATAAAATTAAATGCTTCTTGATTTTGATTCTTTTCCTGCTGTACCTCATATTCTTCACTTTTTGGTATTGCTGTAGTGTGTTGTTGTTGCACCTTGATCATACTCGTTCATGTGCTGCTAATCCACCACCCGGCGCGCGCCTAAACTCAGCGCAGGATTATTGACCTCTTTTGCTTACCAAAGCAAACACTACCCCGCTCGCTCAAACCGTAGGTGAAAGCATGTCTGTATTGATCTATCGCGTCCGTGATAGGGTAATTTTTGTTGTTTTACTGCTCATACGAAGGCGCCCCGGTTGTCGTCCCTCTGAAGAGACACCCTGAAAACCGTTTAATTCGTGACTGAAATGGTTGGCTCCCGCTCCCGTAAGGACTCGCTCCCGTCCCATTCCGGTCCCTTGATCAATGGCAGAGATGACTCCCATCCAGCGGGAATCCCGCAAAAATGTCGGCCCCTAGTATGCACATAAGGCAGAGCCAAAATTAAAAAGCTGTTGTAATTTTTTGTTCTTATACTCTACGCTATTCACATATTTAAAGGCAGAACAAAATATATGGCAAAAATTGGAATGTTGGGATATTTCTTGCATAAAAAAGCCAAAGGAGAGATTTTCTGTGATTCAAACAAGGATTTGACTCAGATGTGATATTTTTCATTTTTTTATATGTTGAGACAGGCTCAGCAGGTTCTGGAGGATGAAAAAAATACTGATAAGCATACGAACATGGATTACCGGGAAGTCACGTTGGCTTCGGCAAAGAAAATCAATTAGTGAGCACAAACGGTAACAGCCTGAAAAACGTATTGGAGCTACACCTGTCTGAATGTTGAACGCATCATTTGAACCACTGTGAACTTTGACTTCTTTTTTCCCCCTGTGTGATTAGAGGTAAATGGACCAACCTATTTCTACTTCTGCTCTCAAATTGCTCACAAACCTTGTTTCCCTGAGTTCTCAGTCTGTTTATGTCTCCCTTTAATCAAGCTTTCATTCTCACTGCAATCACTCCAAATCAATGTTTCATGTTTACGGTTCAAAAGTGCGCTTTTTCTCAGTAAGCTGTCTAAAACGAAGCGCTCAGTAGTTAAACAGCACATTTGATGAGGAGTTTTGCCTGTATGCTAGGAATTCTGAGGCACAGAAAAACACTTAGCAAATCGTTGAAGGAGGCTTTGAAAATGAAACCCCAAACTGCTCGTTTTCACTTGTTTCATGAAAAGGGTATAATTTTCAACCACTCCCTAAATGATTTTTTATTGTTTCTATTTTTTTGACTCAGTCAGTCAAAACATGAACAGTAAATTGCCTTTTGAAGAGGAGGGAACATGTAAGCCTAATTGCAAAACATGTTTGTGACGCGGTTTTCTGCACGTCCTCGCATACTGATGCAGTTTGCCCCAGGTGCTGCTCAAAACGCAATCAAACCAGTGTGACATTATAGACTTAAAAGGAGCATCACACGTTTTTTTTGTGCTGCTTAACAGGGCTTCAGGTCAGCTATGAATATAAAAGGCTGGATGTTGTTTTGAAGATGCAATGTTCTTATTTCTGCCTGGGCTTGTTCAATGGCCAAATGCTGCTTTGAACTCCAAAAAAGCACTAATGGTACCCTCCTAAAGTGTGGAAAATGTGTGATTTATCTGCTTACATATGTCTGTGAGAGTAGATATTTTCCTGTAACATTCACAAGTTCCCTATTTAAACGTTTCTTTTGCTTTTGCATTGCACACAAAGCAGTAAAACAAAAACAAAGGAGTGAAAGCAGAGCAGTTCTGCCTTTACATCTACAGAATTTAACCCATAGACATGCACTGAATACAAATGAAAGACTCCCATTTTTTTCTATCCTCCTTCATACCTTCATGTTTTGAATCCATCACGTCACTGCCATGGCCTTCATAAAGGACTCGGGCTCCAAATGCGATGGCAGGTTATTAACTTTTCATAATGATAGCCAATAAAAGCTTTATAAGGCGATTTCAACATTTGCTGGGCCCTTTTTTTATTATAGCTATTTTTAAAACCAAGAAATTGGCTCAAAAGCTTTTGCCAGTTGTCAAAACAGCAAAGAAAAAGCTAACTGGAACAGTCGGCAGAAAGAGGACGAGTGCCACAGTGGAGGAAATAAGTATTTGATCCCATGCTGATTTTGCAAGTTCGCTCACTTAATAAGAAATTGGTATTATGGCATCCTAAAGGTAGATTCGTTCAAATGTGAGATAGAAAATCGCAAAGAAATTCAATAAATTCAATTAAAAGAATTTATATCAATGTATATATATGTCATTGAGAGAAATAAGTATTTTGTCCTTTAGTAACCATTTATAGTACTGGTTCACACAGACCAGTTAAGGCTGATTTAAAGCGGTGAATCTGTGTTGCGTGGAGAGTCTCTCGACTGTCAGTTCACACTGTCACATTGCGTTTATCAAAAACTTTGGCAATCAGGCATGCCCTCTCCATCCTCCCTGTCTCTTTATAAAAATGAATGTTTTGTGTCATAAATAATATCTGGATTTTGCACTTCCAAAATTAAACGTTTGTTGTACATGCTGAAAATGGACAGCTTTATCTGTGGTGTTAACATGTCTTACTGCATGGGCACGTCATCTTAATATAAAATAATTTTGTATTCCTTTTTTTTAAAGTACAAGTACAAATTTTTATTTTGAAACCTGGACCGGTTTCTCGTTTCTCTGGATTTTTGCAGCGAAACTGAAAAGTCAACAAACTGGAAATAGAACTCCTGTGTAACGCTTGCGCTGGAAAGGTACGGACGTGAGGCACAGACCTGACGGGGGCGATGTAAGCATTCTGATTAAGACGGAGACGATGTAAACATTCTGATTAAATAATGAACATTCTATTTTTTGTGTCAACGCAATGGAGACAGCTTTGACACAGAGAGCTTTCAGTGGATTTAAGGGAGAAGATTGTAGACCTGCACAAGACCGGAATGGACTACAAAACCATCAGCAATAAACTGAAGGTGAAGGTGACAACTGTTAGTGTGATTGTGCCAAAATACAAGAATATGACCATCAGTCCACCTAGATCTGGGATTCCAAACCAGATCTGACCTGATGGGGTTTCCATGATCATGAGAACAAGGAGAAATCGACCAAAAACAACACGTAAGGACATAGCTGATGATCTCAATGCAGCTGGAACCACAGTCACCAAGAAAAGCATTGAGAATACTTTACACCACAATGGTTTAACATCTTGCAGAGCTCACAAAGTACTCTTACTTAAGAAGCCACAAGTGCAGCTCACCTGAAGTTTGCCAATCAACACCTTCATGATTTACAGAGTGATGGTGAAGGTGCTGCGGTCACAAAGTAATGCCTAAAGAAGTAGGTCAAGGTCATGGAGTGGTCTCCACCCAGTCTCGGGACCTCAGTCCTACAGGAAACCTATGAGTTGCTAAGCAACAGCTACAAATCTTAATAATTTCAAAGTCATTTGTAAAGCAGAGTGGACCCAAATTCCTCCTGATATGTGCAGAAACCTGATCATCAAGTACAAGAAATGTCTGAGCTGTGCTTGATAAGGGTTTTGCCACAAATTACTAAGTCTTTCTGGTGAGAGGGATCAAATATTTGTTTTCCTCAATGAAATGCAAATACAATTTGTGTCAATTCTTTACAGATTTCTTGATTTTCTATCTCCAAATGTTCAAATTAACCTGACATTAGGATGACAGACTGTCAATTTCTTTTTAATGGGGCAAACCTTCCAAATCAGCAAGGGATCAAATACTTCCTCTACTATATTGCTTAAATGAACATGGTGAGCATGGTAAAATTTGGCATCCATAAAGTGCAAATTTCGACTTTAAACAATTGTATAGTTCCTCAAATAACAGAAGCTGACAGGTTGGTTTTCTTTCCTTTTCAAGGAAAGTGTTGTGTGGCTGCACACTTCAGGCAAAGTAAGAATAATCTGGTTTATTAATGGACACTGAGAGACTTAGTTTCAGGGCATTGGACGTATAAATAAACAACTTAACTGCAGTGTGGCCAGTGGCAAGGTCACTCTGTGCACAGGCATGGGAAAGCTTATCCAAGCTAAAAATGCAATTAAGGTGGTTGTTTAAATTTGTCTGCTAAATTTAATTTATATTCATGGGTTTCCTGTTTTTGACACCGCTGGCCTCAAACGTGCTGGTAATGCAAATCTTAGACATATTATATGATGACCTTTTGAAGGTACACAGGTTATGGAAGGTGAATTTATGTGTGTTTACACAAACAGAACACAGGCACCCATCCGTTTCTGACACATCCTGGTCTGGATTCAGTGTTTGATCTGTTCTAATAGTTTTTTTTTCCACAAACTGACTCAACTGTCAAATACCTCACGCCCTCACTTTCCCACGAGTTACATCACCTGATCTCACTTCTTTTAAACACATCTTCTTCCCTCTCACTCATTAGCTCTCTATGTATGCAGCCCCTACTTCAGCATGCTTTCTTTGCTGGATTTTCCCTTATTTTTTGGCTTATCTTGCCAGCAGTTTGTCACCTCCCTGCTCCCACTTTTTGGTATTTTTTTATACCTCTAATCCTAATCCTTAACCTGGATCTGTATTGTTTGCTTCCCACACTTTTCACTCTCTTGTGGGTGAACTGAACCAAAACAGATCTATTTTCTTTCAACTTTGTTTTTCCTTGCAATGCTGTTGGTTTTGGTCGTTTTTTTTTTTCTTGTTTGTTTTTTTAATAAAGACTCATGACTAAAATAGTTTGTGAAACAATACGCTAAGTTATGCCTAAAAAATACTTTTTTTGTTTGTTGGATGAGTTCCTAGCTGGGAAATTTGAGTGTTTTCAGAAAACATGATTAGGAGGAAAAGCTGAAGAACAAGCATGGAGGTGGGATCTTTATTGTTTGGGGTGTTTTTCTGCACAGGGCTAATTGACCTTATTGATGGAAATGAATATTAAATTATTTTTTAAAAAGTAACTAATTAGTTGAATAAACTAAGAGGCTCAAAATGTATTAGACTGGTCATCCACACTGTATATCCATTTTCTGATCTTGCTGAATCCTTTTTGGGGTCACAGGCCGATGGATCCTATCCTGGTCACTGTTGGGCGAAGGTGGGGTAAACCCTGGTCAGGTCACCCCCACACACAAACACACACGCGTGCACACACATTCATACCTAGGGACAACTTGGAGCCACCAATGTCGCCCTGGACTGTGGGAGGAAACAGGAGTGTTCGGTTAAAACCCACACATGCATGAGAAGAACATACACACTCCACACAGAAAGGTCCCAGCTGGGATTTGAACCCTTCTTAGAGTGAGGCAAGGGTGCTAACCACTCCCCACAGTGCAGCCCCCGACTAACGTGTAAAAAACAGTGAAAAAACTACAAGAACACTGAACAGAGACAAAAAAAACCCCACATACTTCAAAATAAAGATTTTGCTTTGTTAGCAATTTTTTGCTACTTTTTTTTTAAATACATCTATGCAATGTACTTGAAAACATGTTTTCTTTGTCAATAAAGGTAAAGTGGTGCAGTGGCGACTGGTAACTGGAACATAATGTAAACCTTCTAATGAAGAAGAAAACGACTGAACAGAACAGGAAACCATGTGATTCTCATACACAGAAGCCCACTCATCCATTTCAACTTCATCAACTCAAGTAACTCAAGCAGTGGAAGTAACTGTGACTTGAAGGGTCTGAAGAGCCTAAATTGTTTCCCCCACAAAGACTGGGGCACATTTCCATAGAGTACAGAAACTCAAACTGCTTAAACTTATAGAGAAGGTCTTCAGGCTCCTGAAGTATGTAAATGCTGCCAGAGACAAGGGGGCCCTGAGGACAGCCAAGGCTGACCTGTCACAGTGCATCATAAAGGTCCGCAGGCAGTACTCCAGAAACACCCCACAATGCTTCAGCAACAGTATAGTTATCAGAGTCTGTGGCTGTCCATGCATTGAAATAATATGAAAATATGAGGACTTTACTGTCAAAGTAAAACTGGTTGAGTCAGTTACAAACTACAGTACAAGTGACAAAAGTCTTATCACTACCTGCCCACTTCAATACCAGAGGAAGCATAACAAGTGTGATCCTTAAAAAAATATTGAACTTTAATAATGTTGCAAAATCCCTGCGATAGACTGGCGACCAGTCCAGGGTGTCCCCTGCCTTCGTCCATGAGTAGCCGGGTTAGGCTTCAGCAGCCCTGTGACCCCGAAAGGGATAAAGCGGTTTGGAAAATGACTGAATTTGGCAAAATATTTGGGTATTTTGGGGAAGAGTTGAATCATTCATTCAACCATTGTTGAAAGAGCTACTTTAGTGGGCAGCTGTGGTGCAGAGGTAGAGCGGTTGACCTCTGATCTGAAGATTGCAGATTAAGTTCCTGTCCTGCCCATGCATGTGTCAAGGTATCCTTGGGCGAGACAATGTGAGCGTTTGCAACACAGAAGCCCAAAACTTGCTTTTACACACCTTTACATAGACTTTTCATTGAAAGTGGCCACTTGAATCTATGTGTGTGAGGGCGATGTAAACATACTTTTAGGCACTGGAGCCACCATCAATGCAAAAACGTGTGTGTGTGTGTGTGTGTGTGTGTGTGTGTGTGTGTGTGTGTGTGTGTGCGTGCGTGTGCGTGTGCGTGTGTGTGTGTGTGTGAGGCGTGAGGCTGAATGGGACTGTGACTCTAAAGAGACTTGGGCTTTCTAAGGTTTTAAAGTGCTCTTTAAGTATACACCATTTAGTGTTTTAAAGTTTTTGATAAATTATCAAACTTGTGTCCAATTTTCTTTTCTTTTGTCTCGTAATTTTCCCAACATTTCTGGTCGGCCTCATCTCTTGTGGATGCCTGGATGACATTCCAAATCTTTAAAACGATCAGGTCTTTATCTTCCCACCTCAGCTTTTCTAAAAGTGTTTGATTCTCTTGGTCCGTTTGGTCAAATTGATCAATCCATCTTTGTAATAAGGCTCTGTTCAGACTTGTCAAAAAAGCAAACTGAGCTCATTTTGGTCCCATAAGGTTTGGAAAAGTTTTCAGAATTTAAGTTGTAAAACCTTCGCTAAAATGTTGACGCAGGAGTCATCCTTTTCTTGTTTGCAAAGTTTCTAGTAGTTATTGCAGTGGGGCATTGGTTAGTGCTCTGACCTCACAGTGAGAAGGCTCTGGTTCAAATCCCAGCAGGGTTCTTTCTGTGTGGAGTTTGCATGTTCTCCCTGTGCATGTGTGGGTTTTCTCCAGGCACTCCAGCTTCATGCAACAGCACGCTTCATAGGATGTGAGTGCACTAAAAGCTGGCAACCTGCTCGTGTTGTACCCTGCCTTCCCCCAACTATAACTGGTTTGAGCCCTGTGACCCCAACAGTGGTTCTCTGTTGTAGATTCAGGCCATTAAACTGTGTTGTCACTTTTGGACCAGGTGATTTTGGAGCAAGTGTTGATTGAGCGTCTTAATTTTGTTGACTTGTCTAGCTCAAGACTTAAATAGTTAATATCATAACATGCTTTATTTAAAGGTACAGCTGTTAGTGTTGAATTAGGCAACAAAGTCTCATAACCAAGCAAATGTACTTGTGTTGTTCCACAGGGCTCTAGCCTGGGTCCCTCTTGTAATTAAAGTAATGCATGAAGCCTTTGAGAAAGCTTTTTGGCCAGTTAGGTCTCTCTCTACATGTATTTAGCCTTACTGCTCTTAGACTGAAGCAAACATTGGTAAATGAATCTGTCACGGAACTGTTTGTCTGCCATGTGAAAACTGTTATCCCACACCCATTCCTGCTAAAACCCTGTTAGGACAGAGATTTAGAATTATGCTCCAGGGTGTTTTGTTTCACACAGAGAGACCACATGATATTGTTATTAAAGCAGCAAGTTGACATTCTAGCAGGGGGCCCTAGTGCATACTTCATTAACTTCACGTGGAAATGGGTGGTTTTAGTCTAGAAAAACTGCTATTTAAAAAGAAATGGCAGTGTTTTTTCTCTGTTAATTTTGGGCACCCGGGTATGCCCTCTACAAAACTGTGCCCTGGGTGGTAGCTCATATAGTTAAAACCACCTCTGTTGCTCCTGAAAACAGGAGTCCCTGAAGCTTCAAAACTATTTCTTTGTTTAAAATCTCTAAATTCAAGTATCTAGAATCCTTTATTCATTCTTACAACTACATACAGTAGTTATTTTTTAACCTCTTATTCCTAAACTCCATCTTTGAGAGTCAAAGCCTCCTATCAGTGCCAAAAACCTGCTTCAATATGGGGTAGGGTGGATCTCTCTTTTCAGTTTGTGGCCTCACATTGTTGGAAAGCTCTCCTCCCTGTCCCTGCACTCGATTAACTCTGTTGAGTCCTTGAAAGGCCAGTGTACGACTTATCTATGTGTCCTCACTTGGTTTACTTAAAAAGAGACATTCAGCAGCATGTTGAATCGTCTGTTCAAGCTTGATCCTGCAGGCTGGGAGCCTGTTAGAAGAGCAGTAATCAAACTGAGACCTGTGCCCACACATGGAATTAAGTTGCATAAACCACAAGGCAGACTCAGATCTTATGTAGACATACCCTTAAAGCTTATTGAGGAGCTCCTAAAATGCTAACGAGACAAAACTTCTATGAGAGTTGAGACATACTTTTATAACTTGACTGTTGCGGTCACTTTCGCAGATCTTTCCTCCCATCAGCAAGGAGAGTTTAGAACACCTCAGAGACACTAGAGACTTCAATGTGTCATTTATTGTATTTTAGTTCTATTTATTATTTGTTCCTTTTATAGAGCTAGAGTAACAAATCCGTTTCCCTGCTGTGGGATCAATTACAGTAATCAATTCATTCAATAAAAAAACACGTTTTCTAACATTTAAGATAGACATTTTCACAAACCATATTACGCAGCCCACCTAAAATCCTTTTTTTTCTCTTTTTTTCAAAAAGTGACAGTGTGCCTTGAACTAGGAGCACCTTCTATATGGATTAATTCTGGTTATGCTTTTTGATGTCAAAGCGATTTTGAGAGGTACACGGCACTCTGTCAAAATGTTTGGTTGTTTGTCAATGCGAAAACGCTAACGTGTCCGACTGTGTTTATTGTTATGTATTACTGACGAGTAGTCACAGTAACCTTTCATTCATGGGGAAAAATTCATTTTCTCAAGTTTTCATCATCAGAACACTGTGGATTCATAAATAGGCTTTGTAAAATATTAATTAATGTTTACAAGGGAAATTAGTTACACTATATTTGTCTTTTAAAAAAAAAAAAAAAAAAGCACTGAGCCTGGTGTCGGAATTGCTTTTAAACTTCAGGGTACTAGATAGTTTTGCATCATAAAGTTTTTAGTAGTTAGGAAGTAAGAAGGGAATTCAAGCATAGCCCTAGAGTTAGTGTAAATGCAGTTAAGGAAATCTGACTAACTGAACGATTTGTCTCTGACTCTTTTGCCTCCCATACTGCACCTTATAGTGCCTTATTTATTACACAAGTTAGAAATAATACTATTCATTGATGGTGCACCTTATAGTCTGGAGCACCCTGTAGTGCAGAAAATACAGTCCATAGCATGACAGCTTTTCATAGCAATGTAGTGGATGCAAAGGATCTGCTTTCTGCTCAGAGAAAGATTTTCCTGATGCTTCCTGAGGAAGTTCATTTTAAGCCTTCAGCGAGAGTGCAGAAGCACATGCAAGATGGTCTCATCTCGGAAAGGTTGTAACCAAACAATAACCTGCAGATGTAGTTGAGATTTCTGACTTTTTTGTGGTTCTGCAGTCTTCTGATATGCTTATGTCATTAATCCTGCAGAGATCCTTATTCCATTTTGGTCATTAGTGCTTTTGAATTTTTGAATTTGTTTCTGCTGCATGGTTAGAAGCCAGTCTGTCCTGTTTCTGAGTTTAGACATACTGGAACTCAACCTAATTTTTCCTCTAGATTTGATTCCTGGAACAGAGCTGTGATGGCAAATGAAAATCTGATCTTAGGATATGTTAGATTAGTGTTCTTGTTTTATTTTTTCAATTTAAAATCCCAGTTTGTCCCATCATCGGTTGTGAAGGGTTCATTGAATCTGTGTGCGGCCATGGATGTAAACAGCCACACTCCGCTGGACAGAGCTTTAAGGTTCAGCTGCTGATAACAGCCATGTCCTCCCAGCTGATGGCTTACTGTGTTAATGGACAGCTTAATTGGGGCAAAGCTCGTTTCCCTCAGACAAACCAATCCAGTCATTGTTCCAGCCTCAATGTGGGTCAGATGCACTGTCTACCAAAGCTGCTGTGGCTTTCTGTCTTTTCCTGCTTTTTTGGTCAGCTTTTATGATTATAATAAGGGGACTGGAATGGACCAATTTTCAGCTGGGAAATTTCATGTCAAGTAAAAGTTGAAATAAGGCCTAAAATGTTAGTGCAGCTTCAATTGATGGCTGGTTTCTACAAAAAAACTCATTTTGATTTCAGTGTTAAAGTTTTGGATTTTAATTGAGTCAGGTAGATGTTACAACTTGGTTGTTTTTCTCAATATAAAATATGCATGTTAATATTTTAAAGCCCACTACAAAAAAGCAAATTGACAGAAAATGTTTTTTGAATTATGATGTTTTTTTAAAGTCATTTGATAAAATCCACAAAAGATGAGGAACTGATTTCTTATGACAGTTGTGATTATGGTATGTTGGGTGATTTGATACGTTTTTTTCTCAAAAAGCTGTTAGTTTAAGAGGCAGAAACATTGATGAGAGTGTTCCAGAAAAAATGCCTTGTTTAGCTACTGTATAAAATTGGATCCACACATTTTTAACATGGTGTACCTGTATTATAAAGCATACATCATCAACTCATTTTGCATTTTTTCAATAGATCAAGTAGTAATTTAATAAAATAAAGAGCAAAAGATGAGTTATTCTTACTATAAAATTTAGAATATTTGCAAAACTTCTCCCGCCAGAAGTGCCTTTAAGATTTCATGGAAGCAGCCATTTTGAAATGAGCCGGAAGAGTCCTAATACTGCCTCTATTGGAATGATGATGAACTACATGGTGGAAAATATGGACTTGTATATACTATATATACAATGTTTTTTTGGTTTTTTTAAAGGTTTTGATCATGCTAATGAGATACGAGTCTCAGAAATATGTGTCTTAAATATGATACTAATATTTAGGGTTAAACTGAAATTGTTAGGTGGTTTTCTTGGGGTTTTGGTTGCGGTTTATTTTTTTGTGTCAAGAATTTGTCGTTCAGGGTCTATTTTTGGTTCTCTAGAGTTGTCTCACACCACTACACATCAGCTGTTCTTGCTTGGATCTTAAATCCTCACTGGTTTTTAGTCAACTCCTTTAGTTTTCACACACTTGATGGCTTTGCTGAGTCACAATTTGGTTTGTTTGGGTTTGTTTTGGCTTCAGTCATTTCTCAGATTTTCTCTTTTAGATTATCGTCCACAATCTGTTTTTTTTTTTTGCATTTTCCCATGCCATCATTGGTATTTTTTTGCCATCCACGCCACCCAGCTTTGCTTTCTTTTCTCTTGTCAGGTTACTTAAGACTGATTTCTCAGAAATGTTCAGTGATCTGTGATTTGACAGTTTTCTTGTAAATGCTCTTACAACATTAAATACCAGTCATTACAATATGTTATTTTACTGTTTGCTTAGGTTCCTTTTCCCCACATGAAAACCCAGTGACTGTCATAACTGAGATTCTGCATCTGTGGAGATTTTTCAGTGTAAATGAGTTAGCATTTACATAACTTATTGAATAAACTTGGCTTTTAAGGATTGTTTAATTTTTATGATTTATTATTTGTACATTTTCACCCTTTCTACCATTTAATCCATACAGTGCCTCCTCCGAGTATAAGCCACAGTGTTTCCTTCAGTTTTATTTTCGTTTTTTGTGCTTTATGACTTCTTCTTGTTTTAACTGAAGTTTCAAGTCAAGAACCCTGATTGATTAACTGCTTGATTGATTCAAGTCAGACAATTAGAATAAAATGGAAACTGAAATGCTAGAAATGTGCATTTAAGAACATAAGTTTGGAATATGGTGTTCACACTGGACAAGAGGGATGGGGATGGGGTAAGGAAACTCAAAAAGAAACATATTCATAAAGAAGAATTTGTATTCATAAAGACAAAGTTGTACACAAAGGTATATTTTGTGCACAGCTTTGTGCATTGTTTACACTATCACCTGTTGTAGCCTGAAAACCATAACATGCGGCTGGAGATCGCTGCTTTTTTAAAAAAATCTATTTTATCTACTTTTCTACAGAGCTAAGGCTATAAAGATAATTTTTACATTATAGGATCAATAAAATTCTAAAAGTTCAATTTTATTTTATTTTATTTTATCACACCAAGAATTGATGCTCCGGGACTTGATGTTTATTCCTGTTACACTGTGACGTATTTTTGACTTAACACGTGCCTTAACAGGAGGAATTCATTTTCAAGACAAAGAAAAGTTGTATCCAAAACAAAGACAAATCGTATTCAAAACAGACATGTCAAACGTAAAACTAAAGGTTGAATTCATATTTTTTCTGCAAATGTTGTCTTTATGAATAACATTTTTCATTTATGACTACGTTTCTTTTTGACAGCTATCTTACGTCATAGAGGGGCTTCTTTTTGTTTTTCTGCTGTTTCCTAGCGCATGTTTGCCACCTACAGTTGGAAGTGGCTCGGAGGATTGGAGAGTTCTAAACGCAGAAGAGTTTTCATTGGAAATGGTTGGAAATGGTCCCTTGAACCTTGCAGAGGGTGGTGTGAACGTAGCAGAAAACCTTCAAAATCATTGGAATTTTGTCAACCATATGTTTTATATATTTTATTCTTTTAATCTCACTGACTCTTCAGACAGAAAAATATCTCTTCACAGGCCTAATTTGGCCATTTGTTGCAAAACAGAAATAGAAACTTGTTCTTGCTGGTCCGGTTATGCTACAGTTGAATGTTGAGAATGTTATTTTGTTTTATCAAGCTTCTGTCTATTATAAAACTCAAGGCTGTGGGAGGATTTCTAATTATGTCTGTTAGTGATATAAAAAACAGTTGCGGTATGATTAGGGATAGATCATATTTTAATCAACGTCTGTAAATTCCATAAACTTGAAAAATGTACAGAAGTCAGTGAGTTTGACTGGGATGAAGCAGACAGCAAAAATGCTTTAGTTATAAAAAGCTTTGCAGAACTAGTTAAACCAGATCTGGTGATTTTAAAGAAATTCCAAGTGAGTGATGTGTTAGTGCGTGTGTGTGTGTGTGATTGTTCCTGTCTGTGTGGTGATAAATTGCGGTCCTGTCACTTCACTAATGAGATATTAATTGATCCCATCATAATGACACATTATGTCATTATGTTCTGTTTCAAAGTTTGAAAATAATTGTAGCAAAAATAAACTTTGAAAAAATGTTGTAACTAAACTCTTGGACATTGTGATATGAAGGAGCTTTACGTATTCTAGAAAGCTATTTAATTACAAAAAATGTGGAATCAACAAACTACAGCCTCCTTTGCATGAACCATGTTAGCTTTTGTATCAAAGATCTGGCCCTATTTAATAATCTTTGTCTTGATCCCAAAGTAAAAAACAAAACTTGTACCCACCATTTCTCTTTTATTAAATGTCAGAATGTTGTTTTTGTGATTGATTTCAATAACCAATATGCAGTGGTTGATGTGCAGATGGCCACTAGATGTCAGCAGCAGCCAGCAACCTTCTGCTGGGATCACAGATACTATAGATTTACTATGAAGACATAAATAAATCCGTCACAATGAGTTCATCAACTTAACATTCAAAACTAGAAGCTAAGACTTCAACCCAAAGGATTAAAAGTCACACAACTCCAACAAGAGGCTCAAAAACTACCTTCAAAGGAATGTGTTGCCAGAGGCTGAATTGATGAACAAATGAATAATTTTAAAATAGTTACTGCCTACACTGTACTACTCATCGATTGATCAAAGTAGGAATTATTTTTGGTAATATTTGTTAAGACGGGAAAAACTGGGCTAGAGCTGAATCCACAGAGCAAACATAACGCAGCTCTGACCAAAGACTGGGATGCTTTTCAAAGCACCGTCTCTGCTAATAAGAACACTATTCAGCCATACATGTATGTAACTTGCCTTAAAATACATTTAAAATTGAATTTACATGTTTAATACTTAAACAAATGTGATCTGGTGCAGAATTGCATAAAGAAAAAAAACATTAAAAATAAACATTTAAAAACAAAAAGTCAGCATTTAAAAATATGCTGGAAGTAAAGCAAAAATCCAACCTGCAATTTATTCAAATTTAAAGACGCACTCCAATCCTTTTTTGGTCTATTGTAAAAGGGTTCCCAGTGGTCTTTTTATTATGATGATGCTATTTTTATCCAAAATCAAAACACCTGTAATTTTTAGGACAAAGTTTCTGGAGAATGGCTGCAGTTCACCACTAAGTTTTAGGCAAGACTGTAGGCTTGGAGTAAGCTTGCCCTATTTCCCGACATCCTTCTTCTTACACGCTCTCCTGCTAGCCTACAGTCTCTCACACCCGCAACCTAACATTACTGGTGCAACAAAAATGGCGAGCAATATTGGAGCTATCCGGCCAAACAGTTTTGAGCCAGAAACCAGCTCAGACACAAAAAACAAAGATGTACAAGGATCTGTTGACTCGGTTGAATGTTATAAACGTCAGATCAACACGTTTTTATTCAGAAGAGCTTATGCTACACTATTGTGAAGGATTTTGTGATTTTACAAGCATTTTCCAACAGCAATCTGCCAATGGGGGAATGGACTTATTTTACGAAAACAATTCAATTCACACATAAATATTTTTTAATCTAAGATTACTGTGCTGTTGAAAAACAAACTTTATAAAATTATTTTACTGGCAAAGCAGAAAAAAGGAATATTTCTTACAACAAGGGTCTTTTTGCTGACTTAATATTCAAGTTTTGCAGTGCATGAAGGGCTTTCTACACAGGAGACCCTTCTCAGAATGATGAGGGACATTATGCAATTATGACTGCATCATCCCGACCGTCTTTCAGTGCAGCAGCTGCAGCGCCACATGCTCCTTCTTCACACAAGCGCTTCAAAACTCAAGTGACTTCATGAAAATCGCAGTGTGTTTAGTGTACTCCAGTGACCTTCAAAGTGCCAAATCCCTGTGTAATAGCACACATAAAGTGAGGTGGGGCAGGATGTTTGCAGCATGATGTCTTAAAATGACCAGGGAACATTGCAACTTTTATTACGTCACAATTAAATTTGGAGGAATTGATTTATTATGAAAGGCTTAGAAAAAAAAAAGCTATTGACATCAAAGGGCATCATTTTTAACAGCGCGGCAATTCAACTTTATCGCATGAAATTAACCAGAAATGTTCTTCAAAGGAAATAGAAAGCACTGGTGCACCGTTCTGACATGGATGCTTGGTTTTTGTTAGAACACAAACACAGTGTTTGAGGCCTCTGCCCCAGATGACATCATGCTTCAGTCATGTGGAAACATCTGCCACCCCGTAATCCAGACCTGCACGGGCAGTGAGACAGATAAAAGGAGAAGGCAGGGAAACGGCAAAAGCACATCATGAAAGAATTCAGTCGGTTCCCATCCGTGGCTACTCTCATTTTTCCTGGACTCTCATTGTTTCCTGGAGACGGTTCAGCTGGACGTCGGCCTTGACGTAATCTATGGGATTTGTCAAAGCCTTCACACACGTTACTGTCTGCACTCCTTTCTGCAACAAGAACTGGACTCGTAATAAAGCATTCCTCCCCCCGGTGAGTTCGTAAATAAGTCATCATGTGACAGCAGAGCTGATTCAAGTTTTTACACCTTTTTCACTTTTATTGGCATCAGAAGATCTTACTTTGTCAGAGTGCAGACATGTTTTCCTGAGAGATGGGAGGTGTTTACCTTGGCTACTTGCTGGATTCAACCTTCTGACAGCTGTTTGGTTTACTAACAGGAAGAATCCAACGAGGCCTGATACCGGAGCACATCTAGTCTGACATTTGGTGTTTTTAAATCCAACCAAGGCCACAATTATTGTGGCTGGGGCCCACCAAGATCCAGACAAAGTGCCATAAACATAATGCAATCATCTGCTGTGTCATCCAATGTAAGATTTAACCAAAAAAGCAAAGACTAAAGCAATTAGTAAAAGGGTCTTCTGGTTCAGATGAGTTTTATAGATACGAGAGCAAAAAGCTTGGCCTAATCAAGAGAAATAAATGTCACGATTCAAACTCTTGACAATGTCAGTGTGATGGCTGGGGGGCTCTGGACTTTCAACACATTAATCTGGGATAAACGTTGAACCTTCTCTAGCAAGATTACTGCATTTTCAGGAGCACCCGACCCACCCAGAGAGGACAAACTACCTTTCTCCGGTCAAGAACCATGGCCTCAGACTTAGTGGTGCTGACTCTCATCCCAGCTGCTTCACACTAGGCTGCAAACCACCCCAATGCATGCCGGAGGTCCTGGGTTAATGAAGTCGACAGGACAACATCATCTACAAAGAACACAGAGGAAATCCTGTGGTACCCAAACCAGACCCCTCAAGAGCCTTGAGTGACCTCTGGAGGGGGTCACTAAACATTCCAGTAAACACAATTTGGGTTTAAGAACATTTTTTTTGCTCAAATAAGTATTTCAAATAAATATTTACTTAAAAATCATCCTAAAGCTTAAAAAAAAACAAATATAGCAAATATATTTTAGCCTGCTTTGCCTTGACAATCATGCTTTTAGGAATGATGAGCTTTAGGAAAACTATATATTCTTTTGAGTATAAACAGAAGCTCCCTATTGTTCCTGATAATTGTCTAATTTCTAGCAGTCACACAGCACTGACCATGTTTCCTTGCTGCTAAGAGTGGCTGATTTGTTCCAAATAATGCAAATCCTTTTAGTGGGTTCCAGCCTTTTGGCTGATGTTTTTGGGTCCCAGCATCAACCATTTCCTCACGACTGGGTTAGATGGTAAAAATAAACCAGAGGAACCACTGATGCTATATTAAAATCATCCATCCCAATATAAAACCCCTCACAGACCTTTTAAAACCAAATCCTTGAACTTGACCATTAATGGTTTGTAAAAACATGAGAGGATAAAAGTAATCTATGAGGGCTGAGAGGTTCTATCCAAAACAACCAAGAAACAAAATTTCACTTAGAGTGCTCCCAACATTTAAAACAAACTTGCGATGAGGAAACTGACTTTGAATTACAAGCTAAGAAAATTAAATCCAGATTTTGTGAATGGAAAAATTGAGCAGGGGAGAAATTCTGCAGCATTGGCCAAGGTTTCAGGGAACAGTTCATATTTAAAATACACTAAATCATAGAGAACAACATCCAAAAGGCAAAAATAACTCAAGAACTGTTGTTATTGGGTTTTTTGACAGAATTTTCCTTGTTTTCTAAAAAACAGCACAAAGTTTTTTGTGATTTAATTCCAGATAAAATAGAGTAAATGGGTTTGTATCCAGTAACTCTGATTATGCAGTTTACTGTTGGTTGCAGGTGTTTCATAAGCAGAAGAAAAGAGAAAACTCTGGGGAAAAAAACGATTATCTTGACTAATATATAAAAATTAAACCACATTGAATGAAAATTACCCCCTGAAGCAAATAAGTCACAGTGATCTCTCATCTGCAGGGATCACAAAAGAGTGAGTCATTGTGACTGTGGATCATGATGCTTTCAATTTAGAATTTGAAACCTGGGAAAGACACAGGTGACAATGACAAAAACCCTCACACTTTCTGCCTTTTTTTCTTCTTGTTATTTTGGAATTGATGCCATATTTGTAATGTCATTTTAGACTCCCTTCATTGGGAGTCCCTACCTGACTTACAGACAAGTAAAAAAAACAGACACACAGGTCTGCTGACCAGCCTTCTCCCTGGACAGGTTTAGTCTTTTTTGGGGGAGACTTTCTGCAGAAATAGAATTATTTTTGAATGAAACAACTGGGCATTATTGGCAAAAGATCTATGAGGGACCAATATTTCTGGACTATCAAGTCGCTCCTCAGAATAGGTCGCAGCAGCCAAAAAGAGGCATTAGGGAGCAAAGTGCGACGCTTCTGAGTGCACATCAAATTCATGTCTCTCTTTCGCCACGCGTCTAATTCTCTGCTTATTGCTCCTCCAAAAATGTGTTAAAAGAGTTGCCGCTTCAGACACCTTTGGGAGGAGCTACCGTCCAAAGTTTTCAGCCTCATGGCTACATGGAAGCATTGTCTGTAAATCTCATTTGCAATGCACAGAAGACACGGAGGATGTTGAGAGATCAGGCTTCTTTTTGAAGAGCTCCACAAAAGCATTGGTAAGTAAGTCTCAACGTTCGGCTTCATTAAATCATTCAAGCTGTGTTCACACCGCCCTCAAAAACGCATATTCAGGAAGCTGCTTTCAATAAAAAGTCCTTTTTTTTAATTTACAAATAACTTGCATTGGAGTATAAGTCACACCCACAGCCAAACTATGCAAAAAAGCACAGCTTATACTTTGAAAAAGATAGTAATATTAAAAAAACTCAGGAATTGATCACGAAAAGTTATCATGAGACAAAGGTTTGACTACAAAAGCACCAGATAACTGTACTTTTCGATTCTGGTTTAAAGCAGCATGCTCCTGAAAGCATCTTTCTCTGACTGGGAGAGGAGCTGCAGCTCCACAAACGTGCTTTTCTTCCATTAAAATCCTTATTATATAACACTGATGAAGTGTACTGCAGCTCTCTTGCGAATTTGACAAAACGTGCTATTATCCTCCAAGCAGCGTATTTGATATCCAGATCTTCTGTGGGTTTGAGCCAACATCCGCGTTTTAAAGAGCGCTATAAACCAGCGTGAGGGCTTTGCGTAGCCAGATTTTATAGATTTACTGTGATGTGGAACAAAAAGGCCATTGGCTAACCTCACTGCTATCTTTGATCTTCCTCCACAGAACCTCAGTGTTCATTTTTAGCGAGATACGCTTGTAGATTGGACCATTATCATTATATGTCCTTTTGACATCCCCCGTTGTAACCTACTGTGTCTAAAAAAAACCTCTAAGGCTCAGTTTCGTTTAGGAATTCACTTCTTTCAGGATTTTTTTTTTTTGAAGTGGTGTCTCTACTGGCTCCCTGCAGCAAAACGGGACTGGAAATCTTTGTTTTATGACGTCAAAACCACAATAATTACCTCATGTGCTCATTCTGGTGTCAACTCAGAGATCACAATAGAAAGGACTGAAAATGTTTACAGTCATGACAAAATGAACTCCTCAGTGGTGCTGTGGAAATTATAAAAAGAAGTTTATGTCAAAATTTATTGGAAACAAGTGGACCTAAAACACAAACCACAATTTCAATAAACCAGACTCTAACACATAAAAAGTTAACATGAAGCCCAGAGTAAAGTGACTGCGTGACCACTTAGTAAAAATGAGTTTATTGAAAAGTGGTTCTGACTAAACTCTGGGGAGCTACAACACAGATGTGGCAGTTTAATTTTGGATGGCCAAACGCCTGGATCTAGGAAATAACACAAAAGCACGAGTCCAGCTGTCTGAGAGAATCTTTATAACAATAGACTTAATAAATAATTGATTATCAAGCTGGCAGTAACCATCAATTCAAACTTCAGTGGATAAAAGGTCCTCTATGATAAAATATTACTTACAAAGAGTGATATTATTTTGTTTAAACCTTTCAAAAGCTCCCAGATCCAAGATATTTCCTAGCGGAATGTTTGAGGAAAAAGATCCCTGCTGCTGTAAATGGGGATCACATCATAGAATTATTACCTCAAACAAAATCTATGCTAAAATAAAAGTGGCATGCCAGTTTGAACATTTTGAATCATTTTTTCAAACATCAGTTCACATCCATGCATTAGTTTTTGGAGCACCGAATGAAAAGATGTGAGGGAAAAAAATGCACAAAACAAATGTTTCATTCTTGTAGCTTTTTGCCCAAAGGAAAATAATAAATATGGTGTATTCTTGATTTTATTGTACCAAATTGAATACAGACGAGCTGTTTTCTTCCTACTTTTTCCAACTATCCTTCTTTGAAAAGGTCACAGTTACTTCAGACTTCAGGCTGTTGTGCCCTTTTTCCACAATTATCAACTTGGCATTGCAGGGGTTTTTTTTTCTTTCTTTACTTTTCCAATTAGGTTTTTTTTTCTTTTCTAACCGTTTATACACTAAAATGTTATGCACAAAATGTTAAAGCGGTGCAAATCTTGTACATCTTGATCCAGTCTTTTTCTCTCACGTTCATTTCTCCTTCATGAACAGTTAACATTCGATTGGCACTTCTATGAATGAAAAGGGACGCCATCCATTCATTACTACCAAATCCTAGTCCCTGATTGGTTAAAGTTCAACCAGATTTAACTTGAAACATGCGTTTATTGACCATGTTTTGGTACGTACAGACCAAAAACAGTTGTAGAACTTGCATAGCTACGCGTGAATGCAAGAGTTTTTTGAGCGTTTACTTTAGCTTTCATTGGAAGTGGCCACTTGAATGGGCACTGCCGAGGGTGGCGTGAATGAAGCTTCACAGCGAATCTATGTTAATGGTAGGCTAGATCCACCTTTATGTCAGCAATAATGCTTTTTTGATCTTTTATCTAATATTTTTTTATGTTTAAGATGAACCAAAACTCTTTGTTCCTTCTCCTTTCCCCTTGTCTGAAACTGCACTGAGAGACCCCGCCCACACACTAACCTATCTATTGTATTTTTTCGCACTATGAGGTGCACTTAAAAGCATGAACATTTTCAAACCCGACCATTCATGGTCAGCATAGAAAATACGGTAATTTCTCGTTAATAGGTTGGCATCCTTTAATTGGCTTAGTGTTTAGGGGTGTACCCACTGTCATCTACACACACACACACACACATTAGTCACTTTAACCTGTTTTTTGTACAAGAATAACATGTTTTCTGTGCTCCAGGACATCATCAGCATCAGCTACCAAAACATTGTTTTGTATCATTACAAATCCACAAAAACGCCTCAAGTTTCAGAAAGACAAAGCTTTTATTTTCTATATATGTAGGATTACAGGGACCCGTACAGGCTGCTCTCAGTGAATAGCTCCTCAGTTAATGTGTGTATTTTATGGAAATCCAATGAAATTAGTGACTAATGCATCCTCAGGCGGAAAGTCATTACATTTTAAGTGAAGAACAAAGTAGACTCAAGCTGCGTAACGTTTGGTTTTTAAATGTTTCAAAGGGGGCTGATGCAACATTATGTGAAACAGCTCAATCAGAATTTGTTAGCCTGCACACTGACATGCGTATTGACAAAAGGTTCTTTTCCTGACTGAGGCCTTGCAGCTTTTCATCAATGACAGAACAAAGATAATAAAACTCTAATAAAAGTCGTCCTTTGTTTTGTTTGTTTAAACAAGTGAAACATATGTGGCGAGTGGGAGGCCAACACAGATGAAAAGATCAAAAATATGTATTTCAAATTGTTCTATAATTGTTACTGTTGTTAACAACGGTTCTTTTAGCTGAAGTGCTATTACTAATGCTTAGAGAAGCTTTTATTGAAGATTTCCTAATCTTTGTCAATAAGTTTATTAATATTGACTCAAAATTTGGGGA
Organism: Oryzias celebensis; assembly: GCA_014656515.1. Taxonomy (NCBI): domain Eukaryota; kingdom Metazoa; phylum Chordata; class Actinopteri; order Beloniformes; family Adrianichthyidae; genus Oryzias; species Oryzias celebensis. Next base: position 25,998,079 of record BNCR01000003.1, on the reverse strand, counting down.
GGCAAAGCTTCTTGCTCTTGCCCCCTCTAGCTCCGCCCCTGCTTGTAGTTATAAAACGTGAAACAAACATTATATTTTGTGGATAAAAGTTGCTTTTTGTTAAATTTGTGAAATGACCCCCTTTTGTGCATAGTCAAGTAATAGGGGACTGAAAATAAATTACATCTGAACTGAGTTTGCCCTTTGCTCTCAGAGTGCTCTGCTCTTCAGAAGGTGCAACCCCTGGAATGGAGACTGCCTGTGTGTTACTAAATTACCCTGACATTTGAACTCTCAGGTTGCATGGAACAGGGGAAACTGAAAAGATATATTTTTTGCAATCTAAAAGAAATGCTTTCATTATTCCTGCATATGTTATTAATGGGAGAAAAGGCCCGAAGATGTTTTTTATATCAACATTCAATTCTTGGAAACAAGTTTTTTGGCAAACATGTTACATTAACTAAAATAAACAAAGACCTCTGTAACTTGGACAGTCCATGCTCTTCAAATTTGATTAACCATTGTTTAAATAAACAAATACAATGTACTGTTTTTGTAGCCAAAAAATAAAAATTGTAATCTTTGATTGTTAATCTGACTTTCCAAATGTATCAACAGACAATGATGCAATTTCTGGATCTTACCTTAATGGTGAAAGACGTACACAATCATTTAAGGGAGCTGATACAGATGCTGTTGGAGGCCAAAAATGGGGCCTTTTTATTTTTTCCATGAATTTTAAGGAAATGTAACCCTCTCAAGCCCACTACATAAAGGAATTGACAGAAAATTCATTTTTTGGGGAACTAACATGTTTTTTTAAACCCTTTAATTGAATAAAAATCTCGTTTTTATGAGCTATAGATAGTTTCAAATATGATACGTCAGGTAATTTGGTAAGTTTTTCCACACAATGTTAGTTTAAGTTGTAAAAATATTTGCATGCATTTTCAGAAAAAAGCACCTTGAATGAATAACAAAAGATGAGTTATTCTCACCATAAATTTCAGAAAATTAACTAATTGTTTTTTCTACCAAAAGTGGTTTTTTGAGATGTCATGGAAGCAGCCATTTTGAAACGAGCAGGAAAATTCTTTCTACTGCCCCTAGTGGAATGATGATGAACTACAGGGCAGAAAGCATTAATCAAGTTCTATACAAGGGGTTTTTGAGGCAAGTTTTGATCATTGTAATGAGATAGGATCTCAGAAATGTGTGCATCAAATATGATACTGATGGTTATAGGCCTAAACATAATGTTTATGATGAGAATAAAATCTTGGTTTTCTGTATTTTTCTGGAATCTGAGAAGTTTAAGCCTAACTAATTTTGCCATTTTGTGCTAACATGTCAAACGCACATAAAAAAAAGTTAAAGTTCTGAAGGGCAGGAAAAAGATGAGGCTGTTAATGGTTTCATTCAGAGGCAGACAGGGGTGGGGATGGGTTCATTCCTGTGGCCTGGCACTCAAGCACACAGTCAGAATCCTCACAGAGCCGAAGCCTCCATTCATGTTGCAGAACGATCCAGAGATTACCACACTGCTGCTGCTGTCTTGCCAACTACCACACAAATTGCTTTACAGCATGTGGAAAGCATGCACTCGCGTAAATGTGAGTGACCATGATGTAAAGTTACAGGAGGTCCTTAACAACTCCTTTGTGCTCAAAGTTCTGAGACAGAAAACACTTTAAATCAAAAGGCATTAGGGTTTTTTTATGAAGCTCCACAATTATGCCTCCTCATAGCTGATACCATGCATTCTGAATTTAAAAATAAAGTGTTTTTGATGTTTTTAACATGTTCTTGTGGCATTTTTTTTGATGATGAAGGACAAATAAGAATAAAATTAAGCTTAAAAATGCACTTTAGAGTATTTTTAATCAGATTTTTGTATATTTGAAAATTTACAGTAAAAAAATACTCTAGGAAAATACATAGAAATATGCTGGAAAGGCCACAGGGTCCCTGCTTTGAGCTCTCAGCAACAGGGGGGAAGGGGGGCGGGGTTGAAAAGTGCCAACTCTACAGAAACTATGTCCTAGAAAACAACACTGGTTTTCTGATTTAAGCTAAAAACAGCATAATGATAATTTAAAGACCATTTTGAACACTTTTTCAATAGATCAAAAGAGGATCAGAGTGGAACTTTTAAAGGTTCGGATCTGGGTTGAATCAGTTTGAGGATTACTCACAACTTAAAAGGCTAACCCATTTTGAACTTTGGGGTGTTTTTTTTGCTAAATTCAACACATTTTGTTTACACATTTCTCAGTTTTAAACCTAATAGTCAATTCAACAAAAATACATGATTTTGCCCAAACTGCCATCATTAAAGGCCTCATAAAGTGTTGCTTCTGCAAAGCATACTGCACCCACTGCACCACAACAATGAGGGAAAGTCTCACTGAAGAACACTCTCAGCTTGAATTTGACAACTGAATAAACAAAAGATCATAAAAAGGGAATTTAAGCTTTTTGAGTCGTGGAAAAATATAACTGACATCAGTCTGTGTGGCAGGGGCAGCACTCAGCTCCACAACACCAACCACGCTACAACCAAATGCTGGTCCCCACTAGAGATGCAACGATTCACTCTCCCAGGGATTCAGTTCAAACCACAATTTTTGGATTCTTGTCTCACTTCAATTTATGATTTGTGTATCACAAAACATCAACAAAAAAATTAAAATTCAGAAAAAAATATATTTTGCTTTTAAAAAAGTAACAATGAAGAAAGACCTTTCCGTTGGCTTATATTAAGCCTAGTTCAGAGTAATAAAACAATAATAAACATATACACAATACACGTGTTTGGCACTTTCAGAGTAAACAACACAAACAAAAATCACGTTTTTAGTGTTTTTAACATGTTCTTGTGGCATTTTTTGATGATCAAGAACATATATAAAGAAATTGTATTTCCGAGTATTTCTTGTAGGTTTTGTGGGTGTAATGTAGAAGCTACAACCGGCAGGCCATCTGCTCCCTCCTCCATTCAGAAGCATCTACTTGTAGACGACTAGGTCCGTGTATGTCTTTGTTTTCCACGGCTGAACTGAGATCTGGTTCAAAACTGTACGGCTGGATAGCTACAATATTTCTTGCCCTTTTTGTTGCTCTGGTAATGTTAGGCTGGGAGTGTGAGGGGCCAGAATGGTCAACTTTCTTTTTTTTCTTATTTAGCTTTATTTTGAAAGCTGTTTAGTCGCACATCTTTTCACATGTGGCTCTGCAGGCTTAGGTTGCAGACGCCTGGTTTACGGTAGCAATACCAGATTTATTTTACCAGAGAAAATATTTATAACCTAAACCAGTATTTCCTGGAAAATAATTTTTCTGCTGTGATTCACACCATTTGCTTCATCAAGTGCAATAAAAATGGATTTGTGCAGCAATCAATTGACTTGGAATTCGGCATGTTATGCCTTGCCACTGAGCAGAACGGACCGTTCTATATGGGACTGGAACGGTATTCCAAGCGCTTTCACTGCAAAATGGACTGATCAAACAGTTCGGGACCCTACCCCATTCTGACCAGAACGGAAGGGTTGGGGTGGAGACACTGTAGCCATCCAATGATTGGCAGAAAGTGATGACAACTCGAGCGGGATGATGGCTACACGCCATTAATGACGCAAGCACGCTAGCAGTCTACACCATTTATGCGCCGTGGAAGGAATAGTGCTTAGTGGAAGCGGAGCTTTAACTGAGTGGAAACGCTCGCCAGAATTATCTGGCCCATTTCACTCAACTTCCATTCAGTTTTTTTCCGCTCAGTCAAAACAAGTCAGAGTCTTGTTTGTGCTATTGCAGTTATTGATTGTTTTCTTGTTTGATGGACTCAAAGACTCTAAAATAATCACTGAGACAATGAAGCACAAAGATTAAAGTTTGTCCATGTTTTTTCTTGTTAATTTACTTGGACCAACGTATAATATCTTCCCGTCTTATTGTTTGTTTGTCTATAAATATAAATACATGTACTTAGAAAATAAGAGACTTTTTAGGACAGGAAAGCATAAAAAATAAAAAGATTTCACATAGAAACAGAGAAAAAAAACATTAAAAAGAGGCCAGACGGCACAGTGCAGCACATGTTGGCCCCCAGACCTCTCAGCATGGCTGTACATAACCCATTAAAGCTCAACAGAGACGGCGTTCAGTGAGGTCAGCGCCTGGAGTAAGGAGGACAGAGTCAGGTACAATCCCTGTCAGAGCAGAGCAGCATCAAGCATTGACTGAACAAGGAGGAACAAGGTAAAAAAAAAAAAAAAGACTAGCAGTTTAGAAGGTTACCAAATACCAAGTTGACATTGTACAGTTTGGGTCTCCCACCTTGTAGGCTCAGTGGAAACACACTAACACGGACCTGGGTAATGATGAGGAATTCATAAGTGTGTGCAGCAGGGGAGCAGAATTATCGATCAGGGCTGCAGTTATTGGGTTTTAGAAGTGAAGAAAATTCTCTTCATAACAAAAGTCCTTTTGTCTGTGCTGTAGTCAGCTCTTGAAGCTGTTATAAATTCTTTGTTTAGCTTTAAAAACTGTTTTAGGTACAAAATAAGGCAGAGGACTGACTGTTTAGTTAATTATCTAGAGATACTGTACTGTACAGTAATTTCTCTTTTTAACTATTTAAAAACAATGACAGAGAAGATGATGATAGAATGACAGCAGCAAGAATCAAGATACTGTACATTTACACTGCCCTCGGCAAATCACATTCAAGCGGCCTCCTCCAAGGAAAATTTTATGTAAATGAGTGTATATGTGCATTTTGAGATTACACATTCAAAACTCACAGTCACGTTTAGCTACACAAGTTTGTAAAACCAGGTTGAACTTTTACAAATCGGGGACTTGGATTTAGTAGAGACGTAAGGATGGTGTCCAACTGTTTGAAAATCGGTCATGGAGGAGAAATTAATTGCGGTGTGTGTCAGGACGGAATTATATGACGGCAAGTCTTTCATATTTCGGTAATGAGCTGTGTCAGAAAAAGTCTGCAACAAGTTTTGCAAATATTGTGCTGCTTTGACATGTCACACAAAGCCTCTTCCAATTATAGGTGGTGGACATGTGCTAAGCAATAGATAAAGAAGAAGTCCCTCCTTGCTCATCCAGTGTGAACACCACGAGATAACGCGCAAGAACCCACGTTTAGCGCATTCTTGAACACGGGTCACATGCCTGGTCCGAATGTAACATTAGAATACACAAGATAATTAAGCAATAATATTTCTTGTTGACATCTGGTTAATGTATTAAAATGATGACTAATTTTATCCATCCATTTTCTCAACCTGCTTTATCCCTTTCGGGGTCACAAAGGCTGCCAGAGCCTAACCTACTGTCAGGTGGAGGCGGAGTACATCCTGGTCAGGTCACAATCACACATCCATGCACACTAACAGTTACACTTTGAGACAAATTAGAGTAATCAATCCGTTATTTTGACCTTGTTTCAAAATAACGTAATAAAAAGCAGCTTCTCATTTTCCACAGACCACAATATGTAATTACAAAATTGAACAAACACAGAAGCAAAAGTAAACAAAAGGAAGACGTAAAATGGTGATGCAAGAATCAGCTACAAATAACTTAAAATGAAAGAAAACATTTTCAGTTTAAGCGGATGGTGTAATGGTGTGAGTTAAAAATGAATCTGTGCAGATTGCACCACAAGACAAGTTTATAAACTGTTTATTGAGATTTTCCAGACTGTCCAGTCTGCAGCCACAAAGCCTCAAAGAGAGGAAACTCCTCTCCCACTGAGGACAACCCGTCTGACACTCCTCATTCACTCTCTATTTTTCCATTCCTTTAAGACGTCACTGTAACAAATTAATTATGCTTTCATTGTGGCCAAAACTGCATGCCTAAATAAACTGAAGGAGCCATCTTGTCATCTTTCTTTTTTGTTTACTTTTAGGAGCACTTTGGGCCTTTTCTGTTAAAAAGTTCTGCACTCCCTGAAGACAATGCCTGATGTACATGTCATGACTTTTGCTTGCCCATTGCTGATGGTTTGTTGTACCAGGACAGCCAACATTATTGAGTTTGAAGACTTTAAAAACCAAACATATGAATGTACTATGAGGTCAACGTCTGTGTATTTATTGTAGTGTGGAAATGTGTTTGTTAAAATCACAAAGACTCATATTTCCTTTAAGACCCACAGTAAAAAATAGTGTTTTTACATGTTCTGGTGTCATTTTTCTGATCATAGGAGGACATATATAAATAAAATAATATATAAATAAAATTAAGATTAAAATAAAATGTTTAGTATTTCTTTGATTTAAATTGTTGTAAAGCAAGAGCAGAAGAGAAAATGCTGTTGGAAAAAGAGCTGGGCGGGCCAAAAGCTCCCTGCTCCGCTCCATTCTGATTCATCCACTTTTAGACAAATAGATGCGTGTACGTCTTTGTTGTTCTTATCTGGCTCGTGTGGCTCGACTCTGATGTTGATCGCCTTTTTTGTTGCACCAGTAACGTTAGGCTGGAAGAGTGTGTTAACAGATGGGTGCCAGGAGGTCGGGGCGGGCTCACTCCATGTTAATAGTCAATTTAATAGTCAATACATTTCTTTTTTTAAATTTTTTTACTTGACCTGTCCAACAGCTGAGCAAACAGATCACAGCTGAAGGCCTCCTGTGACGGACAGAGTTTACTGCAAAATAGGGGGTTATGAATCTTCAGACATGTCAGGTGTATATTTGTGGAAACCCTTTTTGAATTTGAGCGTAAACTTTATTTATACTGGTTATGTCTGTTTACTTTTTATTTTTTGGACCGCATGGAAAAGAAGTGAAGAAGAGAGCTGGATGGTAGAGATAAGGGTGCAAAAGAAAGGGGAGGAAAAAAAGGGGGTTAAAGAAGTTGGAGGATTTAAGAAGTCGGTGGAGAGGGTAGAACTTCAAAAAAGCAAGATTCATTCGTTTTCCAAACCGCTTTATCCCTTTTGGGGTCACGGGGAAAAAAGCAAGAGGCTGGGGGTTTATCATCATTGCTTTATCATCATTGGGGTAAATGTTAGTCTAAAGGGGCGGGGCCTATCCACACACTCATATGTTACAAACATACCTGTTTGCTCCAAAAATCTTCTCATACAGACATGTCAACACATCCACAACTACAGCACACACTCATGCATGCAAACACACATGTAACGCATTTCACTATGTACGCATACTATTTGCACAAAGGTGAACTAAAACTGGTGTTCAGGTGAGAGATTGTGTTCTACTGAGGTGGATGATGGAAGATAAAACGACAGAGAGCACCCGGTCATGCCCACACCAAGACCCCCGCCAAAGGCGTGGCCGCAGCGGTAGCTGGGGTCTTCCAGGGACCCACACGGGTGTCCTTTGTCCATGAAAACTACGCAGGTTTTTTAGGTTTTGCCTAAAAATGACCTATTTGTGGTTTAAAAAAAACACTGGGAATGCTTTTTACATGAGACCCATTTGGAGTGGGCCATTAAACAAATAAAATATTTCAAAGATCCTACAGCTACATACATTTTTGGAAAACATTTTTAAGATGAATTTTAAGAATATCCACAGCTATGTGCTCATTCGGCAATGTAAAGCGGACTTCCACAGATTTTAAAAAATCGTGAAACTATGGGTTGATAATCTCTACTAAACTAATAGTTTTCACACCTAAATGCATAAAATGTGTTTTGATGATTTGATCCATCATCAGAGAAAGCAGGAAGCTGCAGCTTAAAAATGACAAATTCTGTTTTTAAAGCTGACAAAGGATTAGAGCCCCATGTCTTAAAGTCCCCATGCACACTCTGTACCACTCTGCCAATGCATTCACTCTGTAACTTGAATGCATTTCATTTCACTTGGGAATATTGTGAGTAGAGTTAGTGGTCATCTGGCAGCCGTGTTGCAAAGCGGTTCATCTCTGATTGGAAGACTGCAAGTTCAGTTTCTGGTGGCTATAGGTTGGCACCGGTGTTCTGAAGCAGATCCACCAGCAGTGTGTGAATATGTGTGCGACTGTGACAGTAAATTGTTTTAAGACTTTTAAGAAAGGAGTATATATATATGTCTGTTCATGAGGCAGCATTAATGAAAGCACGGTAGTTTCATACTGCAGTCGCAACTGTTTGGCTGTGCTATGGACTTGACATTAATATGTTCCACAGTCCAGAAATCATCTGTCTTTGCTTTGGTTTTTAACTTTGATAAATCCGCTTTTACAACTGTTTTCCAAAAGAATTAAGAAAATCCAGGGTTTCTTCCCCAACCCAGCCTTAATCAAAAGCAATCAGAGTTTGATTTGATTTGCCATCATTCATCAAGTGTTGGCTGCAGACTGATGTGTCTCTCCCTATCAGCGATGACCATTTCCTTTGTGCGTCTGATTGATTTCATGGTTCAAATCACCTCCCAGAAGAAAATGACAAATTGGTTCAGTTTTAGCTACACTCGTCTCTGCTCCACTCCTCTGTCAAATCCTGCCTTCTTCTATTAGTCACGTCTCATGTTCACCCAAAATGTCCAATCTGGTAGGAATAATAGGGCACATTTACTGTGGATTTTTAATCTGCAGGTTTTGATTGGCTAAAGCTAAAGTGACAGTTTGAATAGGTTTGTTGTTCACTATTAATAGATTAATTAATACAGTAGGAAAAGGCTGTTTTATCTGCAAGAAATTGCTCGATTCTGCAAATTCCAGGCCTCTTTAATCTAATTGTGAGACCTCTGTTGCTGTTGAAACGAGACCAAAACAAAAGTTTGTAGTTTTCTGTGTTTATCATATGTCTTACATTTGGGAAAAAGACAGCTCTCTAAACACTGCAGTCTTTGCAGCTGAAAACTTCCACACAATGCAACCCAGGGTACAGAGGAAAACTTGGAGAATTAGCACTTGTTTTTCTCTGTTGGGTCAGTTTAGTCGATCTTCTAACTTGCTTAAACTTAGTAAGACACTCGTCACTTATGGAACCAGTTTTTAGGAGTCTTATTTTCATGTGTGATATCACTGTTGTCCTAAAGTCTAGCTCTAATCATCTTTTGAGCTTTTGTAAAGTGTTTCCAGTGGTCTTTTAATTATAACCATGCCGTTTTTAGCCTAAATAAAAAAAGCTAGTCAATTTCTAGAACATATTTTCTACAGAGCGCCAGTCATTCTTCAAAAATGTACCTCTGAGTTGTCCTTTTGGCATGGAGTAAGCCTACCCCCATTTCCCATTATCCATCTGTTTACACTCTGTCTTGCTAACTTACAGCAACTCTCTTTTCCGTCTGCTTATAATTCTCAATGATTTGAATACAAAAAGTACTCTGAAATGCAATTTTAAGCTTCATTTTCTTATCACATGTCCTCCATCATCAGAAAAATGCCACAAGAACATGTAACATAAAAAGGAGAGAAGTGGGTCTGTCAACAATACATTTCAAAGGCCATAAAATGCAACAGGGTTCAATGCAGCGTCTTCTGGGTAATTACTAATAATAATTAATAATACTATATGACAAAATCACAAATGCATGACCACCTAAGCACGCACTTAAAAAAAAAATGTTTTTTAAAGAAGCCTAAAGTTCAACACTTTTCTTCTGTGCCTTCTGTTCTAAAACCATTTTAAAGAAAAGGAGCTGCTTTTTCAGAAACAAAGAAAGCCTTGGTAAATGTAAACAACTTCGTAGGAGTTGAATGATGGGAAGGTTAGCATTTGGAAATCCCAACCAGAGACAACATCTTACCCTAAATATTTAAGGTGATGTTACTTCTTAAGTGCAACTTTCAGAGCATCCGCTCAGTCTGGCTCACTGCACAGACAAAATATCTTGGTTAACATTAAAAAAGAAAACACCACTGTATTTTGTGCACAGTAAGTCATACTTTCTTCTTTTAAAGATGTCAGAGCGCCTTAAAATCAGGAGCCGCTTAGTAATGAATTAATTTTAGTTGAGCTTAATGATGTCGAAGTGGTTTTGAGAGGTACATGGCACTCTGTCAAAATGTCTGTTTGTTTTTTAATGAATTACAAGCACAATTGGGTGTCATTGTAATTATGCTAACACAGCTAACGTGAAGCGATGTTGCACTGCGTTTGTTTTTCCATGTTACTAGCAAGATCAGGAGTTAGCAAGTCACAGTAATGTTTCTTTTTGTGGTATCAGTCTTTTTTTTTAAGTGTTGCAAACGTGGTAAGGAGTTACAAGTATTGTGAGTACACTAACATGATTAGCTTGTAGCGTGTTACAAATAAGTTTCGAGCTACTGTGAACGCAGTTAAAGTCTGGCTGACTGTCTGACTTATCTCTGGCTCTTTTGTCTCGCTTAATAAATGCCTTGTATATGACATAAGTTCAAAAAATAGACCATTCATTGATAGTGTGCCTTATAATCCAGTGTGGCCTATAGTGTGCAAAATATGGCAGTTAGCAATAAAGGTCTAATACTGGCATTAGTTGAGAGTAGGATCTATTTCTATCAACAAAATCTGTGGCTATATTGTTATTTTCGAGAGTGTTTAGTATGTAAAAGGCAGTTAAACTAATTAATTTAATTAATTAGTTTTAATTAATTAATTTAACACTTGAGATTTCACCGATGAAACCTAAATAACACACACTCTTTTACCTAACGTAACTCTTTAGCCATTGGCTCAATCAATGTAAATCAGCTGATTTGGATGTGGAAAAAAACTAGCTACTTTTCTCCACTGCAGAATATGCTGCCATTACGTCAATTGCATAAACAGTTGAGGAGGTACAGTAGCCCAAAGAATGTCAACACTAAAGTTAAAGCTCCGGTGTGAAAGGGTTAAAAAAACAATGGATAACTTAGTAGTTAAAACACAAGTACCATTATAACTTGGGAAGATCCTGGAATTATACTTCTACACTAGTAAAATGTGTGGATTGCAGTCATCTTTCAACTTAAACATATTAATTAATATATACATTAAAAGAAATGTTTTCCTCCTTAAATGGGTGGAATATTTGACACAGTTTGAGTTTAAAAGTTTTGAAGCATCAATTTAGTCAGCAGTCTGTTTCCATTTGAAAGAATCCTGGCAGGCGAGTCCATCTAAAGGATGTGAAGCTGAGTGCATGCAGCCAACTTAAACATCACAATAGACAGAGAACCAGAAGGTCTATACCACTAACAGCTTGGACTGGACATGTATGTTCTCTTGCCAATTTGAAGCTTGCCAAAGTTTCCACCTTGTCCTGTACCATTTTGGTTTGTGTCTAAAATGACTGCTTAAAAGGTGTGTAGTAGTAATATTTTAGTTAACGCTTAACAATATTTAAAGTGTTCATTACTGTGTTTATTTCTTTCTCTAAATCGCTGCTGGCGCCACAGATCCTGACCCTTGCATGGCTCATTATTGATGTGTAGAATGCTTTCACATCTACAACAGTTTTAATCATTGAAATATATCATGCATCTGTGACAGGCAAACTAATCAAACAGCTCAGCTCAATGCCAAACCATGTAATTGCTGTCTTTCTAAACACCCGTCAATGTCAACCCAAAGAACCCTTCACAGCTCAGAGTTAAACCCAAATGAAAGCCAAACTGTGATCTCTTGCCCCAATCCTTAATGTTTGGTGTTTTTATCAGCTCTGCATCAATCACAAAGTTGACTTGTACACAGTAAGTTGGCTGCTTTCTGGGTTTTTTTTTAGAACAGATTCCTCAGCCATTAACTAAGGCGTGCTTTATTTATGTTTCTCATTTTTTCACATCCCTCTACACCCATTTGTTACCAATGTCATTCTAGCTGCTTGCATATGCACAAGTCTCGAATGTGTTCTATCATAGATAGAACATAGATAGGAGAAAGGTCACAGCTTAGGTTGTTGCTGTGCCGATTGATAATACACTTTTGTGCTCTTTGCAGTACATCATTCAGTATTTTGTAGGGGTGCAATGATTACTAGATGAATCGGTTTACATTTATTTCTACAATTCAACCAGATCAATCTGTCTTAGGCAATTTGTTAATTGACGAATCAAATTGTCATTGATTCTTGTTTACTTGTTTGTTTGTATCCAGATTTAATGTACACTTGATTATCTTGTAAGAAATACAAGGAATATGGAAAATGTCACCTGCACTATTCAGTAGCTGTTGTTGATCTCTGAGTCACACTGGTTGAAGTTTTGGCTTAAGATGTCCTGAATGCATTTTAGGTCAGTGAATCAGATCAAATTGGATCGTTCAAAATGAACAAAAATGGACTATAAATGGTTACGACCCTAGTATTTTATGTCTTTTGAATCTTTTGGAATCCCTGCTGAAGTCATACATATTGAAGCGATGAAGCTTGCAGATTTTATTCAAAATAAAAAAATCACTTGGTGTCTCAGTCTGATTTTGCACGTGATAGTGTAAACAGTCGGAGGAGTTGGATTTGGAGTTTGTGTGTTATTACTTTAGTTGTGGGGAGCTCAAAACACAAAATGAAAGTTGACTCCATGGAAATACAGATATGATTGAGAGAGGTACCATAAGGTTTTTAGTAGAGGAGAGTAAAAATAGGTAAAAGCAGAGGTCAAAATGAGAGGAAAATTTGATGACATAAAGAGGTCTAGTGAGACCGGGCAGAGTGGAGGAGTGTGAGTCAGCTGCTGAAAATTAAAATCCAAGTGAATAATGTGGCTTTGGAACAAAAGGGAGAGTTTGAAAGAAGCAATTACTGTCAGCTTTAATTACCATGACCTGTTCCATATCAGTCCTTAACTCACTTGGAGAAATATTACAACAGTGAATATGTGATGACTTCCATCCATCTGTTTTCTACACCCACTTATTCCTGTGCAGGGTCACTGGAGGCCATCCAGACATTTTTGGGTGAAGGTGGGCTACACCATGGACAGTTCACCACTGTTTTGCAGAGCCACACAGAGACAGATAACCAGACACCAAAGGGACCTTTGGAATATTCAATTAACCAGTGACATATGTTTTTGGACTGTGGGAGAAAGCCGTAGCGCCTGAAAAAAACCCACATATACATGGGGAGAACATATAAACTCCACACCGAAAGGACCCAGCTGGGATTAGAACCAGGGCTTTTCTCGCTGTGAGGCAAGAGGGCTAACCACTACACCACTGTGCACCCCATGTGATCATTTATGTTATTATCCTTGTCAGGGTTGACGTGAGGACACAAATGCAGACAGTACTCGTAAATGCAAAGAAGTCTCAGCTTTTAATCAAGTCAGGGTACGAAAAACTGAACCTGAACTCATGAGGCTACCAAAACCACCCCGACAACCAGTGCAAAGGAGACAAGGACTTATAACAAGAAGGAGATGACGGGACAAGTGGCAACAGGTGTGCCACATTAGGGATGGAGAGAACACAATAGGATGGGAGAGTCAAGAGACCTGAAAGACATGTGAAACTCAGGAAACAGGCACCGTCAACAAAATAAACCAGGAAACGTACAAACAAAAAACAACCATAGTCCCGGGTCCATAACCCCACAAACCTTGCTTCTGGCATTCCAAAAAAATTTAGACGAAAAGGAAAGATCGATTGCTTTTTGTGGTGTCAATGCCCCCCTATTACAGCAACGACTGTGACTCCTTTTGTGTAAGGTTATTGAAGACAAATGCAAAATAGCAGCTTTAAAAATGGTTTTTGTTTGATGAATCTGTGTGTGTCACACAAGCTACCACCAGTGTTTGAAGTTGAGTCATAGCACCTGGACCTCAACACTTGTCCCTTGAAATGTTTCGCCACTCATCCAAGTGGCTTCATCAGTCTGAAGAAGCCACTTGACGAAGAACAATAAATTGCTCCAAACTAAAGCTCACGTAAGCACAAACCTGCTCAGACGTCACAATAGGTAACAGCTGATCCCAGCTCAAACTTAAACCCCTTAAAATGATCCTGGACAAGCCCCCACTTATGTTACTTTCCTTTTCAGGGAGGAGAGGAAAAATAGTTAATGTAAAAAAATTAAAAATATTCCAGAGGGGTTAAGTTGACCAAACAGCCGTTTATCAAGGTGACAGGTGGCAGGAGACACAACACAAAACCCAAGGAAACTAACAAACAGAACAAAAAAGTATGACTTAACGTTGAAATAAGTAACAGAAATTCTCAAGCTTTATAGCCTGAAACTCACGAAAACACACAGACACACCATTTCAAACAAATGCTCACACACTCCCAAGACAGCCAAAAACATATACAAGACCAGTGGTCATAACACTTATTAAGAACGTGTTAAATAACGGTATCAGAGCAAGAATGGCTATTCTGACAAATATAATGACTGAGTAACACCTGTTTATTTCTCAATAGAAGTCAATGGGATTTTGACTTCTTGAAGCCTGCATGTTTCCTATTTGGAACATGAGGAGGGGAGGAGTCACTCAGTCCAGTTCTCATATACAGTCAGTGTCCCCACTCCAGACCTCATTCTGACATGAAAAATACTCTCAAGCTTATGTGTCTATTTGCATGTAGTCCTACTCTTCTGTAATTTTGGCGTGTTCTACAAGAAATATCCATGTAGGCACTCATCTAAGGCAAATGTTGTAGATGGACTACGCATAAATATTTCTTTGGTTTAACAGACTCAATCCTGCATCCTTGGTCTATAAATCTTTTTTTTTTGGGGCAAAAAATGCTAAAAGTTAACTCTGGTCACCTAATTTATTTTATAGAAGGAATCTTAGTTAAATGGCTAAGTCAGCAGTGGAAAAAGTACAAGGAACATTTTGTGTTGGATCCTTAAACAGGAGTTAACAGATGGAGGACCGCCGTAACGGCTGCCAAGCTGAGGTGTTAATCAACAGCTTTGTGAAGTCTCTGCAATGAAACAATATTTCCTCCATGGCTCTGTTGAGTAGATTTTTTCCAAAAGTGAGATTACCTTGTCTTTTTGAATTTATAATGCAGTTTGTTTTGCACCGCCGCAGCCATCAAGTAACTTGTTTCCACTCAGTTTGCTCCCCAGTTAATTTTCGTACATTTTCTCTGTTACATACATCATTAGAAAAGCAGCCTTGTGCCACCAACCGGCAAAACTGCTGCTCCGCTTATGTTGTCCGTGGAGGTTCAGTTCAATTACAAATTACATTCATTAATTATTGGTCATTAGATGGAACACACTGGAAATGAGAAGCAAAATATGTCCCTTGTAATTAGTTTTAAATTGATTTTGTCTTTGGACTTGTGGACATTCTGGTGGCGCAGTACAACTTGTATTAATTTCTGAAAAAATCCTTCATAGAGCCAATAAAGATAAAGGGCACAAGACATTTCAGTAATAGCAGGATGTGAAGAGGAATGCCTTTAGAAACCCTTTTTAGGCCTGTTGTATTTTTCTGTAAATTGTTTCTTTCAATTTACTGTTGAGTTCAGCATCTGATTTTGCTGACAACACAATGGATACGCATGTTGTATGTAGAGCCTGAAAATTATTGAAGAAACTTAGCATCGCTACGCGTGAACATGATATTTTTTAACACAGGGGTCCAAAATCAGTGTTTACTTGCATTTATGCAGACTTTCATTGGAAGTGGATGCGTGAACGTGCATTGCTAAGGGTGGTATGAAGAAAGGAATTCGTTTGTCAGATTTTAATTTATTGTAACAGGGACACAAAACTCCAACGTAGTTCTGCTATTAAGAAAACAGGAATTATACCACACAAAAATAGAAACTAAGGATGGGCCAATATAAGTGACTCCAACAAACAATCCACTGTAAAAAAAATGAAGTCACAGGTATTGAAATAAAGCAAACAGCACAGGTGAACCTGTCAGGTAATCAGTGCACAATTATAATTATAATCTACAAAAATAAATCAAGGTCAAAGTGTGAGGATATGGTCCCTCTATAGAAGGAAGTAAAAAGACCTGGAAGTAACTGTCTCTATTGAATGGATGTTCACACACTGCAGATTTTAAAGGAAAGACGGTTCAGTTCTTCCTTTATCATTGACGAGTCTTTCTACAAGGAGAGATTATAGTTTTATCCCACAATTCTTTGCAGGAACAGTACTGAAAGCAAAGCAAAAACTGATTGTTTGTCTGAGAAGCATCAAAGACTTGTAGGTCTGCAACTTACCTGTCTAAATAATCTTACTTAAGAATCCAGACTGTCACATTGTCCTGGTCTAAAAGTTGACAGATTTTGCATAAAAAATTTTGGTTACATCAAATTTTTAGCTGCTTTTTACTATCATGGGTCGGTTAAAGAAAAATACATTGTTTTTTATTTTAATGGGTCATGTACTTTTCAGACTGTACAGTGCATCAAACAAAACAAAATAGTCAAAGAAGTCAAACTTTATTCATAATATGCTCAGTATCACTGCACCAGGCTCCTGACTCCAGTAGCCGCAGTGCTCCAGTGATCCATCAAGCGATTTCTTACTTTACCAAAATCAAACATTTGGACAGATTTTTGGCCACCATAATAAAATCAATTTGGTCAGTAAGTAAGCACAACCAAAATTCATACTTAAGGTACACCAGGTTTTAAGGCAGGCTGTATTATTGAACATAATTTAAGGATTTTCAGTGCACCATGTGATCCAAAAATACTGTAAGGGTGACCTAATGAGCTCTGATGTAGTGGTTGGATTTACAAGATTTACAGATTTGTGCCTATTTTCTTCTTAAAAAAGCTATTTTCTCTTTATGTCTATGTTTTATTTATGTCCACAAAGCAAGAGCTCATTTATGTTTATCCTAATATTAAAAAGAAATTAGTGTCTTATTTTTCTCAAGGCAAAAGTAAGACTTTGTGGCGCCAAATGGCCTGTTGTGAGAAATTGACCTGAATGGCTCTTTAAAGGTTGCTAACCCCTGATTTAGCTGAAAGGTTGAGTCAAATTTTGCAAATACACACATCTCCTTATTCCTTTTAAATATTTTACATTTCCTCTTTGTCACCTATGTTTTGCCTTGGGGTCAAGAAAAAGAGCATAAGAGAAGAAGCCTTTTTGGAGAATTTAAGCTACGGTCAGGAAAGCATATGAAAGCTCCAAGATAGAGCTGCAGAAGAGCGACCCTTTCCCAGCAAATGTCGCTGTTTCGCACCGTAGAATTTCATTCAGGACTGCACTTCATTTAGCATCAGCTTGAAAGGAGAAAACACTAAAGAATATTTTTATACAATAGGAAATAAATTCAGGCAGAACCCCTAAAAAACAATGAGCCAAAATTCTTCCACGGTGATGTGAGAGACAAAGCCACATCGGAAATTATTGCTTCATTTTGCTGCTGACGGTGAATCTACAGCTGTGAAACCCCAGGAGGGGTGTTAAAAGTGTCCACATATTTCTCTTTTTTGTGCTCCTTTTGGCTTAATTTTCATAAAACAAACACAGACCCTGAAAAAAGCTTTAATGATGCAAACCCCCTAAAGGATGGAATCATTTTGACATGCTTTCACTCAAATTGTGGCTATCAAAAACCAATATTCTACTGAATCAGGCAGTCGCTCATATTACACAATGAATGAGGTGGATTTTTGCAATGTTTAAACTGAAACTCAGGGCTCCTGTTGGCAATCACTTAAAGTAAAAAGCGCATTTTTGTTATTTGAGCTTTGAGAGAGGACCTCATCAATTCCACTCTTCTAGTTTCCAAATGTGACACAATGCTGGCTGGCTCTATTATTTGCAGTGCGCTTATGTAGTAAATTGTCTGATCAAATTGACCCCCCCAAAGGAACATTTTCCAAGGTGCCATAAATGTTGTTCTGCTTCAAGGCCAAGCTTCACGCTGCTGTTGCAGCAGCATTTAAAGAACAAACTGTGTGTTCAGAGGGAAACGATTGCTCTGAAGGAGCATAAAACAAAGCCCAGAGTTTTATTGCAGCTTTATTTGAGGTGAATCATATTTTGGAATCTATGGGTTTTTGCTGGTCAGCTTTATAAATCCCCAAACAGAAACCTTAATTATCTTTGAAAATGTTCAAATCTGAACACATTTGTTTCTTATTGCTCTTCAGAATAATGATGGTGAAACATCCGCTGAGCTTCGTTGTTTTTGAAAAATTCAAACCACAATTGTGCATGGACTTTGTGCCAGCTCTGTGATTTACCTTCTATTATTTAGAGCGGTCTTTTAAATTATAAATTAAATTGTTAGATTATTTTTTAAGGACACAAAAAAGAATCTGATATGAATAATTATAGTGTGAATAAAGAACGTTTTTGGTTTTCTCATTCATTAATGCAGGATATGAAAATCGTTGTTTCTAAAATCAATATTTTATTAGCTGTTAATCTTTAAACATAAAAAATGTTTGTATTAGAAAGTTACTGCTACTTTTAAGTTATCTACAAAAAAAAAACACTCCAACAACTGAGGTTAAACTGATTTATATTTCTCATGAAGACTACTTATTGTTTTGTAAAACAGATTTTTCCAGTGCACAGGGGTGGCGCTACAAGAGAATGGAGGGGCTGCTGCCCCCCCTTAACAAAAAGCAATTTTTAAAACAAAAACAGCAAAAATTAAATCATCAACAAAAACTTCTTTAGGCTTTGCAAAAACAACAAAAGCAATAGTTGTGGACTCCAGTCACATAACTTGGACTCGAGTCAGATTCGAGTCATGAATTTGATTACTTTAGACTCGACTTGGACTTCAGCAGCAGTCACTCGTGACTTGACTTGGACTTTAACCTTCTGACTCTGAAAGACATGCTGTTTTCCCCAAAATCCAAAGATTGAAAAGTTTATAAAGAAAGCCTGCACCGCAGTCTCTCTGTCTCTGTTTGTTTACATCCATGAGTGATGTTGGCACAACATCCAGTCAAATTAGGGTCACGTTGGTTTGATCCAACAGTGCAACCCATCCCACTGGAGAAAAACGTCGCTCCTGTTTGGCGGTGTTATTACGTTCCGGTATGAAAGTTATGAAGTTGTCATCAAAAACGGAACATGCGGATAGAAGGATTACTGAGAAAAACTCCACAATGGCTAACTTCATCCGACTCTTTAAGGTACATAGACCGATATGTTCTGTGAAAGCAGCTGCTAGCTTATCAGCTAACCGCTAGCTGGAATTAAATGAATGGGACAGTGAATTCTGTTAGCTTACATTGGGTGGGTGTTCAGGCAGCTCAGCGTAATCACTGGCTGGCTACAGGTGATTCTGACATTTCCACCGCTCAGACCCTTGCCTGGGATCTGGGCGAGACACGATCCATGACAAAGCCAGCTGACAGAGCTCCTGCGTGAGGATTTTTTTTTTTGGTTAGCTTATCTTTTTGTGCTTTGTGGTGTTGAGTTTTGTAAAGAGCCCTCCTTCTCTCTCTGGAGTCTTAGTCCACAATAGCTGCTTTCCTCTTGTTTTGGTTTTTGTGTGTCTGTGTGTGTGTATGTGTCTGTATTTTAGTGCTTCACCTGTCATGAGATGTGTACTTTGATAAAAATAGTAGTTCACTCAACAGTTCTAAATATGCAATTTATATTTTCTAATTAATTTATTCATGAATATACTCAAAATCTCTGTATTCTGCGTATTTCCAGTACAATTACAGCGTGAACAAAGTAATAATTTGTTCACGACTTTGCAAAATATGTATATACTACAGTTAGTTTTACATTGTTGTGTTTTACATCCTACTTTTCTTTGTCTTAAATACAGAATTTCTCGTGTTAACTTACAATCAAATATACATGTATGCCTGTGACACTGTGACTTATTTTTGACAGTAAGTTAAAATCCCATCACTTGTTACGTATCTAGGTGTGTGAAATTTGTTCTCTGGATTTGACCCATCTCCTCAGGGAGTGGTGAGCTGCAGTCATCGCCGCACTTGGTTGTTTAAACGCCCCTCCAAGCCCCTTAACCCCTTGCTGAGTGTTAAGCAAGGAGTCATTAGGTCCCATTTTTAGAGTATGTATGTAACATAGTTTTAATGTTTTCATCTGTAATGACCTTTGCTGTTCTCATTTGCCATCTTTCCGACTGTCACTGCATCATCATTACCTTTATTTTAACATTTTAACACCAGACATTATCAGTCTGGTGAGGGTTGATATCCTCCAAGGAAAAGATCTGATGTGGATCCATATTGGCACTAAAGAGCAAAGGGTCACAAGAGGTTCACAGTCAGCACAACACAAACCTATATTGGAAATATAATTGAATTTTCCAGAGTAAAACCAGATTATAAGTCATTTTGAAATTTCTTTTCTTCTGTGACATGGACACTAAGTGTGCAAAGGGAACTGTTATGTCCTTGGGCTATAGTCTAAAAGGAATTAACTTCATTTAAAAAGCTGGAACTAGCAGAAAAAAACTAGAAAACCAAATAAATCAGGCTGGATAAAAGATGAATAGCAGCAAATGCACTAACAGGGTTATAGAAGTCAAAAATATAAAAAAAAAAAAATTAAATTAAAGATAAACAGCATTGTTTTCCATTGTGCAGTGGTGAACACTAAAAAACACCGGGCATGTGACTCGCGTTCAAGAGTGCGCTAAACGTACTTGACTCTTTAACGTGTGTTTAACCCATGGTTTTCAACTGCACAAATAGGGAAGGCCTTTCTCTTCTTTTTCTTTTCTACTGTTTACCAGCGCATGTTCACCACCTGCAGTTGGAAGAGGCTTGATGTAAGATGTTGAAGAGGTGCAAATGACTTGAATTCTGCTCCAAACTAAGCACAAACCACAATTATTCATTTCTCATTCATGATCAATTTTCAAACCGTTAGTACTTCCGGGAATTAAAAGGGACGTCATCCATACCAATAAGGTCCCTTATCGGTCAAAGTTCAATGAGGGAGGATGTTGCAACATCATGAGGTTCAAAAGAATAATAATTTGTACCTAATAAGCTTTTCTACAGGTATGCTGTGGTTGACAGGTCGTAGCAAACACTTTTACAGTATGGAAGGACGAATAAGGCTGGAGATGCAGGTGTGTCTGAGATTTTTCTTTTTTTCCCCCATCTCCTCCTCCCTGCTCTCTGGGCAAAGGACTCCATTTGATCTGTCCAAGTGATAAATGTACGTTTCAAAGTGTCGTTTGTGAGGGTATCCTCTGGGCTTGGCGCAGGCGCTTAGGTCATAACTGCAAACTCCATAAAGCCTTTCAGCTCAGTCAATAAGAAGCCTGTATGCGCTCCTTTTGACTAGAGTGGGACGTAAGGGCTCTGTACCACAGCATCACCTGTAGGTCATAAGTCTGTGTAAGGTACATTATCATTACTGCAACTTCATGATACACTTAGCACATGCACGACAATCGTACATTTCATGACGTCCTTTGAGTTGACACAAATCTCAAAGAAACTGCAAGACATATCTGCGCTGCCCTTATAACGCAGCGGTCCTGTCTGTGACCCCCCCACAAGCCTCGACAAACCCAAAAACAAACCTTCAGCACCTGTACGGGTGAGTGTGACTAAAGCTTAAACTGAAGTAAGGATCTGACTCCATCTTAGAAGAAACTAAAAGCTGTTGAGAACAAAAACGTAACGCAAGCTTGAAGAGCTTTCATGTGATATTCTGCTCTTGTCCACAGTGCCAGTTTCACCATGTTTCCACAGAGCCACACAGGCAGCGGTCTTGTTGAAGTGGAAGTTCTCCGTTGAAGTGTTTTAATTAGATGAGCTTGTAGATAGATTAGCATCGTGCATGCTCTGCATTCACAGCAGCAGACATTAGCAGACTGCTGATCATCTCAACCCTCCCCTCCCCACATCACCAATAAATGTGCAATAGCCATGAAGACAGCCCAAAAGTCCTCTCATGTGAGCTCATCCGTTTACACTAAGATAAAGATTATAGTGTTCAATTAATTACTCTTACCAGCCAAACATTTTACACAATGTGCCTGTTTAGCAGATTGGACATTAAAAAAACAGTTCAAAACATTTCATTCAAGCACGAGTATCAGGACTTTCAGGGACATTTTAACACTGATTCTGTGATTGGACATTTAACTCCAGCTTTGGCTCCACCTTGTATAGGCAATCTGAACTGTTATTTCTGTAGTTTGTTTAAAATAAATATATCAAATCACAGAAGCAATTTATTATGAAAACGGCTAAGTTTCTATAGCAGAGGTTCTCTTTGTGTCATATTTTATGAGCTGCACAAACAGACTCTTAAGCACAAGCTGTGTATGATGTCACTTTCACCATCCTGTATTCCCTCTGCATGCTGTAATCCCTTTGGTTTATGGCTGTGAAGCACAGTGCCACATGGTTTTAGGGGAGTCTTTGAAAGAAAAACTGTCTGGATACAATTTAAATCACAGAAGCTCAAAAAGGAAAGTTGTTACGTGGAGCCTAAAACAATTTCATGGAGGATTTTCATTTATTCTGTTTGAATTGTGTCAAATGTGCATCTGGATACTGAGTGTGTGAGTGGAGAGCATTGTGTGTGTGTGTGTGTGTGTGTGTGTACGTGTGGGTGTGTGTGTGCGTGTGTGTGTGTGTGTGTGTGTGTGTGTGGGTGTGAGTGTACACTGCTAATTCTCACGTCATAGTTTTTCCTGTCCTCTCTGAGAGCTGATCTCTTCTTATGTGAAATAAACCCAACAGTCTCAGCAGTGGGTATAAATGTGTAGAACTTTGAATGTTCACACCGGCCTCAGCAGCGCCTGTTCAAGCGATCACTTCCAATGTCGTTGTAGAGTTATTTAAGCTAATTCTTCTTTAACAGTTCTAGCACATCACCTGTCCGTCGTGGGAGAGGATCCCTCCTTCATGTGGACATCCTTGAGGTTTCTTATTTTTTTTCTCCAAAATCAGATTTTTTCATGAGTTTTTCCTCGCCGAGAAAGAGGGCCTAAAGACAGGGATGCCAGTTTAGCTTAATCTAGTTTAGTTTAGCAACCAGCCACTGTTTATATTTTATGACTAACTTGATGTTTTTGTTCAATTTCCGATGTGAAGCCTACTGAGACAACTGTGTTGTAATATTGGACTATATAAGTAGAAAATTGAATTGGAAAGTTTATGTAGACGCACATCTATGTGCATTTCGGGCTTGCACGTTCAAAACTCTCGTATTCACACTTTGCTGTGCAAGTTTTTAAGTCAGTTTTCGGAACGAAGCATGTGGCCATTGAAAGGGCATTGAAACTCCGACTGGGTAGTAATGCATGGGAGACGTCCCTTTTTAATGAACAAAAGTGCCAACCGTTTGAAAATTGATCATAGACGAGAAATTAATCATTGCAGTCTGTCCTGGAATTATATGACACCAAGTCAGTCAACAGAATTAAGATCGACTGATAATCAGTCAGGCTGATTATTGGGCCAATATTTGTTATTTTGTCGTATATTGCAAAACGTTAAATGACGAACCCTGGAGCAAGAGTTGCGAGATTTGCACCGCTTCAAGATTTCCCACCAAGCCTCTTCCAACTGTGGGTACATTTGCTAGAATCGGGGAGGAAGCAAAAGTCCAGTGTGAATAACGCATCAATAACCCACTTTCTTGAACACGCAACACATTTCTAGTGTGATCGCAGCATTACATAAGCACTGTAGAAACAACACCAGCATAAAACACATTGTTGCACATTTGTTGTTCTCATGTTATTGACACCCCTGCTGGAAACCATACCCCAAAAAATAATAGTTCTTGTCCAGAACCTATGGTCAGTTCCAAGTCTACAGATAGTCAAGTTACGAGCACATAGATTTTTGTAGCATTAAATTATAGCTGCTGTGTGCTCTGGACAAATACTCTCCCACATCTTCCTCACTTCTTGTTTTCAGTGGAGAGCTTCGGTATCAGCTGAAAATGTCTGGCTGTGAGGTGCTCCTGTTAGCAGCAGCTGCGGAAAAAGTCCAGAACAAATAGTTCACACTATGTTCCGAGCTTTTCTGGGGTTGACCCAAGAGACTTTAGCTTTAGCTTAGTTTTTCCTATTTCTCAAGCAAAAAAAAAAAAAAAAAAAAAACTAGAAACAAAAAACTTAATTTGTCAAGCAAAAACCCAAAGACTTTCCAAGCAAGTAATCAAGACAAGAAAACAAAATTCAGTCAGGAGTTATGACTATAGCAGATGAGGAAGAAAAAATTATTTTGTGCATTACCTGTAGACAGACCCTTAAAAAAACATGGCTGAATGGAAGCCAGCTGTGAAACCAACATGAACTCAACTAGCCCAAGCACGGAAGTTCAATACAAAACGGAAGCAAAGAGAACTAAATGCCAACTATCAAGTAACCTAAAACATCAGAAGGTTTTGCTGCACTGTCCTACTGTGTCATGAAGATATTTGGGCTCCATGTTATGACCAAATGTTGACACTTTAGTGTCATCTATTGATACATCTCTCATTTAATTTTGCAATTATAGATTGATGTTTCACATCCCTATTCTAATAAAATGGCGAGCAATATCAGGGGTTTACAACCGTACCGTTTTGAGATGCCAGATGCCAGCTCAGATGAGGAAAACAAAGACATAAATGGATCTATTTGTCTACAAATGGATGCTTTAAAATGGAGCAGAGCAGGGAGCTTGTGGCCCACCCATTACATTTTTTCTACTTGACAAATACACTCTTTTTCAAAGAGCGTTTTTGTCTGCTCCTGATTCATAAGTATTTAAATAAAGAAACGATCAGAAATGCTATTTTAAGTTTATTTGCCTGTATACGTGTCCTATATCATCAGAAAAATGCTACAATATTGTGCTAAAAACACCATAAACATAATTTTCATTGGAGTGGGTCTTTGAATCTGGGTCATTTCACAGTGTTTCTGCCCTAAATGGAGATCCACCAGCCCTTTGTTGAGCTGGTTGATGTCCTTTGCATTTGCATGGAGGTTTTTCATTGACAAAAGGTTCAATGCACATGATATACCTAAGACTTTTTAAATATATTTCCTGCTTTGACTTTTTTTAATGTTTGTGTTTTTTAGACACCGCTGTGGAGTAATGTATATACACTGATGGTGTTAAACATCTCTGTGTGCCTGACAGTTTTCATTTTTAGCTGTGCCAGCTGTTTCCAATGAACAAAGGAGGAGCAAACACCATATACTTCAAACTTGCAACATTTTCAGGAAAAACAAAAGCAATTTGCAGGACAGTGGCAGAGTCAGACAGAGTTAAACCTGTTTCTGTCTGCGAGCGACCCCAAACAGAAGTGCACGCAAGCAGGAGTGCTGACAGTCTGGGACTGTCACACTTTGCTGATCCACTTTATTTTCGTGGGTAAAAGCTATGAAAGAGAATCTAAGGAAACTGTCAGACTTCATTCTAAGTGCCTCTCCTGTTATTTCATTGAGATGCATACGTGACGGGTGGAGGAATGTGGGGGTTCTGCACACAGGATGCACACTGATGCACATTGCAGACCCCGTTTATGTAATGGTTATGTAACTGTCATTCACTTTCCACTTATGTTGTACATGTGCTTGTTCAAACTGGGCTTGCATGGGTTTTTCTGTGACTTTTCCCCACAGTGTGGAAAGACAAAAATTCAGTTAAAACCAGGTTGTGTTTGAACATAGAGCAGTGAGCTCTTCTTTTCTCTTTATGTTCCAATTACACTTTCCTTTAATCATTTAACATAAAGGCTTGTGTATTCTAAAATATCTTAACTCTGCCAAAATTAAATGCTATGTTTTTTTCTTTGTTTCTCTATTTATTGGGACAAATATTTAAAGCCAGGTGTTACATAAAAAAATTCAGTGTGTTTGACGGTTTCAGTTTTCTTTAAGTAGAATTGATGCCTGTTAGAAATTGCGTGTAAGTCTGTGGGCCAGAAAAGTGTGCAGACGTTTGTGCACATATTTTGACCAGTGGGAGGGGGGATTACATGTAGAATGGGTTTGTATGGGTTTTTTTATGGGAGACAGAGGGATGTATTTTTGCATGTGTGTGGGTTACACAGCAGCAGCTAAATTCACACGTGTACAGATGAAGCTGTTACATTTCAAGCTGAGTCTGGGACAGACTGGTGGTCATTTTCTGGTTATTTCCATTGGTTTCTGAGCTCTTTGGAATTTTGCCTTGTTTTATGTGTTAAATTTGGGACTTCCATTAGACTTATGTGTGGACAGTTTTGCATGTGTAAATGACTTAATGTCTAGTAAATTAGTTTTCTGACAGCCATAACATATTATTTATAGGTCAACATGGAACCGGGCAACTTTTCCAACCTTTTGTGTGTGAGTAAGTTATGTGGGCCTCAGTTTCAGGTTCTACTGTATGCTTACACATTTCACACTCTGTGATCTACTGCTGTGACCTTTTGCTTTCTTGTGTGGTGGGGTTGTTTTCTTCATATTTTCTTGTAATGAGTTAGTACTTTACCATTTTCACTCAGGGAATGACATTTGATCCATCCATCCATCTTCAGAACCCACCAGATCTCTTTCGGAGTCGCTGGAGTCGCTGGAGTCAACCCTCTTATACGACGCCGGAGGACATCCCTAAAAAGTCGCCAATCTGTTGCAGGGCCACAGACTCACACTCAAATGCAATCCTAGGCTATTTAGAGACACCGATTAACCCGTGAAGTATGTTTTTTTACTCTGGGAGAAAGCTGGAGTGCCTGGGGAAAACCCACACGTGCACAAGGAGAACATGCAAACTTCATATAGAAATGTCCAAGCTAGGATTCAAACTCAGGCCTTCCCGCTGTGATTGGAATGAGTCTATAAACACAAATCGATAAAAATTCTCTATTAGAGTAAGTTTGTGAGAAAACTAATATTACAGAAAAGCAGTGTGATCTGTGAATTATTTCATGAAACTCCCAAAGAAAAGTCTGATGGTTTATTGCTGCTACAAAGGACAATTGCTAACACCTGTGGTCTTCTCAGGATCAAATCCATAAGCTCTTTCCTCGAAAGTGTTTCCCAGTCGTTCCAAGTTAGAAAAATCCCATATGTCATCCTGAAAACAAGACTGGAGATTCAAAAACTTTAAACTCTAGAGACATGGGGAGGGGGGGGGGGGGGGGGGGGGGTGCACATTTTAAAAGTAAAACAACTTAAACCCCAGATACAGTATGGACGTGTTTCCAATGATTACCTTTAAACTAACGCTTACTGAATTGAGATTTTTCCAAAACAAGAGCCATTCGCATTCTTTGTATTAAAAGTGAGCCAGCTTCTGCGTGTCTGTGTTTTACCCACAAAAACAAACATCTGAACTGCAAAGATGAATGTGCATTTTCCATTCATTCTTGTTTACTTGTTTGTTTGTTCATATATTTATTTTACACTTGATTATCTTGCAAGAAATACAAGGAATCTGGAAAAATTCACCTGCACTGTTCAGTACCAGGTATCTCTGAGTCGCACTGGTTGAACTTTTGGCTAAAGATGTCCTGGATCCATTTTAGGTCAATGAACCGGAACAAATAGAATAGTTCAAAATGAACCTAAATTGATAGTGAATCAAATCGTCAACCACAAATATGGAATCAACTTGTTAGAAGGAATCGTTACACCCTTATTTTTGATTATGGTGAAAATCATTTGTATATATATATATATATATATATATATATATATATATATATATATATATATATATATATAGTATTTATTAATTAATTTATTTATTTTGTTGCCTTGCTAATGTTAGCTTGGGGTTGTGAGGGGCTGTAAACTAGCAGGAGAGCGTGTAGACAGATGATGACGGGAAGCGGGCGAAGGCTTGGTCTCTACGAGCATAACCCCAGTGACGTTTTTTCTTTTGGTTAAAAACGTAATAATAATAGATCAAAAGATGATCGGAGTAGGACTTTTAGGAATTTTCTTCAAGACAAATTACTTTTTACACAACGTCCTACACATCCTATTGGCCTCCATTCAATCAAGTACAAGAGTTAAACTTTTATTTTGACATGAACATTTTACTCTTATATTCAACTTCATTCTGCTACCTTTGGAAACCAAAGCAAACATTATGTAAACATCTTTCAAACTGTAGACTTAAATATTGCTTTTCTCAAGCCTGATTCATGCAGGTCACAACCCTGAATAATCACAGCTGCAGAGCGAAATTCAAAAAGGGGCTCGTCAAAAGAGGGCAATCATATAACTGCTGCTTCCGCTGGAGGGTTAAGCACACAGTGACTGACATTGTGGGTTTAAACATTTTGATCACTCATTATGTGGGGGCTCTGGGGGCTTTGCTTCTGTGACTGGAAAAAACATTACCGCTCTCCCTGAATGGCATCTCTTGTATTTCAGCCTTCAACTCCAGCGGCTGTTTCAACACCGGAAAATTTTTTAGCTATGATTTATATTCTCTATTGAGTCAAATAAGAAACTGTGTGCACTGAGGAGCAAACATTTAAATAAACCGTAGACCTGAGCTGTACTTTTCTTTCCTTTTACTCAACACGTCACTGACATGTTTTACTTTTTTGAACCATGCAAAAACAAGAAAGACGGAGTAGTTTTTCAGTGTACATGCTTCCATTTTTGCATTTGACAGGAAGATTTATGCACCCTCTCTCATTCAGGTGAAAGCATATCCATAAACACTTCAGTTTCATGTGTAAACTGCATTAAAAAAATGTGAAAAAGATCATTTTCCTTTTGAGTAAGATTTATTTGGTGTTGCGAGAACGTTGCACAGACTCATGATATTATTGGTGCGGAAACTCACCACGTTTTCGCATTCAGATCTGTGATATTTACTTTCCTAGAATGTTCGATTTTCCTTGTAGTTCCAGTTATCCAAATTTCTGGTTAAATCACTAACCAATTTGAAAGAAGGGTTAATTTTTCTTACTTTTTAGCTTAAAGCAACCAATTTGGAAAATATAATAAACCATTTGGAAGCACCTAAGACAGTCTATTGTTCACATTTTATGAACAGGTTCAGGAGTCCACAAAAAGGAGAAAAAAAACATTACGTTGTTCAGGTTGTTCAGTCCAGCAATAATGTTATTTGAAACATAATCCATAAAAAGCATATGTTCAACGGCTAGACTAACAGGACAGAGAACGGGAGCAACTCAATGAAAGGCAGAAGTAGACTCCAATCAGTTCAAAAAACACGTTGTCTCATAGTGTGGGAAAAAACTTCAAAACACAAAAATCTTTAGATAACCTGAACTAAACAGAAACCCCAAACAAAACACACCACAAAACATCTGAAAACAGTTCCTTAAATTAAGACAATAATGCCATAGTCAGCTGGGGCAGATGCCAGGTGACTCTTGGGGGGTCAAGCTGGGAGGCGCCACAGGCACACCTGCACAGACACCGACTCAGATATGAAAAATAAATACAGAACCCCAAAACATAAAGGTTGGGAAGCAGACACCATGGTAGAGGTAGATGACACCATAAGGCAGTGGTCCCTAACCACCGGGTCGTGGATCAGTTGGCACCGTGCTGCAGAGGAAATAATTACTTACACTCGTTTTTTTTCTCCTTTTGCGTCTCGACAATCGTTTGTTTTGAAAAATAACTGGATTCTCTCAGCTACACCTTCGATCACTTTTGCTGTAACGTTTGGTCAGGGGTGCAAAATGACTACGTTTGAACGATCTTTTATTCTGAAAAATCTTTTAGTTTTGAAGATGACAGGATTCTCTCAGTTACATTTCGGTCTCTCGAGTGCTAAAAGTAGTCAGGCGGTGTGCAACATGTATATGGAACGTTTCTTTGCAAATCTATAAGGGATTCGTGCAGAGACAGAAGAACGGATGGAAGAGAAGGGTAAAACTTCAAGACAAAAAACAAAACGTAGGCTACTAGGAGTCCTACTTAAATATGAATTTATTGCAACAGATTCCCACACACTGAGCCTGTTTGCATAATATTCAAAGCATTATAATATTCATAGCATTAATAGGCAGAGGATGTCAGGGCCTGAAATTCACTTGGTTAAATTGGTGGGGGGGGTTACTTGCTTCTGAGCGGTCACTATTGTTGCCATTGATGTGTTTGGGAATTCCATGATCACATTAAACAAAATTGAGTAATTGCAAATGGAAATAGCAATACTAGACACCTTACACAACAAAAATCTATGTCCTATCTCAAAGTTAACACACTTTTCTAACTTTTTCTTTGAGACCTTTCTCACTATCGTCCTCTTCTTTTTGCGCAGGAAGTGAACAGCTCTGGTCATGTGACATTTTACAGTACACATATGACACTGCATATATTTCAATGAGACCCTTTATTATTTCAATATATGCTGAAAATGCATAGATGGATCATTCAGGAAGATTTTTATAGCCTTAGAAATGAAACATTTTCTTTACGGTCACAATTGTGACCGGTGGGATTAAATGGCTTAAGTTCAGCCATGGTGAGCACATAGTTGAGAGGGTTGTTCTAGGTGTAGCCTGTACATGATGGGGAATAAAAGAGGTAGTCTCTAAATCTCTCACATATGGCCCACTTCAAAGCCAAGAACTCCAACTTGCCTAAGTGGAGGTGGTAGCTTTTCTCTGGTCCTGACTCCGTAAGCAATCACCACCAGTTAACCATGCCATTGCCCACATTGTCATCCCCTTTTGTCATCATTGTAAGAAATATTTCAGTTTTCCTTGAATCAAAAGAAAATGCTGCACTAACAGCTCCTGTGACTGTCTGGGACAAGTCTATGCTTTTTTAAAGACATTGTTCAATAACATTAAATCCTGTGATGGTCTCATCTCCAACTCCCTCTATAGTTACCAAAACTTGAACTAAAAGTTCTAACTGTGGAAGGTTCTCTGATGGCAGCCTAAACTTCACTTCAACCCAGCCACTAAAAGGAATTTGGGTCGTATTTACTGCTCTCGCCTCCAATGTATTAGCTCCAAGAATTTTTGTGAGACTTCTTACTGCTGCGTATGGGATGCTTTCCTGTCTCTATGTTTCACTTATGAGACACACTTGTGATCCAGTCTCCCACAAAGCTTTTGTTTCAACTTCATTCAAGAAACAAGTGATAATATGTTTTTTTTCCAGTGAGGTCAACAAGTTTTGTCTTCTGTAATAGGGAGAGAAAGTTGAAATGAAGTTCTTCTGGTTTAGTTTCCTCTGTCGCTTTGTGTGCTAACTTCTTTTCTGCATTCAAATTCAACTTTATTTATACAACACTTTTCCTACTACAAAGCATCTCAAAGTGCTTTCCACAATAAAACAAAAAACAGTAAGATCAAAAATAAAAGTTAAAATAGCAATCAAATACTAAACTAAATAATAAAAACACAAAACCCAACACACATACACGTCCCAAAACTACAACGAAATAAAATGAAGTTAATTATTGGTAAAAATCTATTAAATCAATTTAAAGCACATGGACACAAAACGATGTAAAAGCTATACTAAAAAGATGAGTTTTAAGTTTTTTCTTAAAAACCTCCACAGTGGATGAAGCCCTCACCTCCTCAGGTCGGCTGTTCCACAGGCGAGGTCCACAGTACTGAAATGTGGCCTCGCCGTGGGTTTTGGTTCTGACTTTTGGGACCACCAGCAGACCTGCACCTGAGGACCAGAGGGATCTGGGGGGTCATAAACTAAAAGTAAATCTGATAAAAAATGAAGGTCCAAATCCATGTAATGTTTTAAAAATAAATAAAATAACTTTAAAATGGATCCTTCAAAATGTGACTAATGTGCTCATTCTTTCTGGTCCTGGTTAAAAGGCGTGCAGCCGAGTTTTGGACTTGCTGCAACCGATTTATATTGTTTTTCTTAATGCCTGAAAGAAGGGCATTACAATAATCTATTCTAGATGTTATGAAAACATGTATTAATATTTCAGCACTGGCTTTGGAGAGAAAGGGTCTCACTTGGGCAATATTTCTAAGATGAAAGAATGCAGTCTTTGTAACATAGTTTCTGTGTTCTTCAAAGGTAAGATCTGCATCTGAAATCACACAGCTTTCTGAGTATACTGCACACATTCAGATTGAGAGTTGATAAATAAAATTGGACCCTCTCTCTCTCAGCTTCAGGACCAACAATTAAAATCTCAGTTTCGTCTTGATTGAGCTTTGAAAAGTTGTCTCCCATCCATCTTTCAATATCTAATACATCTAATACAGCTTAAAAGGTCATCAATGGGTGTCATGTCATCATCAGGAGACACAGCCACATATAATTGGGTGTCATCCGCATATTTATGAAAGTTTATGCCATGTCTCCTGATGATAGCCTCATGATAGCACCTTTATATGCTAGAGATCTAGTACATAAAGGCTAACAAGTGTGGGACCAAGGACAGAGCCTTGAGGCACACCACATGTCAGTCTGTGCCTCCCAGATGGCGAATCATTTACACTGACAATAAAATCTCTTCCTGTGAGGTAGGATTCAAACCAGCTAAGCACCATTCCAGTGATTCCGACCAGGTTATGCAGTCTGTTTAAAAGAAAAGAGTGGTCAACTGTGTCAAAGGCTGCACTCAGGTCCAGCAATGCTAAAATTGATGGATTTGAAGCATCCAAACCGCGCTTCTTCAAAGTGGGTCTCACCATGGCAGTCTTTAAGGGCATAGGGAAGATTCCAGTCTGAAGAGAGCGGTTAACAATGTTCAGGAGCTCCTCCTCACAGGATGCACTCACTGACTTAAAAAGTGAGGTGGGGATGGGATCGAGAGAACAGGGTTTCGTTTTAAGCTGGGAAATCACTTTGTGAAGCTTTGCGGCATTAATCAAGGCAAAACTGTCTGGTGTGTTTTTACAAGCCATGGGGAATACAACGGAACAAACCATTAGTGGTCGTTGGGTGATATTAAATCTAATGTTATTTATTTTATCAGTTAAATGGACTGCAAACTCCTCACATTTTGTATTGCTGAGAATAGTACACAGACTAAGAGAAATTGGATTGATTAACCGGTCAATGGTGGAGAAAATAATCTTTGGTTTTGAATAATTATCTGCTATTAATTTTGAATTGTATTCCTGTTTTGCACGTTTGATAGAATTGTTGTATTGTATTCTCAACGCTGGACACTGTCCATGATCAACTGATGGCAATCCTGAGGGTTGTTTCTCTGGTCATTCTTTTATGCAGATAACTCTAGAGTAGGAGTAACAGTTCTGACATACATTTTTATTTTTCCTGCAGGATTGGAGGAGATCTCCTTGTTTCTACACCCCCTGTGTGGATGTGTGCCCATTTGGTCCACATTTAAAACAATGATCACACTGCCCTCCTCTATTGAGATCTTGGCAGGTTTTGCAACCACGTTTTCTTGTCATTCTTTGTTGGAAAAGACAACTGTGTGGATCATTGATACGTGTCTCAAGTTCTTTAATTTATCCTCTTAACTCTTTGATTACAGAAATCAGTTTGCCTTCTGTTTGTGACACTGCAGGTTGAGTTACTTTAGGTTTAGTGGAGGTATGAATTGATCTCTCTTGTTCTCCCATTGCACCCACTACTGTGTTTTTAACTGGTTGTGTTTCTGCTCTCATTTCTCTTACTTTTGGATCTTTGCTGTTTGTTTTGAATGTCTCTTGTCTTTCCCACTTAATACTAGCTGCTGCATTTGTTTTTGCAATCAAAACATCTTCATTTACTTTGGAGTCATCTAGACAACTTTTAAGCTGATGCTTTACACTACGGCTGATCAGTTCAGTTCACACAGCTCTGAAACTTCCTCTGAACAAGATCAAAACTGTAAAAGCTTGTTTGCACCAGGTTCTTTGGAGGATGGCAGCAGTCATTCCTTGAGCTCGATTGCTCTAAAGATGAAATTTTGTGACGACTCATTGCCATCCTGTGTGATGTTTATCAATCGATGGTACAGATCGACAGAGCTGTCCACTTTGTAATGACCTTTTAGAATTGTCCGCAGTTGTTGTTGAGTTACATCTGTTTTGATTTTCAACATGTCTCAGAGACTTAAATCTGGGCTGACAGCTCGGACCACAGCTTCGATGATCTCAGTCTCGCTGTGATTTTTTTTCAGCCCCACTTCTACGGGATGGATCAGATTAGAGTATGATAGTTTGTCTTTCTGGCCCCTCTCTGTCTGTCCATTCATTTTGAATTCTCACCTGATGGTTAGTTCAGGTTGGTGAGTAACAAGGGCAGATGCAGATTGAGGCAGAGAAGAACCAGAATTTTTATAAACTCATTTTATCAGTTTGTTCATCTCCTCTTCATTTTTTCTTGAAGAAGTTTGAAAACTTAAATGAAGTGCAGCATACTGCTCCTGCCGATTAACCAGTGCAGTTGCATCTTCACTAGTATTTTCCTCCAATGCTTGTACATTATTATTAAAAATAAATAAAAAACAGTCCGATATCGCTACACGTTAACAATGTTAGCGTATTCCAAAAAACACCCAACCTTGTTTGGAACTTGTTAAAACAAAAGACTGACATTTTGATAGAGTGCCGTGTATCTCTTAAATTTGCTTGGACAAAAAGCACAAGAAATAAAAATAAGACATCCCGAATTATCCGACACTGTTGTTTTTTGGGAAAAATAATTAAGGCTTATAGTGCGGAAAATACGGTAGTCAATAAATTTATATCTTTTTTAAATCAAATAAAAAAATGATGTAGGAAAATCTATGTAGGAAAAAGTAAAAGAACACTTGAAATAAACAAGCAGTTTTTGACTCCTGAAGCAGGTCCAAGTTATTCTGAGCTATGACTATTTTTTTCTGATTGTACAGGTCATAAATAACATTCATAAACAATGCATTCATGAAAAATGAGTTGAAAACATAGTAGCTGTTGCTCACGCGATCTCTAAATGAGATATTGCTATGCAATCTTGGCAGTCCTAGCTGCTCCTCTGTCATGTTGTAATGGTTTGGAACCACGATGGCCCAGAAGGGGCTTTGCTAAACTGGCTCCACAGTGCTTGTCAGGTTTCATTTTTACCTATTTTTTTTTTGGATGCAGTTTGAAGTTTGGATGTCACTACACTAAACTGTTAAAATTACACACTAAACATAATAAAAATCTACATGATGCCACCCCACCTTCTTTTAAGAACTTTATACGTCCATGCTCTCAGCTCTGAGGTAGAGTGTTGGGGTCTGTATCCAGAGGTGACTGCAGTGTTTCTACAAGAAAGTCAGCCTTTTCCTGTAGAGCTCTCCAGGAATGGAATGGGCTTCCAGGGAATCTCAAAAGCATCACAGACTTCCACAGATTTTTTGCGAGTGGCCAAAAAAATTGAATCTGGTTTATCAATCTTGGTCACAATACCATTAACAGGCGGGTATTTCGCCATCATGTGTATGACATTTGATGGCTATCAGAGAACCAGACCGTGGGTGTGACTGTTCATTTTAAATTGTAAACATGTTTATTTTAGAGTTGTTTTGCTTTCATAAATTGGGAATGTGTTTTTAAATTGCACTGATTTTGAATATGTTTTTAATGTTATAATGTATTGTTTTGTAAAGGACTACAGATGGAAATTAGCTATTAAATTATAATCTGGTACAAGCATCTTTGCTTTTTAAGATTAATGTATTTATATGCTGGCCCGATAAATTATTAAACCAAACTAAACTGTCATTCGTCTGAGGATTGCATGCAAAGTATCTAAATATCATAAAATCTAGTAGGATTAGCTAATTTACTCAATTGTGGAACTTTAAGATGGTTTTTAATGTAACAGGTGGATGTTGACCATATAATAATCAACAGTCAGTGGCTGCATCTGGGTATAAATAATTATATATTCTCATGCATATGGAATCTGATTCAGGAAAAAAAAACATAACAACATGAGCAAACTGGGGGGAAAAAAACCATCATTTTGGACATAAAATTGAGCATTAGGTTTTAATTAATCCTGTATACCCTTCGGATCATATTTGAAACATGCATTTCCGAGACCCCTTTCTCATTAGATTGATTATATCTTTCACAAAAAACTTACATAATTTCTGCCCTGTATTTCATCATCTTTCCACTAGAGGCAGTAGAAGGTCTTTTCCTGCTCATTTTCAAAAGGGAATTGGTTTCTGGTTTCCAGAATTTTGTTTGGATTTTTAAAATATCAAATATCATTTTATATTTAAATATGATTTTGTGTTGAGTGATATTTTGGTGTGATTTGCACTTCAGGGGCACCATACATGACACTGTCTGGATCTGATTAAAAATTATACTGCAAACATTTTTTGTAGATTTCATCAAAAGGTATATAATCCCATTCCAATCATCTTTTTGACTATTGTAAATGTTGTTGAAATTATGCCATTGCAGCTGATTTACAATAATTTCAATTTTAAAAAAAGTATTTTTATATATTTGGAATTTGGAAATGGTTTATTTCCAGCAGACAAGACTAACACGTGTGTAACACAATCAGTCAACAAAGACTGACATTTTAAAAAAAAAAAGTGTCAAAGATAGGAAAACTAGGCATCACAAGATAGACTGCTTGACAGGGAGTGGGAGGAAGCTAATTTATATAATCCCACCCCGACTCGACCCCACCAATTACATCACATTAGATATCAACCGGTTCGTGACTAGTAATCAGATATTTATAGCGTATAGACAGTAATTCAGGTCATTAAACATCCTTAAGTAACAATAAGTCATACTGCTATGTATGTAAAAGCAACACTATTTTAAACTTGATTGTAGCATATACAAGAAAAAAATAAGCAGTGATGTGAATAAATCTCTAAAATAAGTCAGTATAGAGATCTTTTCTTTTTTTTTAGAATAGTTTCATCAAAAGAATTAGTGATGTGAATAAGTCTTATAAATAAATCAGTATAAAAATCAAATACATGCAGATTATTTTCAAAAAGTTGCTTCCTCAAATCAAGTATAAAAAGAGGCAAAAATAAATCATTTTTGTCTGAAAGACCATCTACTTAAATCAGATACAAAGACTCAATAAGTGCAGGTTGTTTTCATTAGAAGATCCTTTGTCATGAATCACACTTTAGAAAACCATGTGAAGTGCTTTGATTAAAGCCTCGTGTCTCTGGTTTGAACAGAGTTTATAAAATTCTCCTTTTGTTATGACTGCATTTTCATCTCATTTCCATTATGAGAAAGATGCCACAAGAACATGAGAAAATCACCAACAATAACATTTTCTATGGAAAATACACCTTCATTTCAAAAAAGTTTGATTTAATTCAATCCTTTTGTTCATGATTCTTCAGATCAGATCATTTTTTCCTCCATCTGCCCCATAAAGAACGTGGAACCAGATGTAAAAAGCCTAATGGCATGTTTCATCAGATTAGAAGAGCATGGCAGCCAGACTGGATTGGGTTTCCAGTTTGTTAGTGGTCACTTGTGTATCTATCAGCATTGAGTCATGTGTGCCAGTTGGTCATGATTGTGTAGAGAAAAAAAAACACATAAACTCGGTCCTTTATGGGTCTCAGTGTTGGCCCTCGAGCAGGCAGTCTGACCCACGCTGAAAGCAGCCTTTTCAAATGACGGAGGGGCTGTAATTTGAGATTAGCTGAGAGGTGTTATTAACCCAAAACCCGAGCGCGGGACTCCAGACATCCAGATGTTGCGTTTGAGGCACCGGGAGAAGTCGGGAGTATAGCTTCTCTCGGCTGCGAGACTTTTATTCGTCACTTTCGTTTTTGCCAGACGGAATGAAAAAAAGTTGAATTTTAAAACGTTTCAAATGTGCTTTTAAGGGGAAAAGGGGACATTTCAGTGGACTCCAAACTATTTCAAAGACTTTATAACTGCGCAGTTTGACCGTCTAAAGTGGATTGTGCGCACTAGAATGAAGTAGTCCCTCAGTGGGAGTTTATTTACGATTTAATCTCGACTCTTTCACAAGTGTATGTGGATTAAGGGGTACCATGTCTGTCGTTCACTTCATCCTGACTGCGTGGATGTTGTCCCTTTCGGCGCGCGGGGCGTTTTTCCGGGGACCGTTACATCCGGAGATGTCCAACGGGACTTTTCATCACTACTTCGTCCCGGACGGAGAATACGAGGACAACGACGACCCGGAAAAATGCCAAATGCTCTTCAAGATGACCGACGAGCGAAAGTGCAGTCTGGCCGAGGACCAGGACTTCGTCATCCGGGATGACTTCACCATCGTCAAGCGGCAGATAGAGGACTCAGCCCGGGTGCTGGAGGGCATCGCCAAAAGCATCTCCTACGACCTGGACGGAGAGGACAACTACGGGAAGTACCTGCGCAGGGAGACGGGACAGATCAGTGAGGCGTTTACAAACTCGGAAAAATCCCTGCTGGAGCTGGAGGTGAAGTTCAAACAGAGTCAAGAGAGTGACCTGAAGGAGGAGAGCCGGCTCAGTGATGACTTTGTCAACATGATTCTGCACACACGAGACGTCCTGAAGGAGACTCTGGACATCTCTCTGGGTCTGAAGGACAAACATGAGCTGCTGTCTCTGATCATCCGGAGTCATGGGACGAGACTGAGTAGACTGAAGAACGAGTACCTAAAGTTCTGATGGAAAACACTTCCACTTATCCCACCTCCATACACCTCTATTTTTGGACAGAGTGTGATTGGGTACAAATTCAGGGGCATTCAGTCAAAACAGAGAATTTAATCCAGATGTTTTTGTTAGTTTTGGACACAGCTGCCAAAATGTTGCGTTTTCTAACATCAAAAGCCCCCAACACGACTTCAATCTACGTGAATTATGCATCAGATTGAATAAACTTTGCTAGATCCTAGCATTGATTCATTTGATAACGTCATGTGGGACATGGTCTGATTTTGTGTATATAGAAAACTGTGATGTAAGATATGGAAAATATTAAGCATTGACTGTATATGAGAACTGGACTGAGTGACCCCCTCCTCCATCGAGCTCCAAACAGAAAGTACCCACTGGCTCCAAGACGCCAAAATCCCATAAACTCTTACTAAGAAAAAAACTAACTTATTCAGTCATTACATTTGTCAAAATAACAATTGAATTGATTGATTTGGATTACACATAAAAAAGAACATTATCTTACAACAATATTAATCAAAACAGAAAATAAAATGATGGTGTGGGACAGAAATCTATCTGTTTTTTTTACATGGCCAAACACTGACAGAATTTTATATTCCTGTTCTGTGACCTTTCTCTTAACACGTTCTTGCTAATCCTTTTTTTTCAAGCTATTTTTTTCTTGGAAGTTATTTAATTTAATAAATGGCTCAGTAAAAGTATGTGGTGCCTGATGGCCGCCACGTTAAACATTATAACCCTTAGATTGACTAATCCCTTAAAGACCAATCACCGCCCTCTCACAATTTCTGTTTCCATCATGGGGACATCTGTATCACGTAAAAATGACGACTGAATCGATTTAATTTTGTTGGAACCAGAAGTTTGCCATTTTCACACTCGCTCGATCCAGTTCTCATATACAGTCAATTAAATTAAGATATATATATTACTTGATTCGATAAATATATTTTCACTTCAGATTTTAGTTGCAGGTTTTTGTATGTGCTTGTAAAACAACTGCTTTTATATAGTCGACCAGTTGAAGAATTGAACAGTGTCGCTATCTGCTTCCAAAAGAAGGTTTCCACATGTCCTTTCCCCGACTGAAAACAGAGCAGGTTTTGTGGAGTGCTGTAGGATTCTGGGCTGGACTTAAAATATGTGCACGTGGTGAGTCAGTTTATATGTCAGTGTCTGTATACTTTCTTGAACGCTGCTTTTTTTGACTCAAAGTCAACATTTGAATAATATATAAAAATGATGGCCAAAAACAGCTGCTTTTTTTTCTCTGACAACTCATTTGTACATGTATATACGTGTAAGAATGTCTTAATAATGTATCACTTTTGCTTTGGTTTATAGGCTTGCAGACTTTGCACATTTCTTCACTGTTCTGGTTCTATAGATTGTTACACGATTTCCAGTGCAAAGCACAGATGGAATTCTCTCATAAAATGTAAAAAAAAAAGTGCAAATGCTTTTTTTCCTTTGATTCCGAACACCAAAATCATTCCTTATTGTTAATGAAAAGTTTTGAAAACAAAGACGGTGAATTTGCTTTGTGCATAATGCATTGATGGATATGACTGCAGGCAGCGCTCAGTAAATTCTAATTTGTATGATGGATCTTCACGTGTCTTCTCAAATAAAGTAATTTTGTTGAAAATGGAATCCAGGTATTTTATCCTCCTATTTTTTTTTTCATTCTTTGTATCTTGAGGAGGTTCACTCAACCTGTCTTTTAGAGTTGTGGGTTTCCCACACTGTGGTGAGAGAACTATTATAATTTGAAACATATATTTCCATGAAAATTACAAGCTTCTTCAACATGTTTGCTTAAGGAGCTTTTGAAGTCTGGTGTAAATTGTACCCACGGGTTTCAGTCACCTAATTATGAGTAATTTGAAGGAAGAAGCTGCCGGTTGGTATTTATGAGGAGCCAAGATGGAAAGAGGTGTGTGTGTTTAAAGTTGGTCTAGAGACCCCTAAAAGCAATGTTGAACTACTGTTGAGCTGCAGACAGCTTTGACTGATGATGCTTCATGCTTTGAAAGTCCACGATAACATTCAGTAAACAATGTGGTACTTTGAACTACTAGAACGGCCACATGTCGGCCTGTTGTAAATTGCGTAACACTGCAAAGGTTTGAAATGACGCTTTGCCCTGTTAGTACACTCAGTGTGAGGTTATGAACTCTAAATGCACACGGCAAAGGTGGCGGTGGCTTGCCTTGTATGGTTGCAGGAGAAGGAAACGGTCATGGTTTGGTCATAAAAAAAACTATGTATGAATCTGTATTTATTTCCATAAGTGTAAAACACATGATAGTGTATATTTAAAGGCCCACTCCAATCATTTTTGATCTATTTTCAGTGGGATTTTAATAATGATTTTGCAGTTTTTACCCAAGATCAAAAACCCTTTGACGTTTTCTAGAACATAATTTCTGCAAAAGTGGCTGTAGTTCACTAGAAATTCACCTATGAGTTGTGGACGGGACCGTTGGCCGGAGCCGCCACCCCCAACACACAAACACTTCCCATCATCCATCTGTGGACCTGCCAGCTTACCTCCAACCTAACATTATCGGTGCAACAAAAATTGTGAAAATTATTGGAGCTATCAACATTATAGATATAGATACCAGCTCAGACGAGGGAAACAAAAACCTGCATGAATTTGCAAGTGGATGCCATAGAATGGTCAGAGCTGGGAGCTTATGCCCCATCCAGTGCACTTTCTATGTCACAAATTCAATCTTTTTCTTTTTTCTGATTCACAATGATTTGAAAAGAGAAATACTCAGAAATGTCATTTTAAGATGAATTTATGCCTTCCATTATGATGGAAAATGCATTAACCATAAATAAACATGTACAAAGCCCATAGAAAATGCCTTACCTCCAGCTCCAGGTAAATGAAGCCAATTCTGTCACCATTTTCCTGCAACACAGGCGCCGCCATTTAGAGCCAGATGACAGTGATTGGTCATCGTCGGTCTGAGTCACGTTTCTAGGGGCAACTACTGTCACCAATTATGATGAAGCTTGTTTGAAGTCCACACCCTTTCAACTAAAAGCGGCTCAGGAGAAGTTAACAGTAAAACGCTTGGGGTGGGGGCTAACGGGCACAACATGCTTTTACTAAAGCATCTGATCGGTCAGTTTAAAACTTCAATCTTGATAAAGAAAAAGTATCATGCAAAAAAATTAGGATTAGCAAGAAGGTGTTAAGAAAAATGTATCAGAGCAAGACTCACGCTAATAGTTGAACTAACCCGCTACACATACAGGCACAGATATATATATTTATATATATTTATGTATATATACGTCAGACATAACATGATTTTTTTTAGTACTTACCGTTAAAAAGATTGTTACTGGACTCCCTCCGAGAAAGGGAGTTAGAACAATTTACAGCACATTAGCACAACACAAACTAAAATATATCGCTGATGCTGAAGCTAAAACGGAGGAAACAAGCTAAACACAGAAGTTCTGTTGGGAGTCGAGGGAGACACCCCGGGAGTGAAGTGGAACGATTGCTCCACGACACCTAGTCTCCCTCGAAAAAACACACTCTGCACACTCCAATAAGGGGTAATTGGCGATGCCTGCTTCAGGGTCGGACAAGCGCCAAACCTATGATGAGGAAGTAGAAGGTGCAGTTCCCGCGGACATGGACGGAGAAGGAAATCTGACCAAGTAACCCTCACAAAAGTTCAATGTTTCATCAAAAAATGTTTACAGCGTGTATGTGTGGTGTGCCAGACAAAACATTAAAAACTTAAATAATTTAGTAATAATTAAAATAAATTCCGGAGTTTCATGAGATCAACAGTCCTGTGCCATGGTGAGATTTAAACCACGAAAGAGCAATAGGCCCGCCCTTTGAGTTTGATGGGAAAGTTTGACAGCTAATGTAAAAACATGCTGCAAACCGGATCATGAAATTATTCATTAAATTGTGAAATAAATACATGTTTCTTAAATCATTTAAAATTCAATTTTAATGAAATATTGACACATTTAATTATTTATTCCTGATTTTAAATAATGAACGACACATTTATTTAGTTGTTCTATATTAAATATATTTATTTCAATTAGTCTATTCCAGCCCATCCTTGCCATGAAATAATAAATAGCCTAAGACATTAAATGTTTAAATGTGCTCTTTAATGGCAAGTTTAATATTTTAATGCTACATATATTTTAACATTTGTTGATTGATTTACAATTGTATTTATTTTATGCTCATTTTAAATAATGAATTACACTTTTATTTAATGATTTAATGGCGTATGTGTTCTTTAATGTTGTCTCTTCTGGACCTCCGTATTTGGGTTCTTCAAACAAACGTGAGAAGACTTCACCTTCATAACTTTTACGTAACTTAATTGATAAGACAAATTCTTTGGGCCACGTGGAATGAACCCTGTCACTGTTTAGTTTGGAGTTTACCTCGTTATGAAAGCACGCCCGCGTGACAACAACGGAAGCTGCAATAGCCCCGCGTGCGTAGGTCGCGCGGCTGGGAACAGAAAGTAGGGCAAAGTTGACACGCTCGCAGCTATGATGTCATCATGTACGGGGCTCCCGGCTCCGTCGCACGGCCGACCTTTCGCCTACTTTCCCTTTTCCCGCTGACAGAAGCAGCTTGTGTTGTCTGCAGCTGCGCTCGGGGGTGACAAGCAGCAGGTAATGTCGTGTTAGTGGCTGACGTTTGCGTGTTTTTAATCCACACAGGTTTAGAGACAGTGGGCTTGACTGGTAGCTTTTAAACTGGACTCAGAAACTAGCCAGTACGCTTTAATTAGCTTGTAGCTGATTTACAAGCTGTATAGCTACAATGATGCTGCTGTCTGCAAACGTAAATAAACTCAACCAAGCTAGCTTGGGTCTCTTCTGTGTACATTGTAATGGCCTGGGTTTACCTTTTTGATTTACATTTAGGCTAATTTAAGGAAGTATGTGCAGTCAGTAGTTAAAGAGACAGTACTTAAATGTTGTTTCTATAAGAGAAGCAACATTTGATTTAGGAGGATAACCCAGGGGTTATGTTTAAGATGATGGTTTTTGGGGTGCTAAACTCATCAGAATTTCAAACACTCATGACTCAACTACACACATGCTGTTTTTATGGGATGACCAGCAGATCTGAAGGTGTTGGTTACATTCCTAAAGAAAAAAAAAATCCACAATTGTCTAAGTGCATTTAGATCAAACATCTTAACTTCAATATAGGATTTTAATTTAGAGTTACCTCAACAGTTACAGG
Organism: Oryzias celebensis; assembly: GCA_014656515.1. NCBI lineage: Eukaryota > Metazoa > Chordata > Actinopteri > Beloniformes > Adrianichthyidae > Oryzias > Oryzias celebensis. The sequence continues at coordinate 25,954,499 of BNCR01000003.1, read as the reverse complement.
CTAACAACCGGTTTGGTTGAGAATGTTGTTTCTGGGTGTGGTGGGGTGTAGTAGATAAAAGGTTGTCCTTTTGTTTTGCTAAAAGTCAAACGAAACATTTCATGTTAATTTAAACCAGAAACTAACATCATAATAATAATAATGAAAAAAGTAAACAATTCAAGCTGTTTGGTAAGCTAACAAACTAATTGTCTTGCTTATACTTTCATAACCGATTGGGTAATGTAGGTAGGTATTCTAAAAAGGATGATAATAGATTTAAAAAAACGTAACAGGAAATGGCAATACCTGATTTATTTTTCTGTGGTCAGGCTTCCTTACTCCTACATTCATGTTATCTTGATTAAAAAAAGGTTATATTTCCTGCAGTTTTCTGTAAATAAGTATTTGTGTAAACTATAGTATAACATCAAAATCTTTTATTCTCTCAAATTTAGGGGGTGTAACAATTCATTTTATCAACGATTTGAATCATGTCGTAGTTTGTGGTTACCGATATGATTCAAAATCAATTTAGGTTTATTTTGAACAATCCGATTCGATTCAATTTGATCCGGTGAGCCAAAAGGTTAACAAGTGTGACTCAGATAAATACCTGGTACTGAACCGTGCAGGTGAAATTTTCCAGATTGCTTGTATTTCTTACAAGATAATCACGGGTAAATTAAATATGTGTACAAACAAACAAACAAACAAGTAAACAAGAATTAATAGTAAATCCATGCACATTTTGGCTTCATAAAGTTCAGCTCACTGTTGTTTTTCACTTTAAAATAATACAAACTGAACATTATTAGAAGATTACACGAGACTGTATGGTCATGTCTTTGCAAAATTCAAAGGGTTTCCACACATTGGACTGTAATGATGGATTGACCATTTTTTGCTGTCATCACACGTGTGTTGTCCACTGTGATGCACATGTTAGTTGGTTTCTTAAATACTGGTGTGAACCCCACTGAGACAGCAATGCTTGTGATAAAAGGCTATATGAATAAAATTGAGTTGAATTGAATTATAGGTTGATTTGATTAACAACTGGCCACGAAGCGATTGATCTGGTTGGATTGTAGGAATTTAGATCGATAAAGTTGATTCAACTTTAAACCTCAAATTTAAAAACAAAAAATGGAAAAAAAAGACAAAAAAACCACTTGATTTATTCTTCTGTTGCTAGGCTTTCTTATTCCTAACTTCATGTTATCTTGATTTAAAAAAATGTTAATTCCAGAAACTATTTATGAAATCTCTATCTTTTGTGTTCTCAAGATTAAAATGATATCCATGATTAAATAAAGGGTTTTCTTTTTATGTAGACTTCTTTTCAACAGTGACATGTTGTTTTTGTCCATTTTTAAGAAATGAGCATTTTGTAAAAGTATTACCAAATGACAAAGCTTTTAGAACCATGTCAGAAGCTTTTTTTATTATTATTACTTCTGTTTTGAAGGGCACTGAGCAAAAATGCATGGGGGCTATGTACCGTTAAAATGACCTACACTCTTCTATTTGCTAAATAGTTTGGCATTTCTCTCAAAAGTGTTTTTTCAATCTTTTTCAGAACATACTGGAATTAATTTGGGTAAAAGTGATATAAGATTATGATCATTTTAGCAATCAAAACTGAAACTCCTTCCGTCCATTCAGCCATCCATCCATTTTTTAAATGCGCTCCATTCCTTTTGGGGTTACAGAGCACCCAGAGCGCAACCTGGTCAAAACTGACCATATATTTTAATCAAATTTGAAATTAGTTTTTTTAGTACAGTAGCTTTAGATGCTTCTCTTTTAACCCAAGTTTGAATATTTTTTCATAAGTTAGTGTTTTCTCACTTCAACTGATGGGTCGATTTAATTTCTCCTTTTTCTGTCCTCTTTTCTCATAGGTTTGCACATAAATTTGCCTTAAGGGAACAGTCCGACATGTGGATGAGCACCTTTGCACGTTTTGCTCTTCCTGGCCTGCAAAGGACCGCCTCTGCCGCGGCCTGTCTGGCACTGAGGGCTCGTCTTCACCCACAGCCAGCTGCAGCTCCGTGGCCCTCTTTCATGGGCCTGGCGCATATTCGTGGACACCAGACGCTCGGTTCCGCCTCCATACCTTTGGCTCGCCAGTCAGTGAGGCATGTCCGGGCCCTCGACGAGGAGCGGCTGGTGGAGGTGGAGTGGGAGGATGGAGGGCAAAGTCTGTACCCCTTCACCTGGCTGAGGGACAACTGCCAGTGTCCACGCTGTTTACTGGAGTCCGCTCAGGCCCGCTTGATTTCACTGTCTGATCTTGACATCCACACGGGAGTGGATGTTGTGGAGGTCACAAATGACAACAAGGTGGGTGGTTACCTTGATCTCACCCTTTTTCTTTGCTTTCACACATGGGGCTTGACTTTATTGTGGTTTGATGTGTTTCAAATTTAATTTTTATTACACTAAAACAACTCTTCAGGTCTTACAGAAGTTGATAAAAAAGTTTTTAAAAAGTTACAATTTTCAAATTATTGTGAAAAAAATAGCTCACCTTAGGTGTATTAATTTGACTTTCTCGTAAAACATAGACAAAGAAAGAATTTAAGTTGGTTTAAATTCCTGGAGTGTGAACCTTAACTACAACAATACAGTTTTTCTTGTTTTTAGCAACTTTTATGACATTATTTCATACTGTATATTTTTTCATGTTTCAGAACACAAGCTTTGAAAACTGCCAAATAAATGTCACCATGATCTCTAACACACAGAAGAGTTCATGGTCACCTCGGTAGAACAGATATATCATCAGGTTTCTCCTCTCCCTTTGCTTACTTTTTTTACGTTGTTAGCTTACAAACCTTACACCATGTTTCAGGTGACTGTATTGAAAGACAGACAAGCAGACAGATTGGTTTCAAATATAATCAATCTTTCACAGATTTTGGTGACCTGATTGAAGAAAACAGAATGACTCCCTTGTAAATTGTTTTGCCATTTGTCCACCTGGACTTTTTCTGCTAAAGGGTCTCAAACTCCTGGCCCAGGTTTCCTTCTGATTAAAAGCTTAATTTTACAAAAAGAATGTAATTTGAATCTGAACATAAACATGGTTTAATTTAGATTAAAAATTAATATTTGTATTTTAGAACAGAACATTTTATATTTCAAAATTGTGGCTTTTGTTCTAATTTTAGTGCCAATTACATCATTGAGTTGCTGTCCCTTAAGGAAAAACGCAAGCTTAGAAAAATGCTGCTTTCATGTGCTGTTGCAATGATCAGAAAAATGACTGACGCACGTACACATCAGAAAAACAAGAAATCTTCCAAAACCATATGAAAACAGAATCATTTTCTGGACCTAAACCATCTCAGTGGATACTCCAGAATTACACGAAATATCAAACATTTATAAGGATTATCAAAATATTTAATTCTAGTTTGGCAGGTCAGATTAAATAAATTACAGGGTCGAATGGTGCTTGAGCCACAGTTTGCTCACCCCTTCTGTAGAGCTACGTTCACACTAAATGCGATTTACACATCGTGCTACGCTTGCACTGGACTGTTGCTAGCTAATGGTGACTAGCGCATTCGCCTACAGTTGTAAGAGGCTTGTTTTGAAATGTCAAAGTGGATCTCACAAATCTTTTCTTTCACAGCTCTATTCAAATACTGTAAGTATAGGAAAAACTTGGTGTCATGTAATTCTGTTTGGGTACAAATTATTCTTTGCCAGTCATCAATTTTGGAATGTATGGTACTTCCGTGAGTTAAGAGACACCATACATATGTGTCTACCAAATTCAAGTCCCTGATTGGTCAAAGTTCAACTTTAAACACTTGTTCAATATGTGGAGATTCCATGTTTTTCTACGGGTACTCTAGTTTCCTTCCACTGTCCAAAAACATATTTATAGGTTAAGTGGTGACTCTAAATTGAGTGTGAATGTGTTAGTCTGCGTCAAACTAGCGACCTGTTGAAGGTGTGCTGCACCCTCACCTGACAGTAGCTGGTTTGCTCCAGCAACCCCGCGTAAGAAGGTTTAGAAAAAGAATAAATAAAAGGCTTTCCTGAAAAAGTTCTGCTCCTATTTGTTTGTTTGTTCCATCCCAGAATAATAACTCATTAGAGTCAGACGTGAAAGAACTTTCTGTCTTTTTAAAAGAAATCCGTCTCACACTCTGAAAGCGACTGGTTTGTGATAAACTGGACGTCATAGAGGGAAGAGAATCCAATTACGGCAGAGGCACATGCTTGGCCTGACCTTTGAGGCCTCTGCATGCGGGAACCGTCTTTACTTTCTGAAGACTTTCCCTGTATGCAGCTACAGTCAAATTCCTTTATTGTGACAATCTTTCCAAGTAACTGCGTGAGCTTTTAGACACAGGCTGGTGGCCTTTTTGTAATTACTGTTTGTTTTGTGCTGATGAAAAAACAAAAGCATTACTTTGTTTTTTTTCATCCCCTGCTTCCTGTAAACAGACTTTATTGATAGTGCACTCTAGTTAAACACGTGTCCTCGGTTTCTCATTAGAGATTACTCCCTGCAGCCAGAAAAACCTCAAATATTTAAAGCAGTCAAATAAAAGGAAGGAAACTCTAGTCCTAAATAAAACATATACATAAGATACATTCAAAAGAATGCCAAATTTTAAGAGAAAAAATGGTTTTGTCGCTTGATATTGCAAAGGTTAAATGAAAAAAGCAAATAATTGTATGTATCGTGCGGTAAAACAACGTCAACAGCCTTGGGTTGTATTTTTGTAGGTTTCTATTGTGTGGCCTGACCAACACATGAGTGTGTTTGATGGAGACTGGCTGAAGAAGCACTGTTTCTCTGCTGCAGCCAGACAGGCTATGCAGGAGGAGCTTTTCCTCAATGGTGAGTGCTGGCTTTGACATTCTTCCTTCAAAGCTTAATTTGCAAAACCTTTGTTCCTCTTGATAATTGTGTAAATATTTTTTAGGATGTTTTATTAACCATGATGTTTTTTGGGGGGTTGAAACAGATGTTTTTGTTTTTTTTAAACATTTATACAGCTAATAAGTTTGCACCATCAAACTTTTCTTAAAATAATGAAACAGTCCCAAATGAGAGAATTCAACACTGGGCCATCACTCACAAATGTGTGCCCTTACAGATAGATATGGATGTTTGTGGGCAAAAAATGAGCAAAACTGCACGGGTCACACAGGTGGTCCCCATGAAATATCAAGATCGTAAATCACTGGATGAGTCCATACAGCTAAAATGGTCTTTGACATTTTTTTGTCCACAGGCATGCTGCGGGCTAAAGGTCATGGCCAACACTTAAACAATATGTAAGGGTAAAAAACTTCATGTGAGATCCAGGCACGTTTTGGGGAGTTTTCTTTAACCCCCCTAAATCCTGCTTACTGCCCATTCCCATGAACCCTCGTTCACATGATAAGTACTCGCTCCTTTTGCGAAGTTAGGAATTAGGAAATTAGTAACAGTGTAGCTTTTGTGGGCATTCTACTGGCATCTACAGACACTTATGTATTACCTGCACACCCCATGAGTAGAGTATTTGCACATGGTCAGTAAAAGGCCAGTCTGCAAACCTTACTGATAGCTAGAGTGTGATGTCAGGGCACGGTATAAGAGCATCACCTGTACTTCATAAGTGTGGGTAACTTACATTGTCTTTACAACTTGTCTTACAACGATACAGTACCACACACACGACAATGGTATGTTCCATTTTTGTGACATCTTTTAAGGGGCAGCACAAGTCTTGAGGCAACTGCAAGACATTCCTGTACTTCCCTTGAGATGCAGTTGCTCCTGTCCATGACTCCCTATGGGCCTGGACAACCCAACTCGTATAGGAGACTGAAGATTCTTTCACATCACCCTCAGCAACGCCTGTTCAAGTGACCACTTCCAATGAAGAGTCTATGTAAACTTGAAGAAACGCACGTTCCCGGTTCATGTGTTTTAAACTCTCATGTTCTGATGCCACTACACAAGTTTCTAAAACCATTTTCGGGCTCTACTGTTGCCATGAAACGCATGTTGAACGTTAAACCAGGTCAAACGTTGACCAGTCAGGGACTTGGATTTGGTAGTGAGGTATGGCAGCCCTTTTAATTCACAGAAGTGTCAACCGTGTGACAATCGATCATAGAAGAGAAATTAAGAACTGCAGATTGTGCTCGACCGGAATTAGAGCATTGTGAAAGGCTTTATGAAGTAGATGCAAAAAAGTGAGCAGCAAAGATCTGATGGATCTGCCAGTCACTGCTATCCAATCAGGGTTTATCTTTATGTGAAGCCATAAAATTGTATATTTTTAACAAATGCTTTGTTCTATTGCAAGATAGACAAATTTTAAAGTTTATACAGATGTTCTTTAGCCTGTTCATGTTGAAATTAGGACGATTTTTTTCCTTCCGTACTTTGGGTGCTGTTTGCCATTAAAAAGCCCTTCTTCTGAGGAGCTGTGGAGATGACAAGACTCCCAGTTTCTCCTGCAAGTCTGAGGTGTATAAATGGAAAAGAAACTGTGCGAGCTCCACCTCCTGCAGGGACCCGTGCTGCCGGCCGCCCGCGCAGACACACTAGCTGTCAGTGTCGCCCACTGTGTTGCGTTTGACAGTAAGTCAATAATCCAGGCAAACGTGGCGGCGTCCTGCTGTGCTTTTTGGTGCTTCTCTGAGCAGTTCAAGACGAATGGAGTTACGTTTTCAGGGGAAATCAACATACATGATCCCCACAGTGCCACCTGATTTTTTTTCTGTGGTTGTCTGAAGCCGGAAGATTAATTTAAAGTGTTAGAGGAAGTTTCTTCTCCTCACAAATGTTCATGTATCACAATATTTTGTTGGGTAGACAAAGGGATTGCACCGACAGACTTTGAAATATTTAACAAATGATCAAACTGCTAGAAATGAGAAACCTCAGAGAATCTCTCGTCTGAGGCTTTGTGATTGTGGTGGATGTGATGAACATAAGAATTCCGCATTGCTTCACAACTTTCTCACAATTAAGAGAGGGAACAGGATTGAATTGATTAGTTTCAGTGTGGCCATCATTCAGCAGGTTGCTGAGCAGCAGGTGTTTCTTGTTTGGAGCTAAATAGAAAACAAGCAAGTCTAATTAGTCTGGTTAAACATCCCGTCTTTTAATGTGACGCCACTATGAATGGAGATAAAACTTTGGTGTAAATGAAGCGATCGCAAGTTGCGTTCACTCCAAATGCAGAACTCTGGCAAAGAAATCACATTAGAATCAGGCTAGGGACTCCATCTCAAGGACCTAAGGACTAGTGACTGGGAATTGTAATTGATGTTCATTTGCTCATTCTTGTATTGGAGTCGAGGGCATTGCTGTCGGGTTTGAGCAAAACGTTTTAAAAATGATTTTGGATTGGTCAAAACACACTGTCATTTTTTTAGAAACCCTCTAAGTAACCACTAGATGGCTTGTTACACTAACAGGTCAATCTCTACTTACTTCAGTGTAAAATAGCTCAGCTTTGGCACAGAAACAGACATACTTTCATGCTGGTTTAAAACATGTTTCCACTTCTGCATCTGGATTTATTGCTCTTGTATATTTTATTGGGGTAAACCTCATCATTTATTTTTGGTCCTGTGGGGCCTTCATAGAGCTGAGGATAAAAGGATTACCTTTAATTAAAAAAAACACAGCCACTGTTTGGGTGATGCATTTGGGTCAAAATGAAACAAAATAAAAATGGATATCCATTGCAGTGGTCACTTAAATTAGCCACAGAGCCAAAAAAGCCATTTATGTGTGTACATAGCTACTAGTGTTTTTTTTTGTGTACTGCACCCTGCTTTAGTTATTTTTGTTGACATTTGTTGTCAAATGAGCTTCAAACAGGAAGCAAAATGATGCAACTCCCACCCATGTCACCATTTTACTAATTTTATTTATTTCCACTCGTATACTATTCAACAAAGACAATGCATTAAATAATAAGTCAACTTAAGTTTTACGGCCTATAAGAGGAAAGTTCATTTGATTTATCAATTAACATAAACAAAAGCTGAGACAAAAGTGAAACACAATTGTTGTTAACTAAGCACTCGTTCCATGAAACTGAAACACCTTCTGTGTTTTTCCTCAGAAGAAAAAAGATGGTCCTTATGCCATTTTTTCCTGTTAGTGACATTACAAAAATGTGAGGCAGGGCTTCTTTTTTAATTCCAGTACTGCAAGAAGGCTTATTTTACTGCAGATTTACAACGACCCGATTCACTTTACAGTCCGTCAGACAGCAGAGAAGGTTCGGCTGTGGAACAAGGTAGCAGCACTTCAGTGGAGCGGGGGCTGGACTCAAGTCGTTGTGTGTACACACACACACACACACACACACACACACGTGGTCCTCAAGGACCCACAGGGCTGCGCGGCTCTCGATCTATTCCACACTGATTAAAGCTTTGTGTGTGTGTTTGCCTCCGTTCATGTTGGAGTGCAAACAAATCCCCCTCCTCATAATTAGCAGATTGGGATGATCTGGACTCCATCTTTCTCCAGCCTCGGAGACAGGAGCACTCCTGGAAGGGGAGGCTGAGCTGATGCTCCTCTGCGCTGTAAAAGAAGACATGCACACTCACTCTGCATTTAATTATTTCATCCTGAACACTTGACTGAAATTCCATTAAAAATACCAATAAAGTCCAGATTCCCACAGGATAAATGATTTCCAGAATTCTCCCCGGAGGACCTGTTTTTTTTTCGGTCACATTAGTTCAGTGAAGCAGAGTCCACAGTTTGAGTTTACGTTTTCATGCAGCACACCCTGATTTTACAGACCTGGGTCTTCCTGTTTAAGGGTTTTTAACAGTGAAATTGAAGCACACAGGGAGCACTGAGGTCAATATGATAATTGGAGCTTTGGGGTAATAAATCAGACTGTACTGTACCTTCTGTTTTTCTCTTCGAGTCAGTGTTTTTCCACTTTGCTTTTACTGTTACCATGGAGTTGTACATTTAAAAAAGTGTGTGGAGTTCACTGCTGAGACATGGAAATGATCGCCATTAGAGAACACAGTTTCACAAAACCGCAAGGTAATGCAAGTAAAATTTTAGAACTGGAATTTGTGGTTTTGCGTGCATTTCAGAGTAACCATTTTTTTGGACACAAATGGGACACAAATGTCCCAGAACCTGCTGATGGGTCGTTTTCGATTTTCTTAGGTCATTTTTTACAAATGTCCCTTATTTGACGTATATCCAGAAAAACCTGAACAAAGGGGTCGTATGTGAAACGAGTGAAAAGCAGCGGAGCATTAAAATAGCTGACGTTTGTATAACAGTGAGATGCTCATTCAGACCTCCATCTGTCTCTGCCATATGGAAAACTGATTTAGAGGGGCGGGGGGTCAGGAAAATAGCTGCATGTTCTTACGAAATCCAGAATTGGAGTTGGCTGTATCCTTTCCTGGGAATGAGCAGATCCCTGAGCCTGCAGATCCGGTTAAACTGGGAATCAAACTTATGCCTGCCTGGCAGAAGTGGACAAACACACTTTTCCTTAACATCGAGACACACTCTGTTACTTGCGGTTTGGTGTATCCGCTGTCTAAAGGGATCATTTAAACAGAATATTTTAGACTGGGCTTTTGATTAAACAGCTGCTGTATCAATGTTTAATGTGTTGCATAAAAAAACTCAAACTGTGATCAGTTAATACACTGCAAAAACTGAAAGTAAAAAGCCCCTTAAGTCATCATTTTTTCTGTTTTGCAAGAAAAATAATCTTGTCAAGAAAGTTTTTCAATAGTACAATCTTAGTTTAAGAAAACATGACTTAGTAACTTGAATTTTTGTCTTAAAATAAGAATTCCTGCTAAGAATATTTTTCTTGCCCCACTGTTAGTTTTTTTTTTTTGTTTTTCTTTAATTTTAAGAATTTGTGACTTTTTTTCTTTGGTACCTATTTTTGTAGTGTTCAAATGTTGTTTATTTAGGACTTGGCCCAAAGTTTTACTTCGAACACTCGAACTCCAGTTTTTATCATTCTGATAAAATGACAATTTGAAAACACAACGTAATTAATGTCCTGACATTTATTTTCTGATTGGAAGTATAGTTCCTGGGAGCAGCAGAAGCTTCTGTCACTCACAGCGCAGTTATCTTAAACGACTCCTCATTTCACCAATGGATCTGTCAGCGATTCACTCAGCGCCTGCCAGATGCATTCAGCTCTACACCCGTGTCATCATCTCAGGCCTCCCATTCTGTGCTTGTCATGTTTGTTTAGTCAGGGTGGAAATCATGAATCATCTCCTGTCTCTGCTATTTACCCGCCGGTACAAAACAGGTTGAATAGGTTTCAACGGAACCACTGTTTGGTATGTTGTAAATGTTGTCAGCCTTTATGCCAAAAGGCCATAAATAATCTCAACAAAGCATGATGCCAAACTCTTGATTTCTAGTCTTATCTTAGTTTCGTCATAATGACTTAAGTCACTTATTACGAGCAGATTAGTTGCAGTTTGGTTAATAGAATTCGATGCCCCAGCTCTTTTTTTTTTTGTCTTCTATGGTCATTTTTATTGTGCGCAGGACAAAGATTTTCACCTATTTCTCACTTTGCATGTTGTTTTGGATTTGATTTTTTTGATTCATCACAATTAAAAAAAACTTTTGACAAGCCCAGGCGCAGTTGAGATTACATCTCCCTCTTTTTATTTTTTGTGACTCTTTTGGTCTTTCTAATTAACAATATTTTTTATGACACAGGAGGAGTTTTGAACAGTATTTCAATCAAGTTTAGTTTAAAAAAAGTGGAATAAATCATCTGAGTGAAGGATTTTCTTATTTTCTGCCTGCAGAGAACATTATAAAAAGACCACAGAAAACACTTGTGCAAAAGATCAAAAAATGATCGGAGTGAGACTTTAAGCAAACCTTTTAATTATTTAGTGGAGCAAGATGTTATGGCACAACTTTAATGGCACAACTAAAAAAGTATCTCACATTTACAAAAACACAGATTCAAGTGTTTCAGGGCAATTATTCTTAATCACTACTCTTAATCTAGTAGTAAATCTCTATTAGTCTACTTGAAGTTAAGTTATCTGGACTTAAAGTGTGTTTTTTTGAAACCTTTCAGTTCTCATCCTAGTGGCTTAGTCAGTTCTGATGTAGACCTTAAGTCCAAATGCCATGACTCATCGTCAAGACGCTTTCTTGTGTGAGCTTTGTTGAGGTTCCAGTTTGACGACTGAATCAAAAATACTAAAGAAGGCGCAACTGCTCCTGTCAGTGCAAACCTCTCACCTTTTGTCGTGGAGAGATCGCTTTAATACGCCTTCCTGCATGAGGAGAGCCTTATTATAAATCTGTCGTCCAGTTGATGATGCAGTAGAAAAGACACTGAAAACCAGCAGCTTTTTACAGACACTGAAAAGCAGAGAATAAGATCAATCCAGAGAAAGTCTGTCAGACCAACCTGAGCAGACTTGTTGTTATGCAGAAATCTACATTTGTATCGAACCTACTATGTTTTTACCTTTCCTTTATTTTGCTTTTAAGCTTCTTCATTTGTCATCAATTAATCTTTGAGTGCAATGAACTTTTACTGTAAACCCAATGATGGATTGGACCCCCACCCATAAACATACTCATAAGAGTTTGGCTTTCTCTGCAAGTCAAGGTTCAGTAACAACAGCATGTTAGTCAGCTGCTCTTCTGCTGCATGCTCGCCAGTTTTTTTCTACTTTCACTGGAAATCCAGCAATGGAAACTTTATTTTTTTAACCTTTTTTCCATAAACAGTTTACAGTTCAGGAAAAAAAAATTTTCAACAAATAGCGTGGTGCAGATGTATGTACGCCACTCTGTTTTTTTTTTAGCAGAACAGGAAGAATCCGGGCTCTATTCGGCCGCGTGGGTGTTTGCCATTTGTCACGTTAGCTTTTATTTCTGTGTGGTGTGTCGTAATCGGCTCCTGATGATTTTAGCAGCTTGAACGAAGAAAGTCAGACATGCTGGAGGTCAGCCAGACCTTTGGAAATAAAGCCAATTCTCCAGAAATGTAAAAAAAAGAAGCATTTTTGAGTAATGTTCACCCACATGCTGCACCGCTCTTTCACTGTGTGTTCCTGTAATCCTTTCACACTGGAGCTGTATTTGGGTTAAATCCCATTTCTTTGTCCCCTCTTTAGAAGTGCCAGCACCTTTGCACCAGACCACCTGGGAAGCTGAATGATTATTATAATTGGATTTGGCATTTGTTTGGCAAAACTGATGTCCTGTTTGGGATTTGAGACCAAATTGACTGCAGGTTACAGACAAAAAGTGAAGAAAGGACGTGATGGAGAAGGCTCAGCAGGTTTTTTAACTCTCAAAGCCTGCAGGCAGGGGCAGTGTTTGGTCTGTGGGTCAAAATGACCCGTAACAGGTGGAGAGGTTCAGGTAATTTCACAGCATCACTCCAAACACAAATAAATAAAAATGTAAAATACATTAAATCATGAAAGGATTGAAATGATTAATTATTAGTCAAACAGTGTGTGTTGGAATCTTTTTGGTTTTGGTCACTTCTTGAAGTCTAAGCATACCCAGGGGGGTCAAAGTGACCCCGGAACGTTGGCATTTGGACTGTTGTGTTCAAAACATCAGACATCAGCTGTTCTGTTGTCAGACTGATGCGCAAATGATTGATGGAATATTTGGATTGTTTTGATGGAATATTGTTTTTTCACAGATTAACTGACAAAAAGTGACGTTTTCTAGGACAAAGTTTCTGCAAAGCGACATGAGTTCCTTTGAAATTTGCCTCAGACTTGTGGGCTTGAACATTGGTGGTGAGCAACCACACCTTCCCTTCTCTCCCAGTTGTTGAGAACTCAGAGTAGGGAGCTTGTGGCGCCGCTCTGCATATTTTCTACATCACAAATACAATATTTTTTAAGCATATATTTTTTTTTTATTTTCACTTGATTCACAACCATTTGAATAAAGAAATATGCAAACATGCAATTTTAGGCTTTATTTTATATATATATATATAGACACACACACACACACACACACGTGGACAAAATTGTTGGTAGCCCTCAGTTAAAGAAGGAAAAACCCATAATTCTCACTGAAATCACTTGAAACTTACAAAAGTAACAAATACAAATGTATTGAAAATTAAATAATCAAAATCAGCCATCACTTTTGAATTGCTGATTAACATAATTATTAAAAAAAAAAAAACTAATGAAACAGGCCTGGACAAAAATGATGGTACCCATAACTTAATATTTTGTTGCACAACCTTTTGAGGCAATCACTGCAATGAAGCGATTTCTGTATTTGTCAATGAGCGTTCTGCAGCTGTCAACAGGTATTTTGGCCCACTCCTCATGAGCAAACTGCTCCAGTTGTCTCAGGATTGATGGGTGTCTTCTCCAAATGGCATGTTTCAGCTCCTTCCACAGATGTTCAATGGGATTCAGATCTGGGCTCATGGAAGGCCACTTTAGAATAGTCCAACGCTTTTCTCTCAGCCATTCTTGGGTGTTTTTGGCTGTGTGTTTTGGATCGTTGTCCAGTTGGAAGACCCATGACCTGCGACTGAGACCAAGCTTTCTGACACAAGGCAGCACATTTCTCTCCAGAATGCCTTGATAGTCTACAGATTTTATTGTACCTTGCACACATTCAAGACACCCTGTGCCAGATGCAGCAAAGCAGCCCCAAAACATGACTGAGCCTCCTCCATGTTTCACCGTAGGGACAGTGTTCTTTTCTTCCTATGCTTGGTTTTTGAGTCTATGAACATAGAGTTGATGTGCCTTACCAAAAAGCTCCAGTTTGGTCTCATCTGTCCAAAGGACATTCTCCCAGAAGCTTTGGGGCTTGTCAACATGCATTTTTGCAAATTCCAGTCTGGCTTTTTTAGGATTGTTTTTCAGCAGTGGTGTCCTCCTTGGTCGTCTCCCATAAAGTCCACTTTGGCTCAAACAACGACGAATGGTGCGATCTGACACTGATGTACATTGGCCTTGGAGTTCACCTTTAATTTCTTTGGAGGTTGTTCTGGGCTCTTTGGATACAATTCCAACGATCCGTCTCTTCAATTTGTCATCAATTTCCCTCTTGCGGCCACGTCCAGAGAGGTTGGCTACTGACCCGTGGGTCTTGAACTTCTGAATAATATGAGCCACTGTTGTCACAGGAAGTTCAAGCTGTTTAGAGATGGTCTTATAGCCTTTACCTTTAAGATGTTTATCTATAATTTTTTTTTCGGATGTCCTGGGACAATTCTCTCCTTTGCTTTCTGCTGTCCATGTTCAGTGTGGTACACACCTTTTCACCAAACAGCAGAGTGACTACTTGTCTCCCTTTAAATAGGCAGACTGACTGATTATGAGTTTGGTAACACCTGTGATGTCAATTAAAGGACACACCTGAGTTAATCATGTCAGTCTGGTCAAATAGTTTTCAATCTTTTATAGAGGTACCATCATTTTTGTCCAGGCCTGTTTCATTAGTATGTTTTTTTTTAATATTTATGTTAATCAGCAATTCAAAAGTGATGGCTGATTTTGATTATTTAATTTTCAATAAATTTTTATTTATTGTTACTTTTGTAAGTTTCAAGTGATTTCAGTGAGAATTGTGGGTTTTTCCTTCTTTAACTGAAGGGTACCAACAATTTTGTCCATGTGTGTATATATAAATAAATCTTTAATTGCTGTTAGTGTAACATCCACTGGAACAACATCATTTTCACAGTTTGGATCTGTCATAAAAGCGGCTCGTTTTCCTTCTTTTTTGTAATTAATTGCCTATCTGGCTCTGAAATGGTGGATTCCAGTGGCAGACTGTTGAAGTGCGGCTGATCTGAGGTCTGAGATGCAACACAATTGCACTGAGAAACAAAAGCAGGGATTCAAGCAGAGCTTTGAAGGACTCCCAGCCTCTACAGACGCCAACGCAGGCCTTTCAGCTTTTAACAGCGCATGGAGGGGGGAGCCAAACTGCCAGGAGCTGCTTGACAGCCGCAGGAGCTGCAGCCTCTGATTTCCTCATCTGGAAAAAGCTGCTGCAGCGGGAGGAACCGGGGAGGGGATTACGCTGCTGCACCGGCTCGTCAGGCTGTTAGAGGTGTCCCAACCGCAGTGATTTCAAACGAATGAACACGCAGCACAAAACTGGCAGTTGCCTCGTATTCATGCGCACATTTAAGAAACACACATGCCTGCCGACATCCAGACACCATACACGTGTTTAAGTGGAAACTATGCGAGTCGCAGGGAGGGCGGCGTTGACAAAAACCAGTGTAAGTGCTTTGTAGGATTACTTGAAGAACAGGACACGCAAACACACTTGTTTGCCCTGTAATGATGACACAGATGCTTCAGGGTTGCTGGGATGTAGACTCTAAGGTCTGCCGGTACCACATGAGCTGTGACCAGTCCTTCCACGACTATCAACAGAAGTTTAGCTTCCCGAAGCTCTTAATATTTTCTTGCATTCAAGTTACACTGCAAAAATGGGAACCTCTAAGTCAAAATTATGTACCCCATTGGCAGATTTTATTTAATTTAGCAAAAAGAAATCTGCCAATTGGGTCAGAAATTTTTTTTCCTACCCTATTTTAAGAAAAAAATTCCAGTGACAAAGATATGATTTCTAGGATTATTTTGCTACTGAATAACTTTCTTAATAAGATTAGTTTTCTTGTAAGACAGAAAATGAAGACGGGTTTTCTTGAAACAAAGCTCTTCTTACTTTAAGATTTGGTTTTTGCAGTGCAGATCCATTGACTTGTTTTGTTCAGTGATGGTGGGAGCTGTGCTGGAACAAAAAGTTGCACCGTCATTTCTCAACCTTTGAAGAAAAATATGTTTTATTTGTTGAAACATTGACTGAACAGAAGAACTGGACTAAGTGACCCCTCCCCCCCTGGTGCAGTACCTGCTGCCTCCAAAAAGCCAAAAGACTTAAATAAACAGCTATTACTTATTCTATTTTTCAGAAAAAAAACATTCTCGCGCTGCTGCCTTTTCTTTTTTAATTCCAGTATTAAAAAGTTTTGTGCAAGTTATAAACAGGTCAATCAGATGCCTCCGTCAAAGGATGCGGTCTCATGTCCAATGTTCTTCCAAGCCCGCTTTCAAGTGCTAGGGGTGCCGACCTACATCAGGCTCACTCCTGACCGGCGAGAGTGGTTGCCATTGACATGTTGACCAATCACTCCTTACAGAAGATTTCTGGTTCCATATCACAAAAAAAATGGCAACTGAGTTGACCTTATTTCATTGGAACTGGAAGTTAGTCATTTTTTATGGGGGACGTCACTCAGTTTAGTTCTCAATTACAGTCACTGAAACTAGCTTAGCTTCTTCTTTAACTACAGTATTTTACACACTATAAGGAGGACCAGATCATTGGACGCACTTTCAATGAATAATTTATTTTTGAACTAGTGCTCAAATATAAGGCACATTAAGCGAGACAGAAGAGTCAGAGATAAGTCATACTTTAACTCAAAGGAACTCTAGAACTTGTTTGTAACACGCTACAATAAAAGCTTTTGCCGCGTTAGCATATTCACAATACCTGTAACTCCCAACCTTGTTTGCAACACGTAAAAAAACTGATACCATTGAAACAAACCTTGCTGTGACTACACAAACTTCCAACCATGTTCTTAACACAAAAAAAACACAGTTCGACACCATTACACATCAACCTTTATTCACAATTACACCCAATTGTTTGGAACTTGTAAAAAAAAAAAAAAAAAATCCGCTTAACATTTTGACAGAGCGTCTTTTACCACTAAAAATCACGTCAACTTCAATAAGCACAAACAGAAATAATCCATGTATGAGGCGCTCCGGATTATAAGGTGCACCGTCAGTTTTTAATAAAAAAAAAAAGTAAGGCTTTAAAGTGCACCTTATAGTGCGGAAAATATGGTATAGGATTTGATGTACATTAAAGAAGAGGGTTTTCAACAGAAATCTGTACATCAGATTTCGTTTTCCCCTCTGGATTACTGCTCCCCTCAGGTACCCCACTACTCACCAGCTCACTGACTGCCCTGTGTATGCTGGTATGGAGGGGCAAGGCACCTTGAAGCATCATCTGTGGAGGTTTTCTGGAGACTTCAATGGGAACAATGCATTATTGCCCTCTCAAGCAGTAGTGCGAGGCCTCTCCTGAAACTCTTGCTGCACAGTGTCTTAAAAATGGAGCCACAAGTGAAGCAGTTTTCCCACAGCTGTCCCTCTGCTTGTGTAGAACCATGATTTCAGATCTCACCCACTTTCCTCAGTCTTTCTGCGAAACCGAGTTGCTCTCTGGCATGAGGACCATACTGCTGGCCCCCTCTGCCTCTCCACGGTCATGTGCGTAAACATGAGGGTGGCAGACAGACTGTCATGGTTTGAGGCGCCAGAAGCTCAAAAATGTGTGGAGCAGCTTCTGCATCATCTGCAGCTCTTATCTGGACGTCTGCAGGGAGAAGAAGCACTAATCCCAAAACGTGACTTCAGTCCAGCTCCAGGAGGCCAGAGCGTGGTTCAGCCACCAGTATAGCCCATTTTCATCCAAAGCCACTGGCGCTGAATGAGGTCTTTATTCTCACAGACTGGGACACCGTCCCACAGTGACTTCTGGGAAGCCTGCTTTTTTTCCTAAGCTATGTTCACATCGACATCGGCAACGTGCGTTAAAGCAACTGCTTCCAATAAAAAATCTAAGTGAAGGCACGTAAACGCGCATTCTGGGCTCCCATGTTCAAAACTCTTGCATTCATTCGCAGTTACGCAAGTTTCTGACAATTTTCAAGCTCTACAAATAAAACGCGCATTCTTTGAACGCGTGTTAAATGTTAAACCAGGTCAGACTTTAACCATCAGAAACTCAATTTGGTAGTGACGTTGGACGCCGTTCCCTTTATTCAGAGTGAGAACCGTTTGAAAGTTGATCATGAAGGAGAAATTATTTATTGCAATTTGTGCTGGCCGGAGTTATATGACATCAAGTCTTTCATATATCAGAATAGAGCGTGAAAGAAAAAACACGGAAGCCAGATTCTAAAGATTTGCACTTCTTTGATATTTCGCACTTTGTCTCTTCCAACTGTCGGTGACGGACATGCGCTAGGAAACAGCAGAAAGAAGAAGCCCCTCCCTCCTTATCCAGTGCAAATACCATGAAGCCGTGTTTAACGTGTGTCACATACTTGGTGTGAACGTAGCTTCAAAGCTGTGTCTTTAGACTTGATGGTACATGCAGGAATCTGGAACTTTTTAATTTGAGGATTTTGGAATCCTTTGTGTTTGCTTTGCCTTTGATCTGTGCAGAATTACTCCAAGTAAATTCTAGGATCATTCCTAAACAGTTTTACCTCAAAATATAAAAGTCTTTAGACTAAAATGATCATTATTTCCTTCATAATGGTGAAAAAAGGCTCAACCTGGCTTTCCATCACATCAGTGTGTGGTCTTTAAGCCGCTCCAGTCATTACTCTGAGACTGTGACTTCAGCGTCATATCTGTTGTCAGTGGAGCCTGAGGCATCTGTGCTGCAGCTCTCGCTGCCTCAGGCTCTTCATCACCACACATGGAAGGGCAGGCCGAGCTGCGCCTTTGAAAACCAATAAAAACCGTGGCCTTGATGTTCCTGAGTGAAGTAAAACTAAAAAAGCTAGACTGGAAGTTTATCAGGTTTTAGTGAGCCTTTTCCTTTATTATGTTAGGGCAAAACAAACACAGTTCTGCAGAAGTTTTGGAGAAGATTCAGATATTTTGATAACGTTTTTTAATATAGCATTACATACTTGAGGACATAAAAATGATGTAACTGAAGTTCCTGAAAAGAGCAGAGAAAAATCGCCATGTCCATGTTCAGCCATCACCATGACAGTGCAGACTGGAGGCGTGTTTTTGGACCAAAGGCACCTTGGTGTGTCCTGATCAGGTGTCGGCTTTCATCATTATCTCAAGCTAGTGCAGACCGCCTTCAACGATGCAACTTTAAGCTGCCACTTGCAGTGAAAAGTCTTTAGAACCGCGCGTTTCAGAGTTCTGTGTTCAAAACCCTCACATTCACGTGTAGCAAGGCAAGTTTCTACGATCATTTTTGACTCTACGCACAAAACGCATGGCCATTAAACGCGTGTTGAAAATTAAACCAGTTGACCAATAAGGAACTCATATTTGTTAGTGATGAAGAGATGATGTCCCCTTTTGAATCACAGAAGTGCCAACCGTTTGAAAATTGATTGTGAAGTAGAAATTAGTAATGGCAGTCTGTGCCTGACTGCCATTAAAATTAAAAATTTGGATCAAGATTTGCTAGACACGCTAGTAAACAGTAGAAGAAGGAGCAGTGGGAACGCTATGCGCTAAACACACGTTTAAGAACACGCATCAAATGCCCAGTGTGTCCGTTGCTTCATGTGGATCCCTGAGCTCCGGTGGCAGTAGCAGGCGTGACATATTTCCACAACACGATGCCTGCTGATCTACGGCTGATGTACACGCAGCCAGAGTCGTAACCTTTCTGTCACACCTGACATGCCACTCCTGTGGAGCCGAAGCAGCACGGCGCCGCTACCACACGCTCACCCTCCCTTCACTATTAGCAGTAGTGTTCTGGCTCAACCTCTGACCCGGTCTGTCATGCTCCGCCTTCGCCATAACGAGCTTCAACAGGCTTTGAATTGTAAAACCAGAAACTGATTGTAGCAAGAAAGGAGGTCTTCTCCGACCTGCGCAGCATCCGTGCCCCCCCACCCCTCTGTTTAGAGAAAAGTGAGGGGTTGAAGAACGACCTTATTAACTGACGTCTTTTCTCCTGTTTAATCTGCGTCTGATCAAGGATGTTTGGAAGATTTTTTTTAGGTTGATAAATACTGAAGAGACACAATCAGGCCTCTTCTCTCGCTACTCCTGCAAATGTACTTTGCAGCTGTTTCTTTGGACGCGACTGGGAAAAGCAGCTTGGAAAAAGGAGTGGAGACAGCTGTGTGGAGGGTTTTTTTCCCCACTTGGGTCTGATGGAGACGTGTAGTTTTTCTCTGAGCCGTTCCTCTCAAAGGATGCATGCGGCAGCGTGTTACTGAAACTGCGGTGAGGGGTCCAAAAATAGTTTGTTTAGGAGCGCTTTATGCTCTTGTAAAATGAAAAAAGATATTTTAAGCTAATGAGTAATTCTTTAACTCTTTATGGTCCGTAGCAGTCCAGGAGATCTTCTTTTTTACTGCTCCTTTGAGGGAAAATTTCGCAAAAATGATGACACCATAGCGGGTGAAATCATGAAAAAAAAGAATGGGGCTAAAACAAAAATAGTCAAAAATCCACGAACACACACATGTCCGGGATATTCAAAGTTCTGAAAGTATGATTGCAGGACATACAACCTGGCTAACAGCTTTAATGAACAACACTTTTCCAAGTTACTTTAACTCTAAGCTTAAAAAATAGAGAATAATAAAACTCTGATTCCACAAAGGTGAATCAACCTAAAAACAGAGGTATTTACACTTTTTAAAATGCAGCAAACTAGAAAAATAAAGTAGAATTTTTCATCACATCTGGTAGATTCTGCCCCATTTTAGTAAGACGGGTTTCTGTGAAGATGCAACTTCAGTGGATTAGTCCGGAATGGTGTCCAGCCATGTTATTCAGCCGAACAGAACCGAAGTGGAGATCTATTTGTTTGATGTGCATTTGGAAGGAACAAACAGGCGTTGGTGCAACTGGAAGATAAGAGGTTGAACAATGTGGAGAGGAAGCCGCTTTTACAGACGCCGTTCTTACAGGAGCACATTTGTGTCTTTGTTCCACTCAGCCTGCTCAGAACAAAGCCTCCTCTGATGTTCCGTCTCATTTCAGAGCGATATTACTGGGACTCCAAACTGCGCATCCCCACAGCCGATTACCAGGAGGTGCTCCACGATGATAAGGCGGCGCTCGCTTGGCTCCTGGCCCTGCGCCGCGTTGGCGTAGTTTACCTGAAGGGGGCGCCTGCAGAACAGGGCCAAGTGGCCAGACTGGCGGACAGGATTGGCTATCTGCGGCTGACGTTTTACGGGTAAGACCGCGGCACCTGGGTGTTTAGGGGAAACTGTTGCTTCTCATCAGCTGCTCACACAATCTTAGAGTCTGTCCGGCCTTTCATCCACCGCAGTTCATCACTCTGGGTTGTTGCTGCGGAGATAATTTGAGGATGGAGATGAAGGGAAACGACCTGAAAGCATTCCAAACGAATAACCACTCGGCCAGAACACAAAGCTGATGAAGGCCGGCCATCAGAGGCGCTGTTTAACAACACATCCATGCTAACAGAAGGCAGGAGATGACTCATTAGTGCTCATCTGCTGCTGCATCTCAATGAAGAGTCTACTTAAGAGTTTATAGTCCGTGTACTCTGCCCACGCTCCCCCCTCGGGGATCCCTCCGAGCTTTTCAATCTCTTCTCCTCGCAGTCTAATTGTCACTGCTGATCTTCTGTAAGCAAAGGCGTTTGGGTTGAAGTGAGCTTTCTTCATGAATGCCGTCTTTGTTCTTAGGCACACGTGGCAGGTCCAGGACAAAGCCATGGCGAACAACGTGGCCTACACTTCCGGAAAGCTCAGCCTGCATACTGACTACCCTGCTCTGCACTTTGCACCGGGGGTGAGCCAACGCCTGCTCAGCTTGTTGAATGCCTTTCTCAGGAATTCCAAGCGCCGCTGAGCCCCGACGGGCATTTTTCCTGCAGGATGGCAGGGTTTTCAAGGCATCGTGTGTGTGTGTGTGTTCAAAGGTGCAGTTTCTGCACTGCATCAACCAGGCTGTGAAGGGAGGGGAAAGTGAGGTGGTGGACGGCTTCCACATGGCCGAGAAGCTGCAGAGAGAAGACCCAGAGGCCTTCAGGACGCTCACCTCGGTGCGCGTGGACTTCACCGACACCGGCACCGACTACTGCGATTTCATGCTGCAGTCCAAGAAACGCATCATTGAGTAAGAGTTCACCACACAGACAGTAAGAGCCGCAGCAGTGATCCACGCGGCTGTTATTTGAAGTCAGACACTGCCATCTGCTGGTCAGAACTAGTACTTCCACTTTGACTCTGCAAATCTCCAAAATCTGAGTTTGAGAGAATTCTTTGCTCATGAATTTTAGCATCTATAATTTATCCTGATATGATTTGATTGGAAAATTTCAACCCGTTTGACGCTGATCGCTCTTCTCCACTGTATCAGTGTTGACGCTGAGGGTCGAATTGCGAGGATAAATTACAACAACGCCACCAGAGACTCTGTGCTGGACCTTCCCTTACATCGGGTCCAACCGTTCTACAGAGCCCTGAAGGCCTACGTGAACATCATGAACCGACCGGAGAACGTGGTCACCTATAAGATGGAGCCAGGTCAGAACCTGTTTGTTTCCTTAAACCCAATCAGAGGAGCAGACGATGTCAGGGTGTCTCCCGGTAGCATTGAGGTAAACCGAGCACGCACTGGAGCAGGACACGCTGGTACATCTTTGTCTTCGTTAAGGTCACGGTGACATCAGCAGTGTCACTCTCACTTGTGTCTTTGCACACTTAATTGAGTCATCCCCTAAACGGCTACGGTGGAGAAACAAAACTGAAAGGGGCAGGACGGTGCTGCTGGTGGGTTAGCAGAATCCGTTTGTCCGTCTGTTTTGGGGTTTACATACAGACAGGCCTGAGCCATTCCAGCTTTGGTAATAATCATAAAGAGTAACTCTTACATACCCATAAGTCATTGCTCCCAAATACATGAGAGTTAGACATGCAGAACTGCGCTGCTCACTGGAAATGTAAGTTCTTGTAGAAAAAAAGAAACATTTCCTTTTTTTTTTTTTTTTGCTATAAAGCTTGAACACCACCTTAAAGGTGCATTCCTGCTGGACGACGCAGCAATGTGAAGATGTGATTGAGGTGGTGCGATTTTGGTTTCAGGCGCTGTGACAACCAACCAGAGACTTTGGGCACTTGACGTTTTCAGTGATTAGATCTAAAGTTATGTCCGAATTCCCTCCATAATTACTAAAAACACTATATAGTGAGTAGTGAAGGAATTCAGACATCGCTCCGGAGTAGAAAAATGAATTCAATATGGCTGCGCAATACGAGGATCTTCGTCCTGAACTTCCATTTATTTTCTTATGGCCACAGACAGATGGAAGTAATGGTCAAAACGGCCGTCAGGCGCAGCTCTCCTCTCAGGCGCCTCTGTAGAGCTCTCCAGAACATATAAGCACAAGCTCCTCGCTTCACATCATCCATGTTTTCCATGATGTGGTCAACGAATGAAGTTTGCTGGCGGTTGCTCTGCGGCAGTGAATTTGACAAAAGAGTGTGTCAAAAGAGAGGCGGCAGACGCCGTTTAAAATCGACAAACTTTTAAACCAGCAGTTTTTCCCAAACCAGTTTTTCCTAGCTTTCCAATGCAGCTTGATGAGTTAGGAGGCGATTTTGTAGAAAGCACTACAGGTGATTTCTTTTTTTAAAATCCAAGATTGCAGCCTCTGGAGGTCAACACAACTTGGGTTGTAATTGTAGACTTCACTTAGCGGCATGTGTGTGAAATTTTGTAAAGATCACTAGAGCAAGTTTTCATTTCCCACATTGTGTGAAAATTGTCAGATTTCACACTTTGCCACAACATGGCTGCTGCGCCGTAGGTCCTGTTGCCGTCCTAAAACTTTCCTGTGGATATCCCTGACACGTATTATAGTTTCGTTAGTGGATTTTGCACTTTCGTGAGCTCTTTTAGAGATGTTGGCCCCGTTTATTTTTGCTGCTGTGATGGGGGAGGGGTCATTCTCTATTTCCAAAATTCTGTTACACCGTGTGATAGGTGTGGACAAATTATGGCGCGTTTCTGTATTGTGAAACTTTTGTTCAAAGGTGCAGTAAGGATGAAGAATTGCGACGACAATCTGGTCCTTGTTGGACATTAGTTTGTGATTTTTGATTTTTCAGGCGACATCGTGACCTTCGATAACTGGCGTCTGCTGCACGGGAGGAGGAGCTACGTCAGCCGACCGGACCGGCTGCGACACCTGGAAGGCGCTTACCTGGACTGGGACGAGGTGATGTCACGCCTCCGGATCCTCCGCAAAGCTGTCCACGGGGAACTGTGAGCACGACTCTGATACGTGTTGGCAAAAATCCAGGTGCTCTTGAGCAAACGGGCGAGTGTCTTTTAGAACGGATGTTCTTGTAGTAAAAATGCAATAACTAAACTTTTCAGTTTAGAGCAACACAACAATGCAAAGGTGAAGAAATCTTTACCTTAAAGCTTTTTGGATATTTCTTTTTAGCTTGAATTGTGTTTTACTTCATTTAAATGTCCAATTTATTTTTTCTAAATAAGAATTTAAAAAGTGAAGAAATCCTGTCACCTATGAGGAGTTATTTGATGGGTCACATGACTTTCAGAACTGCATTGTACGCTTTGAGGACAAAAGGATATTAGAAGAAAACTAGAATTTTTTGGTGGCATCCAGCAACCACGGTGTGGAGTTTGACCTTTTCTGCAGGTTTATGGATGAATTCAAACTGCCTTAAGTGATAAAACCGAAATGTGTGAAATGTCCTCTATGATCATGAAAACCAAGAACTCATTGTAAGATGAAAGGAAATCTAAATTCATTGATCTGTCTGGAATATTTCCTGCAAAACCCAGTAATTAGAAAAACATTTCCAACAGTTGTTTATTCTTTCCAGCATTTAAGTGGTTACAGCAAGGTCTATATTTAAGGCAAAGCATACATTTTGTGGCACCAAATTTGCAATGGAATGACTTTAGGAATCCCTCTTTCTGTGAAGTATGTTTGCCTCCACATAAATCCCAAATGGCTGCCATTTTTAAAGATGGCTGCCATACAGTCGATTGTTACGCTGCGCGATTTTGCTGCCCACCTCTATTTTGACAAGAGGCGAATTCGCTGATCAAAAAATGTGTTTCAATTTGATGCCCCAGATGCCTGTGGGTGGAGCTACTGCCAAATGTTTTTAGCCTGATCGCTACATGGAGCAATACTTCCGTTTCTCTGTGATCCAGTTTGACGACTTGCTGTTCCGCATTAGTCAGAGGAGAGAAAAAGTAAAGATAAAAATTTTATTATTGTCTCGATGCAAAAAAGAAAAAGATCAAAAGTTCAGGAGGATAATGATCAGATTCTCCATTTTGGACATGCCTAAAGCTGAGACCCCGATTGATTGACGTACATGGCGCTGCGATGCTCAAAATGCACTGCAGGACCTCTGACCGCATCTATACTATTGACTTAACATTGAAATCGGACGCCTCCACCACACAAAGCACGTACAATGTGAACACAGCTTTAGCCTTGTGCTGTGCGGTCCAGATGACCCCACCCTTACGTTGATGTGTTATCCCTCCTATGACAAAGAGGAACAGGGTTTGTGAATTTGGTGACTTCCTACCTCGTTTGGAAAACAAACAAAAATAGGAATACCGCTAAAACAAACAGTACTATGCAGACGCTAACTTCCAACCTTGTTAGTAACACGTAGTAAAACGGTCCAAAACTGCTAACATGTTAGCCACGGTAGTGCATTTTATAATCAACTTCTATTCCCACGATCCAACTATATTGATCTGTAAGGCAGAATCTAATAGACTTATGTCATTATAAAGTCATTTCAAAATGAGAGAAGTTGATAATAGAATCAATGGATGAATTACAGCAGGTTTATTTTCCTCTAACCTAAAAACAACCAAATCCATCACAGCGGACACACATGTAATGCCATTGTTTGATGTGGAAAAACAGTGGCTGAACTTTATCAAACTAAAATGTGAATGGATATGACATTCATTCTTGTTTACTTGTTTGTACACATATTTCATTTACATTTGATAACCTTGCTAGAAATAAAAGGAATGTGGAAAAATTCACCAGCACTGTTCAGTACTCGGGTATCTATGTCTGAGTCACACTGGTTGAAGATGTCCTGAATCAGATCGTTCAGAAATGAACCGATATTGAAAGTGAATTGAAAACCACAAATATCAAATTATTATTGTTCAAATGAATTGTTAAAATACCAGACTGACATTTTGACAGAACTCTCAAAAATCATCAATAGCCAGAAATCATCTATATATAAGGCCCCTTACTAAGCTGTCATTTTAAGATATTTTGAACCACAAAATGAACCATTTTATTAACCGGTTCCACAATCTAATCAGGTATTTGCTGAGTGATGCCTTTACAGCATGGATGCGGGTTGTTTTCTAGGAAAGATGCTTTTTGTTCAATTTTGAAAAATTCTAAGCTTTTTTATTTTTTT
The DNA here is from genome assembly GCA_014656515.1 of Oryzias celebensis. Classification (NCBI taxonomy): domain Eukaryota; kingdom Metazoa; phylum Chordata; class Actinopteri; order Beloniformes; family Adrianichthyidae; genus Oryzias; species Oryzias celebensis. The sequence continues at coordinate 25,928,232 of BNCR01000003.1, read as the reverse complement.
AATGAAAGTTGTGAAAATTCCCCGACAATTTCTGAAGCTGCTATAAATAAAGTTCTGATGTTTCCAGAGGCCTCGTGTCATCTTTAAAGACAGATGCTTCCTTCTTTCTTCACGTTCCACTGATGTCACAGCTGGTCAACGTCATCATGATGATTGCATTTATTTACTTCCCACTGAAAGTTTTATTTGGGATTCACAGAAACACAAACTGATCATGATTCAGCTCCTGGCAGCTCCAGGGTTCTTTACTTTATTTATAACCAAAGCTGCACATTTGTTATCATTACCTTCTTTATTCTGGAATACTCACTCCTAGTATCATTTTATTGTTTTTGGAATATACTGACAGATGAAATCTAATATTCCAGCATTAAAAAAACTTGAAAGAAAATGAAATGTTAATTTAAACAAAAACAAAAACCTCCCAGATCTTATTTTGAAATGGAGTTTTGTTTATTATACCTTTCCTTTGCACAGTAAACCTATGAAAATACAAGCACATCAGGATCAAAATAAAACCTCTTCCAATATATTGCTGATCTGGAGAAACTGCATACACACTCACATACACACGCGCGCTAAGACTGAAAGAAATTAGTAATGGAGGGAGTTTCACTTCTTTAGGACGAGATGACCTCAAGGAGCCATTCAGTTCAGCTGCAGGCATGACAAGTCGATCACAAAGCAGCAAACTGCGTTCCTGATCCCCAACAGAGGAAACCAGAATTTCATTGTTTTTCCTGAAAATCTTTTTTTTTTTTTAAGTTATTGTTCAATAATTTGACTTAAACGTGACTATACCACTTGTATGTCTAATATTTTTTTTGACAATTTACAGAAGAAACAGTGAAATCTGCGTAAAATGAGATGTAAAGGCAGGTGAGGGCGGAGCCTTCCATCAGCAGGTGTGAAGCTCAGAGTTCTGCTGCTTCTCCAAACAAGTCTTTTTTTTTTACAAAGAATGCTGAAATGTTTTAGGACTTTTCGCTTTTTTTTGACATATTTTACACTTACACTTGGAGTGCTATAACAATTTAGACAATCCCAACCTAAATTTGCGTTTATTAGGATGCGATCATTTTTTAAAACTGTTTCCAGAAGTGGATACCAGGATAACTGGAGTTCACAGAAGGACAGGGGCAGAGCTCCCCCTTCTGGTCCTCTGTAAAACTGCGACAACCACATCTGCTCCTCTGCATCTGCTGACAAGAGCGTTCCATTGAAAAAAAAAAACAGTTTTGCGCCTCGTGTGATTGATCGACGTTTACCTATAAAGACAGAACAAGCACGCCGCACTAAAATCTCCAACCGAAACGCACTGATAGAAAAGAAAATCTTACATTCCTCACCCTGTGAAAGCCAGGTCACTCCAAACACCCAGCAATGGCTAACTATTTCTTAAGTATTGCACATCTAGCAAATAACATTTTTGTAACATTTTTCAGATAAATGTACAGTCAGAAAATGTATATATTAAATAAATACTATATATAGAAATATATATATAATATTTATTTTCTCATAGTAACATGCAGGTAACGAGAGCAGACCACAGACGAGAGCGTTTACAGAAGAACGGTAATTCTAGAGGCAGAACACTCACAGTTTTCAGGGTTCAAACACCGTGGAGAAGCCTTTACATGCGTGGCTGTGGTGCAGTGTACAGGGGTCGGGAGTCTCCACACTGTAGGAGGGCTTCTGGATGTTTCACCAGTTTATACTTGGACAGACTGGAACTTTACAATAACCACAAATCACAGAATAACACACACAGCTGAATGGGGACGGGCGTCGGGGAGAACTGTAGTTCACATCAAGGCTGTGCACAGGACCTGCATGCACTCTGTGGGAAACCCCTCACTGTAGTTCTTGGCAGCAGAAAAATAATAAACATCAGGAGTTGAAGAGCTCTACTAAGTGAAGGAGCAGGCGAGTGCTTCAGTAGTCGGGCGTGAACATCTGGACGAGATTATTTACATGACATCACAGACCACGTGTCTACACAGCTGCATCTATAAGGTGGTATGTACACGGGAAAACAGGGAGGGGTGTGTGCTTACTTAAGTTAGGGATTGTCAAAAGTCTGAGATGCCATTTCAAGTAGAGCGGCACATTGAGGGAGATGGACGGACAGACGGAGCAGGAGGAGAAGCACAGGGGGCGGGACTAACTAGGTAGAGGCCTCGGAGAGAGCATCTTGGGTTTTCCGTCTGCGTCTTTCCCCTTCACTGCAGCCACGTACGAGAACAGACACAGGACTGAGTAACAGATCTGATGCGCCTGCAGGAGGAGAACACATGAGGAGTGTGAGGATGGGCAGAGCCAGAGGAGACCCTCCACCTTATCTCCATGACCTGGACCTTCAAAAAAAAAAAAAATCCATCCATCTAAAGCTACAATCACAATGCTCGTTCAAGCGGACGCTTTCAATGAAAAGTCTATGGAAACCTGTGTTTCTGCTTTCAAAACTCTGGCATTTGCAGTCGCTAAGAACGTTTCTTTAACTGCTTGTGGACTCTACAGACATATCGCGTGGCTACTGAATGCGCTTTGAAAGTTAAACCAGTTGAACTTTGACCAATCGGGGACTTATCAGTCCCAAACATTTAGAAATTGTTCACAGAGGAGAAATGAATCATTGTGCCCGACGAAATGATGTGACAGAGTCTTTCATACATCGGAATAGAGCTGTGAGAGAAAAAGCCTGGAGCGAGATTTGCACCGCTGTGATATTTTACACCAAGCCTCTTCAGGTGACGGACACGCACTACTATCAGGTAACCACAGTCCAGTATGAACACTGTATCCTAAACATGCAGTCAAGAAGACGTCACATGGCTTGGTATGAACATAGCATAACACCGGAGGAACTCTTAGAATGTTTCTAGAAACATATGTTAAAGCAGAATTAGTTACTGACTGGATTTAAAGGAGTTTGCTTTAAATAAAAACAACTCCAGCAGAGTTCTCCATCTGCTTTGGAGAACACGACAGAACCAGAGTAAACTAAAGTAGTCCGCCTGGTGTCTTTCAAGCACTAAGAATCATGATGATTAGCAGTTAGACTGTGAGACTAACCTCCCACTGAAAGCAGATTTACAGGGGATTAAGCCTGAGCACGGATCAAGTCTTTGGTCTGCAGGTCAACAAGGTCATGGAGGATCTCATGCTAAGCTAAAAAACATTCTTGTTCATGAGGCCCCATTAATGACTGTACATGAGAACTGGATGGAGTGACCCCTCCCCCATTTTGTTCCAAACAGAAAGTACCCACCAGCTCCAAGAAACCAAAATCCCAAAGACTTCTATAGAGAAAGAAAGAGTTAATACTCACTCATGAACGATCATTCTTGCTCTACTGCATCTTTTTAACATGTTCTTCAAAATTCTATTTTTTCACCATATTTTTTCTGTGGTGCAAATAATCCAAGTTATAAACTGACTAATCAGATGCCTTGATACAAGTATGCCTGCAGACCCCCACGTTGCACATTCAAAACATTGATTGGGGGATTCATTTTATTCAAACCAAACCCCCTTTGATAAGAGGCGATTTCTAGTTCCAACATGGAGGCGTCCATATCATGAAAAAATGGCGACTGAATTGACTTTCTGAACTAGAAATAAGTCATTTTCTATGGGTGACATCACACTCCGTTAGTCCAGTTCTCATCTACAGTCAATGGGCCCCATCCCATGAAGTCAGATTGCTAAGCAAATAAAAAGAAGTGATAATGAAAGAAACAGTCTGTCTGAAAGCATAATGGTTTGGAGGTTTTAGGGGTACATTTATTTATTTATTTTTAATTAAAAAAGAACCACTGATGAAATTGGTGTTTTTAGAGTTTTTGACTTTTTCTAAGCTTAAAATTGCATTTGTGAGAATTTCTTTTTTCAAATCGTTGTGAATAAGGAGCAGATGAAAAACGCCCTTTGAAAAAGATCACATTTGTGACGTAGAAAATACACAGGGCGGGTCACAGGCTCCCTGCTCCACTTTATTTTGATGAATCCACTTGTAGATCCATTAAGGTCATTTTCCTAATCTGAGCTGACATCTGGCTCTAAAGTGTACGGCTGGATAGTTCCAATGTTAGGTTGGGATTGTGAGGGGCTGAGCACTAGCAGGACAGCGTGTACACGTATGAGTGACGAGAAGTGGGGGCGGGGTTTCTGTGCACCAACAGTACCACCCACAGAGGCGATTTTCTACTGAACTTCTGTCGCTATGACTAAACCATGTAAAAACAACATTTTTTTTTTATTATTTTGGCTAAAAACTGCATCATCATAAGTAGGAGCACTGGGAACACTTTTACAACAGATCAAATGATGATCAGAGTGGGACTTTAAAATGTATTTAGGCTACAAGCTCTTTCTGGCTGTTGTAATGTGTAAAACTTTAGCATCTGTTGCAGTAAACACACTAACAAACAGTCTTAAAAGCACAAACTGATGGAAGGCAGGGACAGTTGGACTCACCATGGGGGTCTTGTACTTGTGGATCACCACTTCTTTAGTTTCAGGAACTATGCCAGCGCAAGAGACAAAACACAGAATTCAAAGGCAGCAGAAACTTTCATGAATTCATGTTTGAGGGCTTTGGGAGGGGTGGGCTTGCTTGTGCAACGTGGGCCAAGAATGGACTTCATGGAGACATCAGGACAGGCTTCAGAATTTGATCAAATCAATGTAGTACAATAAACGGCCTGTAAGGGGGGGATGGTGTTCAAACAGGAAAGCCTGCTGATCAGACATTCTTGGCTCACAAAATAAACAAATAAATGCAGAAAAGTTCATCACATGAGGCTGCAAAGCTTTTACGGTAGGACATAGAAACCTAAGCACAGGTACTGACCCCCCCATGTTTCACCAGTAAAGTGACACGAAACAGGAGAAGTACTTAAGGCCACGTCTCTGTCCAGAGGACAGAGAGACTTTTCATTAGTAACTGTGAACCCAAAGCGGTGATGGAGAGGCTTGGAGCAGGACAGATGAAGGAGCGTGGGAAACTAAATCCCTCTGCTTAACTCCCACTAACCAGCTGTCCCACGCCAGATCTCCACCGGCTCTGATACAAAGGTGGACCGTCAGGGGGAAAAAAAAAGTCTGGGAGTGATCTCCGAGGGGGAAACAAACAGTGAGGAGAGGAAGCAGACCAAAACGCAAAAAGGAGAAAAAGAAGGAGATGAGGAGCGATGGAGTGAGGAAACCATCTGTACAGTTTAACTTTGAAGAAGAAAGGTGACAACACTTTACCTGCTGGAGAATGAAGGTTTTCATAGTGGCAAAGATGAGGGCAACATTACAAAAGCAGCACAGAGGCACGACAGTAACACAGCTCAACGTATGGCCAGCTCTGCCACTCTCAGAGCTTCCACTCCTACGTGAGTCCAAGAACTTCCAAACGTTTCATACTTTTCTCGCTGATCTGGTTGAATATAAACCTGCAGCTGACACCAAAATAAAAGCTTTCTTCCATAACACCCACCTGCCTCCTACTATAGCCTTCTGACACTGTACAACCAAAGAGCTTCACTGTTGCACCAACTCACACTCCATTAATGAACACAACTCTGAAATGGTTGTGCTGACAACAGTTACACATCTAAAGCTACGTTCACACCATCCTCAGCAATGCGTGTTCTGCCACTTCCAATTAGAAGTCTACATAAATACACATAAAAGGGCGTTTTGCGCTCCAGCACTCAAAACTTTTGCGTTTGAGATGGATGCCATCCACTTAAGTCACGGAAGTGGCGGCCATTTGAAAATTGATCAAGGAGGAGAAATGAATACTTATGGTTCGAGTCCAGCCAGAACTATATGACACCAAGTCTTTCATATATAGAATAGAGCTGTGAAGGAAAATTCCTGGAGCAAGATTTGCACCGCTTCAACATTTCACACCAAACCTCTTCTTTGTAGGTGGTGGACATGCCCAGTGTGAACGTAGCAGGAGTCCACCAAGTAATGAAACTGTTAGAAAAAATGAGCTCAAAACTGCATTTCTGAGTTTTTCTTTAAGTCATTGTTAACAGAGAACAGAGGAAAAAAACGGCCATTTGAAAAAGAGCATTTTTGTGACATTGAAAATACACTGGGAGGACCACAAGCCCCCTGTTCAAGGAGGGGAGGGTGTAGCTTTTCAACAACAGTTCCGTTCACAACTCAGAGGCGCGACCGGGGCGTCAAGCAGTAAATGTGAGAGGCGGCAGACGAGAATCTGACGGCTCAGCCACGTCCAGTGTGAACGCAGCAAAACAGCTACACTCAACTTCTCACAGGACTTCTAGCATGTTTCCATTTTAAAACGGATGGAAATTCATGCTGGCCACACATATTAACTGTAGCCAACGTACACATATTTTAGCCCTAACTGTAACTGCAACCCTGCCTAAATTACTTGCAAAAAGTCCCTTCCTATCTGAATAATCCCAGATATTCCACTAAATTGACACAGATTAACTCAATGCAGTCATGGTTCTATCAGCAACTCCTTCTTTCTGCATCATCGTCCAACATAAATGCAGTGAAGCCTCATGCTGACCACAAAACTGAGTTACTGCCGTGCCGAGTACAGGCTTAGAATCAACAGATGGTGTATTTACCAAATTCCTCCAGGACAAAGACCCCCTTCACTGTATTGCACTTTTTAATGTGACTCAGCTCTATGAAAACCTAAAAACAAACAAAAAACACAAACAAAACAAGACAGAACATTATTAAACTTAACATCGGATGAGGAGCAAAAACACTTCATATCAAAACTCAACCATGTTTACTTTGTTGATTTCAGTGGGAGGTAAAAAATTATAACAGCTAACATGGGATGCAAGCTCTAACCAAAGAAAAGAAAAGCACACTATGAGAAGTTTCCATGGTAAAGCGCATACATGGGCAATGGAGAGTCAGCTCAAACCTCAACATGACTACTTCATTGGGTAGCAAAAGTAGGAAATTACAATTAGCTGTGAACAACAAAGTTTGGATTAGAATAAAAAAAAAAAAATCATCTTTTATTCATTAAGTTTAAATGGATGCAAAATGGCCCACATAACGCACACATGGAAGTTCCGCACAAAATGAAGACAAGGACACAAAATTAGACTCTGCATACATCTATAACGTTTGAAAAAAGAAGAAAAAAAAACAACCAAGAGGTAAAAGAAAGGAACCCAACAAGATGTAACTGCTAAAAAGCAAACACAGCAGAGGTTGTGTACCTTCCGCTCCTTGCAGGGGGAGAAAGCATGGGAGAGAAATGGTTTTGATTATTATCGGACAGAAGAGCACAAACACTCATCGACACTCCCAAGAGGACGCTACCCACAGGGGCATCGCACATATCCGATCAAGAATCGGACAGCTTAACAGAGCCAATAATGAAAAAGTCCATCACGAGAAGAACCAGCCCCAAAAACTAGAAGAAGAAAGAAAAAAAAGAAAAGAGAGGACGAGACGTTTGGACCACTGGATTAGTCTGTTTTGCCTGGACTTGAGTCCCCTAGAGAACCTCCATGCCTCCTCCTCCAGCAACGAGGGCTGGCACCAACACAAGTATGAACAGGCACTGACGGACAAAAGGAATGTGGCCTTCTCACTGCGGCGCCGCGTTTACCACTTGTGAGGATGATGCATGCTGCTCCCAGCAACGAGCTAATGCTAACAGCTTTAGCCACATTCCTGCAGCAGAATGCTTTTACTACATATATGCGATGCTCTGACCAACAAATCTCTGAGGACAACAGTTCAGCCTCCGTCATGATAAAGCAGAGGAGGCAGAAGTCAAACTGAGAGGCGGCGTCCATAGAAAGAATGAATGAATACCAAGAGTGAGGCTAAGAACTAGTTGTTGGTACTGTGGATCGCTGGACCAGGAGTTCAGTGCAGACTCAACAGAACTGGATTGTTCTCACTGACCAACTAAGTTTCATCTTTTAAAATATTTGAGTAAAAATATGAGAATGAGAGTGAGACTGTGGGGCAGAAATAAATTCTGGGGTTTAAACTTGGTTGTCATTTTGACCCTGAGGCGCTGACTGTACATGAGACATGGAGTAAATGACCCTCCTCCATCGCTTTCCAAATAGGAAGTACTTGCCGTTTCATTAACATTTCATAATAACGTGCTTCCTGACAGAAAGTCATACTGACAGAAGCCTTTTTACAGCGATTTCTTAAACTACTGTGGTTCACTGGTCAACCCACCCCATCCTTTGCCTCTGTGACAGCCCCAAAGCCAGCACAGAGGCAGGACCGAGCACTGAGATGATCCACCCCTCCACAATGGATCAGTTCAGATCAGGAGAGTGGAAAACAGGCTGAAATGCCTGCCTCATGTGTAAAACTTTATCCAGAAGTTGTCTGCTGCTGTCGGCCCTCAATATATTTATAAGCATTGTCTGCAGGAATGTGTTTATACATTTTAAAGACTTTCCTATGAGTATATGTGGATGTAACTCCCTCACAGAGCTCCCATTCTAGAAGACTTGTGTTTGAAAACTTTTTTTAAAAAAATACTTTTAATTTCTTCAAAAAAGTGTACTTGTAGTTTTTAAAGATTTTAAAGACCCTCTCCGATGATTAGTTTTTGAACATGGTCTTGATGGTGGAGAACAAAATACTTTTTTTTTTAATTTGGCTAAAAACTGCATTATCATAATTGAAAGAGCCCTGGGTGGCTTTCAAATAGATCAAAAGATGATAAAAGTGGGTCTTAAAGCGATGTTTTACTCCAAGCAAATTTTAGATTTCCAATATAAGACAAGTTTAGAAGTAAATATAACACAAGCGGAAAGTTTTGCAGACAAAATTAATAATGTAAAAACTTTCAAAAAACAAAAAATGCGGGAACAATCTTGCAGTAACATTGTAAATCTATGGGTTATTATTATAAAACCCTGACTTTACAAAGGTCAGGTAATTCTGAGAGATAATTTCATTCACTAGCTTTGCTTCATTACAGCAATCGACAAATGAAATGGATGAACCCCGGCTATCACTGCCTGCGCAGAAGCAGAGACAACACACGACGACGATGAAAAGGGTCCAAGTTTAGATCAAAAGTTGATTCCCTTTGTCAATTATTAATGAAAAGTCTTTGCTTCAAGCCACCCGTCTCACAGCTGTTGCACACGCACAGATAGACACATCTCCTCCTCCCACACAGTACATGAACATGAACAAGTCTGAGCACCACGGATGTCAGAGAAACACTTGTGTGGCAGGATGTGTCATCGTTTTTTGGAGAAAAATAAGCATGCGTGACAAAAACACATAAACTGGAACAACAACAACAACAAAACAGCAAATCCAAAAAAATTAAAAAGCAGATGCACAAATAGGGATTCTTCCTCTAAAGCAAAATCGTATTGAAATTCCAGTTGAGTTTGTGCTTTTTGTAAACAATCCATCCACTAAATATCATCTGATGTTTGACAACATTAGAGGAAGACATTTCTTGAATGATAAGAAAGCAAAAAAATATCTAAAAATAAAAAAACAAAAGGAGCAAACGGGTGGAAGAAGACGACAGGATGACGTCTGAACCATCATGGGTGAACAGATTCTCATGCCCTTGTGTGGGATGAGGGCCAGTTTCTCTTAAGTACTGGCCTCTCACCTGGCTGTGCATGAATTTGAGGTTGATTCCCTCCAGAGTGACTTGAAGAAGTCCACCTTCACCGGTCTTCATGTCCTGGACGGGGAACTCGCCGCCCAGTTCTGGACCTGATGGAAGAAAAGCTTCATGTTAGCTCCATAATTGATCGATCATCTGCGAATAACTTTCTGATTTTTATTGAATATGTTTTTGACATTTAACTCACACTACTTTGGCATGGATTCATACTATAATGCATGCTAAAGAATGAGTGTGTGTGCAAAAATCCCACCTGGTTTAATGCTTTGTTGCCTTGCTGCAGCCCTTTCCATGCTGTCTTTCACACAGTAGTAAAGTTCACGACACTGCAAGAAAAAAAGGCCACATTTGGAATAGAATAATCTCCCTTGAGATTCATAGTCCAGAGACGCTGCACTACAAGTTACAAATGCAAAGTTGACGCCATATTGGAAAGGGCCAAATGCCCACTCGCTGCTGTGCTCCAACTGCACAAACAGAGCTGGAAAAACGAGTGAAGTATTACTGTCAGCTAATAAAAGAGAACTAATGGAAGACATTTTAGGAAGTTCTGAGTGAGTTTAGTCTCAGAATAGTGAACATTTAGGTTGATCTTGTAGTAATGATAACAATGGCGACGCAAACCAAGCCTATTCAAAGTCAATGGTAGCATTAGACTCTTACTATATTCATGCTTTCTGGCAGGACCACCTATTACTTTTTTTTTTTGGAAGATGACCTTAGAATTTGTATGTGTTTGACCTCAGAACAGACTACATTTAAGGATGTCACTACGTGGAGGGAAAAAAAAAAAAGAACCAGGATTCCCTCAATAGCGATGAGCAAAGACCCCACCGCCAAATCCCTGTTCGGCGGGCGGACAAGGCGAAATGAGGCTTACAGAAGACCGCCCTTCCAGTGTTGAGCGAGTGACCGAGTTCTTCTGATAGATGCTGGGTGGGATCCACTTGTGGGATCCCTTGCCTGACCTCTCCAGATAATTTTTTTCCACTGTGGTGCATTGTGACCGGCTCCGGCTCAGCAAGTCTCGGCCGCTGTGTGCTTTACAGTGCCTTCCACCCGTTCCCTGCCATGCCGGGGGCATGGACCGCAATGCTCACTGCAACCTCTTTACCACCACAGCCTAATTTTGTGATGATCAGAGTTTCTTTCTTTTTAAAATCAGACAAAAATGAAGCATTTCATGGTCATTGTACTGTATCTGCTAAGCCATGTGCCATTGTTTTTTGCCCTTCCTAATATGGTTTCAATCTTGACATCCATTGAACAATGGTAAAAGGCTGGCGTAGCGTCTCTCTTCTACACAGCTCATTGTTCATTTTCCTCAAGTCTGATAAAACTCCCATCATGCATAGTTTCTCACCTTTTTGGTGTAAAACTTGTTGAGCTGCGTCTCCTGGCCGTTGCGTCTCCACAGACACAGCACCTTGGTCTTGGGGCAGTATGTCATGTTGATGAGCTTCTCGTACCACCAGCGCTCGTAAACTGTGCCAATGTTGCTGCGCAGGACGATGCAGTCATCGCAGACCTGAAGGCAGAAGAGGAAATAGAAAGACGCTTGTCCCTGGAAGCGTTTTGTAGTAAAAAGACTAGAGATTGTTCACACCTCCATAAAAAAGATGTCTCCTGTGGTGTCGGTGCCAGCATGGACAACAAAGGTTTGCTTCTTGATGTGGCGGCTTCCACTGGGCCTGATGGACAGCTCACGGCCGTTCTACACCCAAAAAATTATCAATAATTACACTCAACTAAATCTACGACTTATACATTAACAACAAAACTATTTTTCACCATGTTAGCCAATTTGTCCAGTGTTTCGTTGATCTCTTGGCTGTATGTGAGGCCGATGTGCGACTTGCCCATCAAACGCCTCACCTTCTTTCTAATGTCATTTTTATTTACCTAAAAACAATAAATCCATTCAGATGAGGTCAGAAACAAAGATGCTCCTGGGTTTCATGTGAAACTAAAACTTCCTTACTTTCAGCATCAACATGTAGGCGATCATGTTGTGCAGCAGAGTGGCGAGAAGCCTGTCTTCATCATCCTCTAGGCGCTTGCGGTCATGTTCTCCCAGCGACAAGTATCTGCGTGGAAACAAGAAAGCCCTAAAAATCTGGACAGGTTTCATGAAATTGCAGCAAGCTTCAGATGTGTCAAACCTTTCAATCATCTCCTGTGGCCCCTGGTCCATCCCCATGCCCTCACGCTCTAACATCACAGCATCTAAGAAGGCGTCTTCCCAGAACTGCATCTGGTCCCAGAGGGTGGAGCGCTCCTTACCTGGAAACCATGAGAAATGACAGAGCTTTCTCAGCAGCAGCACCAACCCATCTTCATTTAACCATATCAGGACCACAATGAGAGCACAATCACATTTCCCAGCTGATCTGAAGATAAATGAAAGGATGCATTTATGAATAACTGAACTAAAGTGAGAGAGCTAAAGATAGCGTTGATTGTTGCTTTTTTTAGCTAACGTTCTCATATCTCTTAAACTACGTTCAAACCACTCTTGACAATGCGCATTCAAGCAACCACTTCCATGGAAAAGCCTATGTACATGCTTGGAAATGCCCGTTTCTGGCATCCACATTCAAAACTCTCGCCTTCATGTGTGGCAATTCAGCTTCCTATGACCGTTTTCAGGCTCTACGTGCAAAACGCATGACCATTGAACACAAGCTAAAAGTTAAACAAGGTTAAACTTTGGCCTATCAGGGACTTTGAATTGGTAGTGACGTATGGATGACGTCTCTTTTCATTCATGGAAGTGCCGATAGTTTGAAAATAGATCACAGAGGAGAAATTGATAAATAAATCAATAAATTAGTTAATAATAAAAGTTGTTCTCGGACGAAATTACACAAAGTGCAGTTATTGGAAATTAAAGCTGTGAAAGAAAAAGCTTTAAAGCAAATTCACACCGCTTTGACATTTTGCAACAAGTCTCTTCCAACTGTGGTGACTGACGTGCTAGTAAAGAGTTGAAAAAATAGATAAAACCCATCCCTGCTTGTCCAGTGTGAACACCACGGGCTAAACATACTTTCAAGAATGTGCATTCAAATGCTCAGTGGGTACGTAGCTTTACAAGTAGAGATTTTTCTTTTTTGCTTGTTTCTCAGAATGAAAATGAAGCTGCACGTGGCTTTAAAGTCTTCAATAAATATCAGAAAACATATTCCTTAATAAAAAAACACAAGATTAAAAACAGGATAAACTGGTGGGAACTTGCTTAAAGTGCAGAATGTAGAGTTAAAGGTGTAGTTTACCAATAGGGATGCTATAATTCTTGGTTTAAACCAAACCAAATGTTACAGTATTGAATAAACAGGGGTGAATTGTTGCATCCATACATAATACCGGTATATTTATGTTGAAAGTATCAATTAGTTAAATTTAAGAAAGATTTGTTTCTTTTCTTTTAATACATTAAACCTGGGTAGGCATGAACCAACTGAAAAGTTTTTTTCATTGTTATTTGCCTTTTAGCTAACTTAATTACCTAATGAAAAATGTGATTTATCTGAATTTTTTGCGTTTTGTAAAACACAAATCAAACATCGAACCAGAACAAGCCAATGACCCAAAAATAAAGGTTTGAACAAATGCATGGTGAAAGTGAATTGTTGCATTTCTGTTTTTACCAAAATAAAACCACAGTTTCAACAGAAAACCAGCTGGGCTTTACAAACACCAATGCACACAGGTCAAAAAGGCCAAAGGCAAAAGATCAGCCCTACTTAGAGAAAAGGTTTCCATTGCAGCATCCTCTAGTTGATCCCAGACGGAGCTCTTATCCCGCCCTGGAATAGTTCCCCATGAAGAGCAGCAAGAGGAAAGAAAAGCAGCAAGACCAGGAGGGGGTTAGGAAAAATGGACGCGTGGGTGTAATGGAAAAAACAAGAGCAGGCGAGCCCAGATGCAAACACAGACACTGACAAAAACAAAACTTAATTTAGTAAAACATGACACACTACATTGAGGAGTAATGCACAGTTACAACTCTTCCTACCAGCTGCAGTCATGAAACAACAATCACGTTTATTCCAGGTCAGCTCCATGTGTTTTCTACCTTAATTACATATTTTTCTTATGTTTCGCCAAATCTCTGCCACACAGCTATGAAAAAGACCTTTACTATTTTTGCAACAACTCACGCCTGCTTGAAATGTGAGTCAAGTTAGAGTAAAACTACCTGAACCTTCACTTTTGACTAGATACACTCATTTCCATCAGTCATAGCTCACTGCAGATCTGATGGCACATTTTCTTTGGGACCATTTTTAAGACAATCTAATCATTTAGTTTGTTTGATCCAAAAATAGAGTAAACCTGGTAAAACCTTTGAAATGTAAGATCATTTAGCTGATGAGGTTTTTTTCTCAGCCAAACAATTGTCAGTGTTAGTAAAGCAAAGCAAAACTCAAACAGAGACAGAAGATGCAGGTGCTTGCAGAGCACGCGGGTGCCGTCTGACCATGCAAAGGGGCCTAAGCAGAACAGAGCAGTGCTTACCCAGCAGGCCTTCACAGAGGTAAATCCTCATGCTGATGTCCTCCATGGGTTGTGCAGGCGGCCCTTTAGCCATTGCCGGTCCGTGATCTTTAGCATCAGGTTTCAGGGTGTGTGTCTTTCCCTGTGGAATCAGAGCAAAGCCTGGTTTGCACTTCAGCAGCTTGAATCAAAGATTACAAATATACCTGGAGCAGTTAGTTACCAGCCGGGGTTAAGATTCAGGAGTTTTGAGTTTTCTTTTACCTCATTTTCTCTACAAAACATGATGCTCAATTTTTTCCTAGATTTGTTTTTTCTTGACAAAATAAAAAATGTAGTACCAGTTTTTAAAACCATTAACTTCCAGCTTCCAACTCTTCTTAGAAAACAGCAGGATACTTTCTGGTGGTCGGACCTGTTAACCGGCTTCTGGGTCAGATTTATTTATGTTTTATTTTTAAATGTTGAGTCCAAAACAAGGTTGCTCAGTCTGAAAGGCAGAATAGGTTTGGAAGGGTGGCAAAAAAAGAAAATAAGTTAACCTTTTCTATTGAACAAGCAGACAGATGGAGAACCCAGATGGAGATCTTTGGACCTCTGTGTTTATCTACACTGAAATATTGCAGACTCGTTTTATAATTGTATCATGTTCGCCTCGTATTTCATTGTTTTTTCAACAACACTTGCATACAAGTTTGTTTTGCAATTTCTGATAAACATCTAGTAATGAGATAAGTCAACACTGCAAAGTGTGTGATGCCAGCACTGATTTGAAGCTTTTCAAGCCATTGCAGTTGACCTCAAAACTTTTGAAAAGCGATAACTTACAAACACAGAACTCGTGGCTGGATTGGTTTCAATCTCACTGTCAGACAGTGTCCCCCTGGACTGAGCTAGATGAGGAGCGGTTCTTCCTCCGAGCCCGTCTCCTGCTGTGCTGCTCAGATCACTGTCAGCTCCCAGAGTCTCTCCAGAGCTGTTGCTTACCTACAAATGAAACCATCCAGGTAAGAACACCACATTGGTAGACTTTTGACACTTGTGCAACAGGATTACAGGCGTGACACAGATAATGTTTTTCAAACAGGCCGTCCGGGTTGGTCGTGCCCTACCACTGTGCTGGCCTCTGAGTCCTGGCTGGTGCTTCTTGTCAGGATTGGCGGTTCTGAGCTGGTTACTGATTCTGTGTCACTTTTCTGTAAACCCAAAAGAAGGAGACAAAAATTAAAGGAGCGCCTTAGCGGTGGACAACAAAACCAAACCCTTAAAGCTGTCACTAAAAGAACAACCAACTGCTGCAGCCAAAAGATAAATAACTCCCGCTGAAGCCGCACAGACTCTGAAGATCAGACCAAGACTTGGATCTTATAGACCAAAGTGACACCTCTGAAATTGTACACCCTGCTGCAAGTATATGGAGTCAAGATCACCTTAAAGTGAATGAAAAAAACAGTAAATTTGAAAAATAAAAGAAAATTTCAAACAGTTTTAAAATCTATGGCTATGACGTCAGGTGAAAGAGGTTTATCGTGATGTCATTTCCGCTCCTAAACAACCTCTGCTGTTAGTGCCACTTCTTATCCTTTCTTTGATGTATCAAACTTATTTTCTGTCTAATAATCAGTATAAGAATAATGTTTGTTCAGGAATTTTGTTTACAGAAATTAGTGTTTTCATGCAATGCTTTTGTGTTTTGAATCTATCTTGCTGTTTCAAATACATAAATTGATACATTCATTATATTTTGATATGTAAAATTTTAGGCAACAATTTTATTCATATCACATGACTACAGAACTGAGATGACGACACAGTAATCCATCCACAAACCTGGGATCCTGATGCAACACTGAGGCCACTGTCCGCACTGATCTGGGATTTTTTCTCCTCTGCATCCGTTGCCTGTGGACGCTGCTGCTTTGCTCCTTCTGCCCCTAAAAAATAAGCCTTATTCTCAGTGGGATTTCATGAAAATCCACTTAACCTTCTTACCTTAGAGCAGCCTGTGAACCAGCACATCACAGAAACATAGACAGTAAGAATATAATCCTATAACAGTGAATTAAGACTGATCAAAGCAAAGCACACTGTGAATAACTAGCTTAAAAGATGTTTGGGAAATCATTTTGATGTCAAAGACTCTAGCACAAACAATGCTATGTTTGCCATTTTCCCAAACAAGAAGACTGGTTTAATCAAACTCTGTTGACAGTTTTTTGACAGAAAAGATCACGAGGCAAGCAGAGAGTGCAGGAAAACTGGAAAACATTACAAATCAAAGCAAAACTGCAGGAGCGCAACAGTTATCTCAAGTCAGTGCTGCAAATGTAGCTCAAGTTACACCAAAAATGACAGAACAGACACAGGCAGTTAGGCATGCACACAAATTGATGGACGGTAAAGGAGACATTTTCTCTTTCAAGTGTTAAATGTTCTTTATCACCTCTGTGGGTGGAGACGTGGTGACGCATACATTCGCATGTTTGTGACATTTAACTTTGGCAAAAATGTGTTTTAAAAAAAGTTCTTAAACTGTGGGACCTGAAACTATTAAGTGCCTTAAAAACTAAAAAAAAAAGTTCAGAAAAAAGGCAGCAGAATGATTCCACGTTACCATTGTTTCAACCTCCTATTCTAAAACACCTCATTGGACTAAAGTTTTGTGTTCACAATATGTGAAAAATGATGTCAAATTCAACCTTATGAAAACTAATTTAAAAAAAACAAACTTTTTCTTAACATTAAAGTCCCACTCTGATCATCTTTTGATCTATTTTAGGTGTTCCTAATGGCCTCTTATTTATAATTGTGCCGTTTTTGGCACAAAAAAGTCATTTTCTAGGAGATGGTTTCTGTGGAGTGGCAGTAGTTCAGTAGAAATTCACCTCTGAATTGTGGGCAGCACTGTTGGCCTGGAGCAAGCCCGCCCCCTTCCCCACTTTGTTGCAGAGAGCAGGGAACTTGTGATCTGCCCGGCGTATTTGGGACGTAAAAAAATACGCTCTTTTTCAAACTGCTTTCTTTTCACCTGCTTCTGATTTACAATTATTTGAATTCAGAAAAGCAATTTTAATCTTAACTTTCTTTATTAATGTCCTCCATCATCAGAAAAATGCCACAAGTGAGTTAAAAACACCATTTTCATCGGAGTGGGTCTTTAGAGTACAGGTGTGTTTACGTTTTGAGTGTCCAATTCACAGTCCAAAGCTAAACCTAAGTAAAAACATACTTAAGTCTCGATTTATTTTGCAGGGATTATGTCTAGTAAACAGTGTCACATGCAAATCATGTGACTTAGTAACAAACATTGTACATATTGCATGGAGTTCATAGATTATTATTTATAAATGTCAGATGTGGACTCGGACTTCGGTATTTAACCTTTTTTGGACATTTGTTTTGTTTTCTGCATGAATACAGAATCTGGTTTGAAAGGACAAAGAGATTAAAGGGGTGGAAAAAAGGTCAGCAGGTGAACACCCCAAAAATTTCTCTTTTTTTCTTTCTTTTTCTGGTGTGTGCAGTCTCTTACTCTGTGGTTTTTCCATAGCTTTTTGCTTATCCTGGTGCTTGCTCCACAATTCTACCCAAGATGCATTGCAAGCAAGGAGAGAAAGACAGAGAAAGAATCAGAGAGCTGGTTGAAAAAGCATGTATGGGTGGGTGAGCATTCAAATCAAAACAAACCAAAAAGAAACACTGAGAAACTCATTACTCAAATAGGGTGTTTTGTAATGTTTGCATGTAGCTTTGCTTTAAATCTGAACAAAACGCCTCTATTTGATCCACATTTGAGTAACAGCTACTAAGATAACATTACAACACACCCAGAGCTCCTGGTTCTGAGTCCTGGAGAACCACACAGTTGTGTCAGAATAAGCTTCATCTGACTTGGGACACCTATTTTACAGCTGATGTTTGTCTGGCTCTCCAGAACTGGCGAAGAGAGGGGGCTGATAGGGAAAAAAGCATGAGATGGGGGTTGAAAGGCCAAAACAATGGCCAGTGAGTGGGATGGAGCTATTGCAGAAGCTAGGATGCAAGTTTTGAAAGCATTCTGTAGAATTGAAGGTGCAACTTTTAACAGGTAGATTAAAGGGTGCAGGTAGGAAAGGTGTGAGAGCGGTTTTATTCAGGCGGTCCCCTGTAAACAGACCCAGAACAATTTATGGAAAACTGATAAGAACAAGATTACACATTTTGTGTTCTAGTCAGTTCTTCTGAAACCAATGAAAAAAAGGAAACTTTGTAGAGTGAAACATGCATCTTTGCTGGGACTGTTTACTGGGGAGCGATGCTTCCACCCTCCATGCTAAGAGCAAAAGGAGCTGCCATTTTCTTGCAAAAACCTGCAGCGAAGGCACAGACGTACACCGATCTGACCATCGATGTGCATACCTCAGGTTTCCTTTATCCATTACAGCAGATTTTTACGTTGGAGGAACAAAACAAAGACATGCATTCAAGGTACTAAGAGGCCAACAACAAGAGGCAACCTGACAAAATGCTGAAGGGACACAAACACGCAATCCAGGCTGGGGGGGCAGGGGTATATTCCAAACACTTTGATAACAGTCAGTTTCAAATAAAATAGGTTGGATTTTTTTTAGCTTAATTAAAAACAAATATATATATTTTTATTTAGAAAATTTGAGATATAAATGATTTTATTTAAAGCGTGTGGAATATAACAGCATCTGTACAAATCTGTTTGGGACAGGTGAAGGACTTTCTTTGAGACGGCTGGAAGAAGGTTGGTAGTTGAAGGTCAATGAGCTTGTAAGGAGGGAATACAGAGCACATGCAACCGGACCGGAGTGGTGTACACACCAATAGAGGCAATAAAGTTCTCCTCGTTCAGACTCCGCGTATCAAAATGACGGGCTCCTTTGCCCGTTGTGTGGTGAGGCAGCTGCAGGTGGGGAATGTTCAGGAGGCCCTGAGGTCTGGCAGTCTCCATACGACCAGAAGGACTCTCTTTACTTCCTGGGCTGCCAGCACTGTCTGTGGGGCTTCGCTTGCGTTTTTCTGGGTCTACCAAGTTCCCAAGAATTAAGCGACCAAACACACAGTTCATCAGAGTTACAGACAAAAGAAAAGTAGTTGTAGATTTATACAGGAAGATGCTTAATAGAATCAGGCAAAGCAAATCCCAGATTTAGTTATCATTTTAGGGAGTCAAGTTCTAACATGCAGCAAAACTAACAATAAAAACAATGCAAAGACACAGACAAGTGTTAGTCCAACAGGAACAGTGACAAGCTTTTCAAGTCAAAGGTCTAAAATCTCCTTTAGAATAAAATTAATAGATTGAAACAGCAAGAGTGTTCATCGATGTGCTTCAATGTATTGGACTTACCTTTGGTTTGATAATGTGTGCGTGCTATTTCTAGGAGGCTGAAGACACTGGCCATTCCTCCAAGGCCTGCGTTGGTGTAAGATTGTTCCAAACTGGAAACTGTGCACTTCAAGATGTCCAGCATCCCTTTGTAGACCTTTCTGCTCACCTCCTGGGAATTTCACACAGTTGTAAACTTCCTAGTTTGCAATCCTTATAGAGTTTCCTTTTATGCAAACAAACATGACTATATCCATAGAATCTGAACTGCAAACAACTGCTTTAACTGTCCTAACTTTTAATAAACTGCTAAATATTTTCAGTTAACCCTTTCATGCTGCAGGGTTAACTCCACTGTTGGGATTCTTTTGACTAACGTAACTCTTCAACCCTTTATAACGCTTTAGATCCGAGTGGATAAGAAAGCGCTCAGTCAGAGCTCTGCCCGCGCGCTCAGTCAGAGCTCAGTCTTTTTTGAGTGACAAAAGTGCCCCCTGAAACGTAACTTTTTCAACAAGCTTTCATTTGTTTTTTTTTTTTAATAATTATGTTAATCAGCAATTCAAAAGTGATGGCTGATTTTGACTATTTAATTTTCAAAAAATTTTTTTTTATTGTTACTTTTGTAAGTTTCAAGTGATTTCAGTGAGAATTGTGGGTTTTTCCTTCTTTAACTGAGGGGTACCAACAATTTTGTCCACGTGTGTAATTGGCTTTATTTTGCTGGAGCCAGAAGTAAGGCATTTTCTATGGGTGATGTCAGATTTGCTCAGTCCAGTCCTCTTATACAGTCAATGGTTTACTCTCTCTCTCCTGCTAGATTTCAGCCCCTCACACCCCCAACATAACATTAGCAGTGCAACAAAAATGGCGAGCAATATTGGAGCTTTTCAGCCGTTTAGTTTTGAGACAGATACCAGCTCAAACAAGAAAAACAAAGACGTACATGGATCTAGTCATAAGTGGATGCATCAGGATGGAGCAAAACAGGAAGCTAATGGCCTGTCAATCGTAGCTTCGTCATTTCTACAATCTTTTTCAAACAGCATTTTTTCGCCTGTTCCTAATTCACTACAATTTGAGTAAAGAAATACTCAGAAATGCAATTTGAATCTTGCTTTTCTTAATATATATGTCCTCCATCAGAAAAATGCCACAAGCACATAAATCACCAAAAAACTATTTTTATCAGAGTGGGTGTTTAATCACTGGAACGCATCATTGACAGACCTTAATGAATGCAGAAATTACATAGACAACATTGTCATTTCAATTTAGTGGTCAATACTGACAACTATGTTACAAAACAATGAATCCTTACCACGTCACGTATGATCTCCTGCCGGGCATCTTCCTCTGACTGCACCGCTCGGTTGAGTTTACTAAGCACAAAGACTCGGAGCTGTTCGTTCTCCAACAATCGGCGCACTTTCTTCATGTTTAGCCAGCCAACGCCCTGACCATCGAGGACACTCTGTACCACTTCCTTAAGGAACTGCTGGTTTTCACTGGATCACAATAACACATTTTGACTCAACAGCGGAGTGGCAGGTAATCATAAAAACAAAACGGTCTTTTTTGGTCAACATCATAACTCACAAATAGAACACTAAAGTGACTAACACTTCTTATTCTGAGACAAAAACAATGTAATTTGAGACATTCTCTACCTTGTGTTGTTGACTCGACCCTGAGGTGATGGTGATTCTCTCTTCACTGTTGGACTGTGTTTTATCACTGAAGATTTCTGGTCCACAAGTGCTCGGGGAGCGCGTGCACCTGGAGGAACTGACAAAATACTGTTTCTGAACCCAAAAGAGAAAATCAAAAACTATGAGGTCACTATCAACAACAGCAAACCGTATAAGCAGAGAGTATTCACCAAAAAGAAAAGGAAACGTGTTCACAGGAGCTATAATCTATGAGGGGAAACAATTTAGGAAATGCTGCATTTTTGCTGCATTTTTTAAGTTACAACACAAATAGGAAAGAAAGGATCTCTCTGAATAGGACAGATGTTTGCAATCGGCTAAAGGTTATCTACTGCCAACCAGACAAATTACTGAAGCAGCAACTATTTATTATTGCAAGACAGGAGCTGAAGAACAAACTAAGGAGGGCCCACTGCTCAAACACAAACATGGAGACGCACACAGAGGAGTTCGAACAGGTCTCTTAGCAGTGGCATCACACATTAGTGGTATGGAAAAGGTCAGAAGGAAGACAATGCAAACAGCACTACATCAATGACAACATGCGTGACAAAAACAATGAAGTGAATAGATGAATGCTTGACACAATAATGTTGCAACAATGAAGTGAGAAGATTTTCTTCTGAAAGTCAAATGATGCTTGAGGTTAGCTTAATCAGTAAGTAAGTATATTAACATTTTTAATGTATGCAGGAAAGTTTATTTTCTCATCAGGCTCATAAGCAAATGTATTTTACATTGTGAGTTTTGTAACTTTAAGTCTCCAGGAAACTAAGCTTCCTAGACCTGCTTTCAGCAAGAACTCATCAGAACATGTCTGCGTTTGAGGGAGTAATCTAGCAACAACAAATTGTTGTATCAGTCCATAGGTCTGTCAGAAAATTGTCTGTTTTTAGAGAAAAAAAAATTGGTGAATCAAGCTAAACTTTGCTTTGAAGTAGCAGATTTCATACCCTAAAGCCAGGCTACCCAACCCTGGTCCTTGAGATCTACCACCTTACATGTTTTCCAGTTCTTCTTGTAGTTGATCAGCTGGATCTGATATATTGCGGATCACCTTTTGCAGTCTCATCGATTCTTTTCCTTACAAAAATCCATGCTTTTTTTTTGCAGTGGACTGTGTTCTGTGTCCCGATTGTCTGTTGATCTCGTCAATCAATCTCTTCTGTGCCGTGTATACATTACGGAATCCATTCAGCTTTTCATAGTTAGATCAGGTTTTTGTTTTCATTCCATAATACTGCACTTGTGCTTCTATGAATGTTTGAACTTTGACAGTTTAAATGAGAGAAAAGTGTGAAAATGTTCATATCGCTCTGTGAAAATAGAATAGAAAGGGGATTTACATCCTTAAAACATCTATAATCCTACTTTGCAGATTTTGTCTTTTGCAGGTTAGTTTTAGATTGTAACTACCACAATAAAAAAGGGAACATTGTAATACCAAAACATTAAGAGAATGATGCTGCCTGAACTCAATTGTAGGATTAAGATGTACAACTGTACAACTACAGAACAACAAACAATACATTGTACCATTTACTATCTTGATATTAAGAGATAATGAACGATTAGTATGTGAAAACTTATAGACATTTTTAGTTCCTTTTTATGAGAAATTAAAAATTACAAAGGGGGGAAAGGTTTCCATCTCTTAAAAAAGCCTAAACTCTCTTAGTTTGTTATTCTTTTGCACTTGTGTTTATAGAACATCAGCAGTGAAAAATGTGAACAATGACTTTACAAAAGATGCAGTTATTGAAGGGGTTTTGACCTATTTAACAAGAAAAATGACAGAAAAACAACAGCTCTTTCCAGGAACAACAGCAACAACAGCATGGCTTGGAGATGATCAAGAGAGAGGAGAGGGAATCAGCAAAATAACTCAGCATTGCTGGTTTTAATCAGACAGACAAACATTTAACACAAACTCCAGGTCCCTTCTGCCTGCCAATCCAGGCTTTACTTGGAGAAACAACACAAATGCATGTAGACAAAATGCGCCTCAGTTTTAAATTTAAACATTTTCTTGTGTAACTCATTTCTTGCTTCCTTGACAAAAACAGAAGCTTTTTTTTTTGCTCTGATGCTCCTGCTCCAACATGTGACTGCAGAGGTGATTAGATTATACACAACACATTTATAGAAGATTTATGTGTTTGATTACTGCAAACATTGAAAGACAATAGTTCCCTCAAGAAATGCAGTTTGCTTTGTCTCTTTTTGAAAACAGCATTACTGTTCTACTGTCTTCAGTGAAACCTGTTGCCAATGTTGACCCCAATATGCATTTCTCTTTCTCCTCATTGTGTTTTTCCATGATATATAAAATAGGATTTGACATGTTGCAGCACCTCTTAGAAAGACAACTGCTTTTGATCATTGTTTTAACATCCGGTGACAATGTGGTCCACCAGTTCTCTCTATTCAGTTGCTTGTTCACCTGTGATACACAAAACAACTCATTGTTCTGGAAGTCTGTAGCTGCATTCACACCACCCTCGACAACACGCGTTCAAGCTACACTTATGATCAAAAGTCAATGTTAACACACGTTTTGGGCTTCCACGTTACATTCTACGCAGTTTTAGAGCGCACATACAAAACAAGAGGTCATTTAATGCCCGCTGCAAGTTAAACCAGGTCAAACTTTGACCAATCAGGGACTTGGGAATGAAGTTTGGATAGCGACCTTTATCATTCCTCCAAGTGCCAATCGTATGAAAATTGATCATGGAGGAGATGATAATTGGAGTTTGTATCCGACAGGAATTCTAAGACATCAAGTCTTCACATATCGGAATGGAGCTGTGAAATAAAAAATCCTGGAGCAAGATTTGCACCGTTTTGATCTTTCGCACCAAACCTCTTCCAACTGTAGGTGGTGAACATGTGCTTGTAAACAGTAGAAAAAGAAGAAGAAGAAGCAGCCCCTCCTGTTTGTTCATTTTACAAATTATGGGCTAAACCCTTGTTCAAGAAGGTGTGTTTAGGATTAGGGATTAAAAACGTATGTCATTCTAGAATAGCAATATAGAGCTTTAATAACAGAGGTACTAACATGTTTATGTAAATTTGTGTTTGTGGTAAGAAATTCTTTTTTTTTTTTATTTTGTTTGGTAGATATGTAAACAATCTGACTTGCACTACAATGGCCTGTTTTTTGGCAGTGGAACTGCCTACTTGTCATCACATGTCAAGTGCCAGAAGTATAGAGGCATCTTCAGTCTCGATACAACATTATATCCCTAGTACCTCCTTCCTCTCCTTCAGCAAATAAAGGTTGGAGACAAAAACACTTACATCCACACAGTGACTGTTCACAAGAAACCTGTGGTCAGAAGAACTATGTGGAGGTGGTTGAAGAAAGCAAGAGAAACCCAGTCGGGGTCCCGAGAGATGTACAGATCCTTAGTGTTGACAAAATAACAAAAGCACTTTGACAGGTATTTCAGTGGAGAAAACACTACCTGTACATCACGATGTCTTTGCACATGCACAAACATCCAAACAACCATTGAAAACTTCACTATTTCAGATATTTCCAATCTTCATGATTAAATTGTGTTTTATTGTCTGCAGTCACTTCTTATTGTTCACATCACAATTACAGAATGATTCCACCAAACCCCATTTTGTCCCATGTTAGAAAAAGAAAGAGAAGAAAAAACCTGACAAACAGTGGATGTTAGTAGGTTGGTTCAGTCTTTTTCTTTTGTACTCTGCATATTACAATTCTTTGTTCTCTGCTTCACCAATTGTCTCACACTGTAGTGCTTCAGGGTGTTTTCAACAGTTTATTTTCCCTAGTATTGCCATGAGATGTACACTACATAGAGAAAACATGTTATTGTGTAACTCCCTTGAATCTTAAATGTAGTACAACAAACTTAAAGTCAAAAAGGAAGTAAGGAGAATAGTCACTGATCATGAAAATGAGAGACAATGACAAAATGTTCCACTATGTCTTAGACAGCAGGCAAAAGGACACAACCAAAGACAGACAAAGGAGACATTGGGAGATGTAATTGACTGGCTTGGAGAAGCATGCAGCTCACTCAATCAGGCAGAACCCACCTTCTCCGCTCCCCGGGCCAGCCTCTGTAATTATTTCCATTAGAGAATTTAGCCCAAATACTGCACAAAAAATCCAAAATTAGTGCAGCAAAGATGTGGACACAGAGAGGGAACCCGGCCTAGACATAACCAGTCTGAACATCAACCCAAAAACAAAAACAGTCATGCACACTCGAGACAGTGCAAAACCAAAATGAAAGACAGCTGGAAATGAAGAAAAAAGGCAAAGAGAAGACATAAAAAATAAATAATTTTGATGAAGGCACAGAACCTGTGATGCTACATTCACACCAGGCATGTTGTCCACGCAGTCACTACCTGATAAAAGCACATGTCTGCCACCTACATTTGGAGAAGTTTGGTGTGAAATGTCAAAGTGGTGCAAATCCAGAGGATCTTGCTCCAGGGTTTTTCCTTCAGAGCTCTTTTCAATATATGAAAGGCCGGGTACAAACCACAATTATTAATTTCTCCTCCATGATCAATTTTCAAACCATTGGCACTTCCATGAATGAAAAGGGATGTCATTCATTCAGCACTACCAAATTTGAGTTCCCTATTGGTCAAAGTTTGATCTGGTTTAACTTTCAACACACATTCAATGGCCCTGCATTTTATATGTAGAGCCTGAATATGGACTTCAAAACTTGCACGACTGTGCGTGAATGCTTTGAAAGTTTTGAATGTGGAAGCAAAAAACGCACAAATACACGCGTTTACAAAGATTTTTGAATTGGAAGAGGTTGCTTGCCAAGGCCGGTGTGAATGTAGCTTGAGACTTTAATCAGGATTTGTTAAGGCAGCATTTTCTGCTCCATTGTGGAAGCCAGCTGACAATATCATGTTTATTGGTACTGTGAAAGTGATGTGAAAGATTTTAGAAATGACAGCCAGGAGTCATTTCTGCAGAGGTTCGGCATGATGGAGCAGGGTTAATTTTCAATTTAAAGCAGTAAACAGAAAAAAACTTTGTTGTTTCACCAATTTTTTAACATGATTTTTAGTAACAAAAACCTCTAAACAAACAGAGCAAAACATGAGTGAGGACACAGAAGGGAGATTATTCCAAACACTAAGAACTGATTTTTCTGTGAGCATCAATGAGACTTTGATGTACACAGAAGAAATCTTGAATATGAACGTGTCCAGTAAAAAGACTGCCCAACACACAAACAGGGACAGCTAAAGGACACAAGGATCAGCAAAGATACACATGAACATGAAATGTGTATCCTCTATTTCAGTGTATGATAAGAAACTAATTGCTATCCAGGCATAAGACAAATTCAACTGGTTTGAGAAAAAACCAGGGAGGGGCAAAAACAAACTACCACACCAAATGAAACATACCCGGGCTGTCAGGGGAATCTGAACAACAAAGACAGAACAGATCTTATTCAGAGGAACAGAACATTTTCTAAGGCACCTATTCCACTGGAGCAGAGCTATTGAGTCAGTCCACAATGCTTTCCTTTTCTACATTCTACTCTCAGTGTAAGAGAAAATCTGACCTCAACAAAGCTCAATTATTTTCTGAAAGGTACACTAATTTATTGATAAGAACATTAAACTCGAGTAAAATCTGAGTTTTTTCTCCTTTTTTTAAAGGTAGATTTTCCTGTTAAAACTGTAAAAACAGACACATTCTCAATATTCTCCTTTAAATAGTGCCATATATGTCTGGCAATCGAGGGGGAGGCAAGTCAAGCTGCAAAAACTGTTCTACAAACCTGCATGTTCCATTTCTTCCTCAACATCAAAATGAAAGTATTCTTTTACACAACAAAAATTATGTATAATGTAAAATAAAAGTCAAAGAAGGAAAAGAATAATAAAACAGTAAAATTAATATAAGGATTATGTTTAATTTAGTATGAATAACATGATATATTCCTTAAGTTTTGTGAACCAAGATAGTTCTATGAATGTAACTTAAAATATTGATAAATACTAATTGAAAATTACAGAACAGGAATTAATTTATATAAATAAAAGCAAGAGAGAGAATCTGATAAACGGCTACAGTCAATCCATTTTTATTTTTTTAATACAAGCTAGAAGAAATATTAATCTGGGATGGCAGAATCACCCTTCATCAACACAAACAACATGGGGAGAGTGAACAGACTAGCTGTGCTCCCTACCTTTCAGACTAGGGAATGGTGTAGCTTTCTCTCTTGCTGCCTTGTTGGGAAGGGCAAGATTGGACAGGCTGAAACTGGTGCCATGGTTCTTATAAAGATTGCCTGTTAAAAGGGAAATGTTACTGTTAATAAAGATGCATATATGGTTGGTAAGGCTGCCAAAAAACTCATAATTCTCATAATAGTTCTCACAATTATGCACAATGTGCATGGCAAAAACTAATTTTAAGAGTAAAATTGACTAAACACACAAACATGGTTATTTTTTTCATCATTAACTGCAAGTTGCTTTTGTTAACATTTTTTTTTCCATCAGGTTTATAAAAAAAAAAAAAACAATCATTTACACTTAAGTTGATTAACTTGTTACCCAGTAACACACCAACAAGAAAAAACATCTTCTCTTTTAGAAATGTGAATCCATCGTGTTGCAGAAGACTGTTCACTAAAGATACACTCTAAATAAAATGGTGCAGTAAGTGTGATATTCAAATACTTGGGACTTTTGGTTAAAGATTCATAATTAGAAAGGTACAAGTCTTACTGGCAAATGACATAAGTCCCCCAAATCCATCATTGCTGCTGTTGGAAATGGTGGAGTTTGGAGAGCTATTGCGCGAGTCTCCCTCTCCGTCTGACTCTCCAGGAAGCCTCAGGCTACTGGGGCGTAAAGGCCGCTGTGCCCTTCAAACGCAAAAGAGGCCAACGTCAGAAGTTTCATAACAGAAAAAAAAAACACATTTATAAATCCAGCACGTGCTATGTCACTGTACTACAAACTACATTTACAGATTAGAGTGTAAATTGAAGTTTTACTCACTTGTTGCCATTAAGGTTCTGGATAAACCGAGGGGTGTAGGATTCCACTTGCTCCTCTGCATCAGGATCATCTTCAGATGGGAATCCATACTGAGGCTCAAAGTAGGGGTTATCGTACTCTTGCTTTTTGTTGGCCGAGTCGATCAGACCAGCATCTGCCACAGGTCGGACGAACGGCTCAACGCTCAGTCCAGGTACTGGGTTTTGTAAAGCTGCACTTGCAGATGCTTCAATTTCAGGTACCTCCCCGAGTTCCTGAGAGAAGGACAACGCATGAGGGACAGGAACTGTGTTGATTTATCCAAAGATCAAACAGAACAATATCTTAGCTGGTCTCTCAAAAACCAAAAATTCCTATCAAGCAAGTCATAAAACATCTGGTTACATCAGGGGTCTGCAGCCTTCAACACTTAAAGAGCCATTTGGGTCAATTTCTTGTCGACAACAACTCAGTTGGAGCAAAGTCTTACTTCACCCCTTTATTTTTGTTAGAAAAATAAGACACAGATTTGTTTTTATGTTATTGTTACTACTATGTGTTTTTGAGCATGAATAAAACAGGAAAGTAAAGAGATTTATTTTTCTAAAATATTAAATGCCTCATAACTTTTGACACAGGTTCACATGACTTCCTCTCAAAAAAAAAGACACCATATGCTTGAAGAATAATCTCAATGTAACAGAAGTAGTATTAGGTAGTGTAACGTCAGCAGAAATAAAAATAAAATGTACTCTACCAGTTCTGGGGCATCTTAGCCAGAAATACATAAATCTAGCAAACTTACACTTAATCAGAACTAATTAAGTGACCGTTATTGTATTTTTTGAACCAATAAAGTGCACATTAGTTAAATAAGGTTTGAGCTACTTTGATTTTTCTCTTTTTAATTTATTATTTACATATTTTTTTCTTTACATTTACTTTTTTAAATTAAAAACATGGTTATTTGTCTAAAACAAGAGAGCCAGAATGGAGGGATAAAGAGCCACATGTGGTTGTGGAGTTCTAGATTGCAGATCCCTGGGTTAGACCACAATCAAATATTTTCAATTTTCATGTTTTGAGCATTATTTGGAATTTTTCTAACATGGTTGACTCCTTGGATGATTGTGCTAGGACTTGAGCTTGCAGTTGTGCTTGAGCTTGAGCGAAGGGGTTGTCCATCAGAGGATTCAGCAGCTCCATCTCCGCTAAGTAGACCTTCAGTGTTACGACCGTCTTTTAAGTCTTGGAAGTCTTGAAACTCAACCTCACTGGCATCTCCCAGCGCAGCATGGGTGGGTGGATCCAAGTCTTGGAGGCAACATAAGAAATATTGGATATTCTACCAAAGAAAAGTAGTGATAAAAATGATTGCTAATTAAACAAAAAAAAAACTTACTTGGTGTATCTCCCTGTATGTCTCCTTGTATCATCTCACTGACCAGGTCTCCAAGTGAGGAATAGGAAGAGCTGGAATCATCATATCCATCACTGTCACTACCACTGTGGCAAAACAAATTCATTTTAATATCAGGAGGCAACAAACCATCTTTATGCAAACAAAATCAAAGAACGAAACCACTGCCATACCTGTCTGTGGGGTCAGAATCGTTGGCCTCGTCCTCCAAGGGAGCAGCCATTGCCTCAACTAGCTGGGAGCCTCCATCATAGACTCTGTATACCACAGACTGCAGTTGGTGAGCATACCACTTAGGCTTGTCTCCAATTAAAGAGGGATCATAAACATCTATGACAGAAGCCCAAAACATATGTAAACTTAGAGACAGCACGCGAAAACTCCTTGACTGATTTCTTCAATGCATCTTACTGTTATGTATCCTCTGAAATGCCAGGTTGGTGGGATTAAGAGCCCACTCCCCATAGAACTCTACTGCCTGGGTGTGAGAAAGTTTATCTGCAAAGAGAGAGCGACGTGGCCGAGACGCAAGAAAGGACGTGGACTGAAAAGCGACCACCGGTCGAGGGAAAAGGCGTAAGGTGCGAGTGTGCATCTGGAAGCCCTGCAGAACGTTTGGTGAGTTGAAGAACCGCACCATGGCAACCCTGAAAAATACATTTTTTATTTTTCGTTTTACTTCTAAGTAAATATTGCCAAAATACAAAATGTAACCCTTTCACTGACTGTTTCAACACACCTGGTGGCTACATCCACAGAATCAACGTCATTGCCGTAAATGAGAGGGTTGAACTCTGTAGAAGAAGGCGAAGCCTTGTCTCGTCCAGGTGGGAGCAGGGACATCTCTTGTCCTTCCTGGAACTTCTCCAGGTTCAGAATAGGTTGCGTGTTCAAGCTCATGCTGGCTAAGGCCTAAAAGGCACAAAGACCACATATGACAAACATAGCGGTAGATCTCCACTCAAAAGATAGGCACTGTGATTTACCACTGTTGGCATCAACATTATGTAAACAAAAATAATTTACGTAAAAAAAATAAAGGCCTGACCTCTCTAAAGAGTTAAACAATTAAAAATGCTTGCTGGGGGGGTTGAATATTTTTAATCTGATAGATCAGTGGTCCCCAACTTTTTTCAGGCCACGGGCCAGTCTAATGTCAGACAATATCTTCCTGGATCGACCTGCACAAGGCTTAATTTTATACTTTTTTTCTTAGCTTCCAGTTCCCCTTAACTTATGAGGGAAAAGATTATCTTCACCTTCTGTAAAATATCTTCAGTTGGTTTAATTTTTTTTGTTTACTAGATTAATTTAAGAACCATTAAAATAGGATATAGATTTTCCTGTAACTAATAACTGGCAAAATAGAAGCTTTTTAGCTTCACACTTGTCCACCTTTTAAGGGGTTAACGTCACTAAAACAGGCATTTAAATGTAGCAGTAAACGTTAATCCACTGTTTGACCAACTTTATTGGCAGCATCTTCATAACATTAGACAGCTAGTTGCTG
The DNA here is from genome assembly GCA_014656515.1 of Oryzias celebensis. Lineage (NCBI taxonomy): Eukaryota > Metazoa > Chordata > Actinopteri > Beloniformes > Adrianichthyidae > Oryzias > Oryzias celebensis. The sequence goes on along the minus strand of BNCR01000003.1, from coordinate 25,897,089 downwards.
AATGTTATGCATTGTTACTATGGTGTCTGGGAACAACTGTCAGATTTACAAACGTATGTTTCAAGTAAAGACTCCTGGTTTTCGTCTGTTAAATGCAGATTTCTTTTACTTTGAAGTCAAAGGCTCTTCCTCTGTTTCCTTACTGACTTTTTTCTGTGAAAAGAAACTTTATAAATGCATTTGTTTTTTACCTTTGCTAGCTTGGGGGTTTTAAATTAGCGGTCGGTGTAGCCACTTTAAGATAGTAGCGGATGTATTTTAAACACATGACAGAGATGTGACATGCATCAGAAATGAGTTGGATGTGGTGGGAGGATCCAGTAGATTTCCAAAATAAAACTTCCCTCAGAATCAGATTTTAAATGAAAGTTTTTTTTTCTCTACAGCCTGGTGCCAACTGTCCCATGGACTGGTAGCAGTCCGCGGCCTGAGAGTTGGGGACTGACTTGTAATCTCTTTAAAAAGATGTCCTCAAAATTTCTCATAACTGAAGTCCCAAATCACATGTTTTCAGTAAGTCACAATTCTGCTTTATTTTCATTTCTTGTAAAACAAAGGATCAGTTTAACACATGTTGATGCCTGCAGTGGGGGTGTTGTCTTGGAAAGAAGGAGCACAGGGAAATAAGTCACTATGTATGGTTTGCTTTGAGGGAACTGCTGCAATCTCGGGAGTAAATGTTTAGTTTGGCATAATGGAACATTTAGTTGCTGGGTCTGGATGGATCAAGGAGATAAGAGAAAAGCTTTGTCTTTGCTACGTTTGGTTACGAGGACAATCACTGATGCCGAAATAGATGCACGCACATTCAGACATGCTCAAGCCAGAGCTAAGCCGTATATTAAAAAAAAGAACCCAGTTTTCAACATTCTGGGATGTTATGCACTTTGTTCATGTCTGGAGAAGAGAAGAAAAGTAGTAGTGAGACAAGCAAAATGGTATGAGAGAGGATGTCCGTGCAGGGGGGCATTACACATTCTACATGAGGAGAAATAGGTAACCTTATGTTCAGAGGAGAAGATCTGCTTTTGGGTGATCACGGTCAACCTAACCAGACACTAGGAAGGGGATAAGAGAGATGCCGGGAAAGTCACATGAAGGTCTGGAATGAAAACTTTGTGACGAACACTGGAACATCACACCAAGAGAGAGGAACAACCAAGGCTCTTTCCCTTCTCTTTTCTTTGTCTCATTTTTTCCCTAAATTGTCTGTTTTGTCTGTTGCCAAACTCATTTTTTATTGCCAATAAATGACACAAAGATCAATGGTACTGAGGAACAAGTGCTTCTTCTCATCTGTTTGCTAAACTAAAGATCCCTTTTCTTCATTATTGGGTAAAATATTAAGATTTAGAGCAGAAAGAAAACAAAAGTGTCTGTGTTCATTTTTAAACAACCAGAAAAGGCAGAGGATTTCCGAGTCTGAGTAAAGGAAGGAAAAACTAGTAAGACAAAGAGAAAAGCATAGATGAAGAGGTGGAGATGATTCTATGTAAAGGAGGACTAACAATGGAACAACATTTACGAGGCACTGACAACCAAAAACCAGACCTGACCTACAGAATCTGGTCTTTGTAAGACACATGACAACCCTCCATGGTGACCAACTTGGAAAAGCAAGTGGTTACGATGGAGTGATGAGGACAGACACAGTGAAAACAGCAGATCTTTTCTCAACAAACAAATATTTTAATTCTACCACTTTGTTTTCCTAAAGACTTGAACGTTGCACAAGTTAGCAATCAATTTCTAGAATTGATTTTAGTGCAAAGGTTCTCAGGCTGTCGCACAAGAAACATTCTGTTGTGGTTAAATAGCCTTGGAAAAAAGCAAAGACAAACTAAACTTAGACAGTCTTCAACTTTCATCCCATAAAAATTGTAAATTTGTTTCTAAATAAACACCAATGGAGGCTTTGCAGACTTCCACCACTTCTAAGTCACACAGGTGGAAGAGCTGTTGATCACGCACAGCTAACATTCAGGCTCTGATTCAAGGTATAAAAAAAGTTCAGCTTTCACAAAGAAGAATTTATACGGAATTTTAAAAGAAAAGCATAATTTTACGATGCCATCAACAGTTTAAACCTGTTTTTACACAAAAAATATATATTTAAAAAAAAACATTCTGCACTGTTTTTGTGAGGCTCCTGCTCAAACTAGTGCCATATTCTGTTGTTTACAACAATAAAATGTTGTGTCTGTTCATAATTTGTAGACTTCTAGTAGAGTATTTACATGTAATAGACTTCAAATATATAGCACAGACCATAATAAGAATAAAATAAGTATCTGATCCCTGATCAGGATAAAACATCCCGATCGAAAAGAGTGGGACATCCCACTGATATATCTGATATATCTGCTTGTTTATTAGGTCAAGGTAGGTCAGGTTATAGTAAAAATAGCTAGGATTTTGTTGTTGACAGATTGGTACTTCATAACAATATGTTTTTAGCCAGTTTACATGTAATCATTACAATTTTAGATTGGAAAATTAATTTGCTTCAATTCTTTGTGTGTTTGTGCCATATTAAAAGTAGTTTTGAAAACATTTCCAAGAATCAGAACTATTCTGAAGTAGATCTAGCTAATAAGATTAGAAGGGTTAGGTTAGTAGCTAATACTAAAGATTTAGGTCAAATCCTATCATTAAAGTTTTACCTCCAAGAGCTAAATGCATGCATAAAGAAAAAGAAAGGTTGGAAAAAAATAAAGGTTAGTGCACTACAAAACACGTCCAATGCTCTTGCACTCATCTATAATACATACAACTCTGCAGTTGAGGAGGCACATACTCGTCAAAATGCTGAAAGAGATGTTTTTTCATTTACAGTAATGTGACAGCTTAATAAAATCACAGAAAAAAAGAAGCAAGAAGAAGAAATCTCTTTACAAAAACTCATGATTCACAAAAGATCAGAGCTGAAACTTGTCTGAATCAGCAGAGAAAAAAAAATCTTTAAAATAAAAACGCCCACACACACACAATACCTGTTTCAGATGTTTCTTTAGCTCGCCTGCTTCTGGTTCTGGTAGAGGTGGCAAAGATTCTGCATTTGTGGGGGCTATAACCTGCAAAGATCAGAGAACTTCAATTAATCAATAACAGGGAGTCGAGTCCAGTTATGTCGTGTACGTCACTGGATACCCCCCCCCTATGTGGTTATTAAAGGTGTTTTAAAACTCCATCCATTCAATTAATCTTTACTATCTATGACATCTATAAAATGAGCAATTACGCAGACAATACTGTTTGACCTGTTTAGAATGTTAACTAGCCAAACCCACACCACCGATGAATAAAGAGTGTGCAAACAATAAAGACAATTGGCATCTTTGCTCTGTTGAAAATAAATATAATCAGGACAGAAAAAAACCTGGTTAGCCAGGTTTCTCCCATCCTGCTTACATACAAACCTTGCTGCTGTCAAGGTCAACAAGCCAAACATCATCTGGCATTTTGAAATCTGATTTGTAGAGGAAAAAGCTGGCTGGTACACCAATTATGTAAGGGGTGGGAGCAAGAAGGAGCTGTGAAACAAGGAAATACACGTCACAATTTCATCATCAGATGGTCTTTAAAATGAATGTTTTTTCTTTTTTAATAAAAAGTTAAGCAACTGTAGATTATCAACAGGTATTCCTACTTGTTCTGCCGACGCCATACATGTTGGCAGTAAGGGGATGACAGGAAACATGTACTCGAGTGGATAGATCATTGCCACAAAAGCCATGACACTCATGGACAAAGCATTGTAATCCCGAGACTGAAGAATAACCTTTAACATAAAAAAGTGAAAATTACATTAAAAAATAAAAACACAATCTCCTATTTTTACATACACCGTAATGCAGAATTGGTGTATGTGTAAGCATTTATGTCAGGAATTCCTCACAGAATTATTAAACCAAACTCAACATGTTCCAGTTTTTTGACAAATCTAAAGCATCACTTTTATTTCTGCTTGTATATGGCAGTAACAGCTACATTAAACAAAAACACCATGAAAATATAGTGGTTTAAAGTGGACACAGTATTCTGAAAGCTTTTAGGCAGCCCTTCGTTCAGCTTGAGTGAATTTCCCTTTTATTTGACCACATTCATACTCCAAAGGGCTAAAAGAGTGAAAACAAAGTGGTGGAAACACATCCGTCAAATTAACCCTGGTATAATCTATTAAAAACTAGGAAAGCTGCATGATTTAGGTCAAAGGCTGTAACACTTCTCACAATACACTTTGTATGCTTTTCTCAGACAGACGTGAATATATTTTGAATTTTTTTTCTCTTGATTCAACTCTCAAAGTTCAAAACTTCACAGGAAAATTAGTACAGTTTTATAGAATGAAAAAAAAGGTCTGATCACAATTAAAGATTTATGTAGATTTTGTGAGATGGGCACATTCTGTAAAGGTGAGATGGCACAGAGGAGGTTGACTGACAAGGTCAACAGCCACTCAGGATGCAGAACAGTGCACTGCTTTGAAAAAAAAATACCATGTAAAATTGTTCTAAAAAACTCTGCAAAACTGTGAAAGATGAACCGCAAGCAAGGGAAAATAGTATTCCTAAATGCTTAGCGTCATCAACTACATGGAACATCATCATTGAAAAAAATGTTGATACAGCCATTGATGAAAGAAATGGACACCATTTTTTTTAAATTGACAAAAAATGTTATTTTTACTTAGACAGTTTCATTCTTCTCGATTTGAGTATAGCTTTGTTTTGCCTGAAATGCTTGTCCCTTTTTGAACATTTGGTCTTTTTTTTTTCTATTTAATCTCTTTTATATATTTATCTTTTAAACTATGGTGTATGTACCAAAACACTACCATGATGGAACAAACCTTTTTAACACAAACAATAGTCCTAACACGATTTGTTCACAAGACAACAAAAAAAAAAATCAAAATATGTAATAATATGGACTTTTTTAATACTGCATGTCTTGTCAACATAAAAATTCTTTGTTGACAAACTCAAAAATCAATGCAGTTTTATATCAGATCAAAGGCAAAAGCAAGGACAATATTATCAAAAAGGAATTTTAAAAAAAGCAGGGTGTTGCTTCTGTCATAAATGGAAGCAATAATCCAATGTCCCTCATTTTTTGTGCATTCCGCATAATTAAATCAGATAACTGGAACTGAGATACAGGTTTTACAATGTGTATGGAAAAAATGGCATATTCAAAACTAAAAAAATAAAATTTAAATTAAAAAAACAGATTGTGGCCTGTCACAGTAGACATTTCTTTAGCAGCTTTTGTGATTTGCCTTACCTTGTGCTCTAACAGAACACAGCTGAGGACCTGTAGACAGGCGTCCACACCCAGCAGTTCCAGGGGCAGGTGCAGGGGGAAGTCCACCAAGGTGAAGCGAGAGTTATCAGGCAAAGCAAAGGTAAGTGCTCGTTTGAGTTCTTGGGGCAGCACCTCCACATCCACACGCCTCTGACTCGCCATCGGCACAGGTGAGCGCAGTAACCTGTACACCCAGGACTCGATGTCCCGAAGATCAGCGAGCAGCTGACTGCCTTTTTCTTCCACCGACAAGGCTCCAGTAAACACTCGCCACATGGTGTCTCTGCATAAACATAAATGGGAGGCACATTCTCATGTCTTTTCCTATCAAGAATTAAAAATACAGAGTATACAGAAATTAATTTGGAGATCAACTGTAGTTTTTTTTCATAATTGAGTTTGATTTATTTTATGTTTAATACCAGAACTGAGACTTTGTGCACAACTCCATAAACCTGTCTGACATGCTGTGATTACAGCAGTCAGTTTGCTGCAACACATTAGGCAACAAAGAAGTCTAAACTGCCAGAACAGCAAAGAGAAAAAGCACATTTCATTTTTATGTTGTTTTATAACTCTAAATATAAAAAATTGCATAATGTGCAACAAATACTGGCATTGATTATTCATAGTCTAACATAGTAGTGAAGATATAAATTTATTTTGCTGCTTTCATCTAGCAGGAAACTTGACCAAGAACGCTGTAATATCCCAAAACTCAACAGTAATGATTGTGAAACAGATGTGAAATCCTTCTACACTCATTTGGCATCATTAGAACACTTAAAATATATATATTATTTAATTTGTTTTACATGGTGTTTAAGTCAGCACAATATCAGTCATTCTGACTCCTCATAGCAGCAGAAGTTGCTGCCCAAAGGCAGCGGGAGACCTCAATCTGTCAGAACTGCCATCACACAAAGCATTAGCAGCTATTACAAAATGGTCCTCCTCTTTCTCTGCAATCGAACCATCACTTTTCAAAAGCCACTGAATATGGTTAATTAATTTAATTAGAGGACTTTTCTCAAACACTGACCTTGATAAAAAGCAATAAGCCAAGTCTCATGGTAATTAAGCATTAGGTATTCAATGTCTTACTTTGACCAAGTGAAAAAAAAACAGCAGCTCTTTAAAAGCTACAGGAAATGATGGCACAAAGTCAAAATGAAGAACAAGCTACCAAACAACAAAAAGTCATAAAAAGTGTTGTAGCAACCTACATGAAAAATGAAGGAATTTACTTGATGTTTCTCTACTGAAAACAAAACACAGGCCTTTAGATATGCAAAAATGATTTTTAATTTAAGTTAAATTATAAGGTAGCAAAACACAAAAATCAAAAGCTTTTAAGCATTTAAAAAATAATCTCAAATGCAGTTTTCCCCTTGCTTACACAATTTCTGCTTCTAACAAATGAGACCTGTAAAACAAAAAATTAGGGCTGGATAGAAATTGATTCGAATATTCTGCTTCAAAAAAATCAAAACTAAAAGTAGAATTGGTAAAATCATTTTAAATGTAATAATTCGTTTCAATTTTAAAATTAGAACTTTTTTTGAACAAACTATCACCAAGAGGATGTGTTATGTCTGGATGTTTAAAATCAACAGTCCAGATCCTAAATGGTTAACTGTCCATGTGCGTCACTTGCATGAAAGAGGCTGGATTAAACAACATTTAGAGTCAGAAACATCTGTCTAAACATAGCTGATTAAATTTACTATGTATGTTTTAGTTTCGCTAACTCCGACATGTGGAGTGATGACAAAGCTGAAAACAACAGAGGCTGCAGATTGCCAACAAAATTGCATTAAGTTAAATGTACAGAGCTTTTCAAAAGCTCCTATTCCATTACTAAGAATATTGTGCCACCTACCACACGTTTCCCTGCTTTTTATACCTTTTTGGGAAAAAAAAAAAAAAAGATTGCTTGTTAGTATAAAACCCTGAAACAAGATTTGATTTGAACCAACTGCTAAAGTTAATGGAAGGAAAATGAAGGGACTAGTGCTTAAAGACCCATTTGATTCATCTGTTGATCCATTTTCAAAGCATTCCTAATGGTCTTAATTGTGATTATGCCATTATTAGTATTATTATTATTATTAAAAAATTAATGCAGGTGTACCAAGTGTATTTCTAAAGCGCATTTTTAGCAAATAAAAAGAGTAAATGAGTAGCAAACTGGCAACAATGTCATCAGACAGATGGCGAGAAAAAAGCATTAGGTAATTTTAAAATAAAGCATCTTTTATGATGATAAAAATACAAAATTAGTAAAGCGCATGAGTCAGCTGCAGCTCCAGTCAGCGTGTGTGCGTTGGGGAGGCATGGGTTGATGCTGCCTCTCCCGCCGCTTTCTTGCGTATTTGAACAGCAAGCTTGTAAATTTGCTGCTTTTTTACCAAAAAAATGTTGAAAACCCTCACAGAAAAAGGTAACTATAGAAAAGACGTCTAAAAAATCATATTTGATATTTATTTTTAATCAAAAAGAGTACATTCATTTTATTTCATTTATGCATTTTTAAGCAATATTTTGCTGGTGAGCGAAAGCCTTGCCGGCCTCTCCTGACTACATGTCACTGGTCTTTAGATATATTCTAAAAGAGCCAACCTGAAACTGAATGCTAGAATTCAAATCAAATCTAATGAATCAAAGTTTAAAGGAACTCAAAAAGTAGAAAACGGGACTTAAGAAGATACAAATTTTGTGTTAACAAACAAGTGAATAAAATCTGAAACCTTACCTTTGCGTGGCACGTGGAAGGCCCGCTCTCTGAGTTAACCTTTGACTGCAACAGTCCACTAACCTTTTAAGAATATATAAGCACTCCCTAAAAGTGGAGAAGAATGGGTAGTGGCTGAGTATGCACAGTGAGGTCAGGGTACTGTTGCGGTTTCTAGCTGCCACCTTTGCAGCGTTCCGTCTGTGCTGTGGAGACTTTCCCGAGTTTAGCTCATCACCCGCCTGCTCGCTCTGTTCTCCAGAGGCAAGTGGGGGTGCTGGTTCAGTGCTAGTATGTGCAGGCAACACAGTGGATGACTCTCCGCTGCTGGCATCTGACACTTCGCTTGCGGTTTCAGCAGCCTTTGTTGCCGCCTCCGCGTGACTGCTCTTGTCTCCTCGAGGACGGTGGTGTCCGCGTTGAAAAGATCGGTAAAAGTTGACGCAGATTCCATAGCGGGTGGTGCCCGAATCCTTGTCAGTTAGTGTGAAAACAAATGAGGAGTCATCACGTAGACTAACTCTGCGCTGTCTTATACTCAGACAGCCCTCTGGTTGGCAGAAGAACACCACGTCTGGTGGGAGTGGGAAGTCTGGATGGTCTTCCAATGGGTAGCGGCGAAGAAGCTGAGGTGTCTGGGCCACACTGTCACTACTTGGTTGCCTATAATGGATGTGGAAAAAACACATTTTAAGTTTTAAAAAGGATTAACATAATTTGTCAATGTTCCTTCTTTCTACAAACAAAAGATTAAACTGAAACAGCAGCCACAAAAAGCTCCTTCATTAAGTTAAATTCAGGAAAGTGTACACCAACAACTTAGACTTACCTTGCTCCAACCACTACCAAGTAGTCTAGAAGGCGTGGGCACATTTTCTTTTTCTCCATCTTTGAACGTGTCCTGTATGTCAAAGCATCCAGGAAAGTTGTTCTTTCTAGGCTCAGTGATGTCTTTCCATAACAGGTGTATAGTTGAAACCGAGCTCTTTACATATCATGATGGCGGAGACAAAAGACAGCCCTGCAAGAAAATTACAACAATTACAAATAGTCATCAGCACCAAACTGTTCATCTTGTTACATCCTGTTCTAGGTTTAGCTAAAATCTGAAACAGATATGGGACTGAAGATACAAAGCAAAATTGCAATCACTTATAAAATGGAAGCAGGTACATCAACTCCTCATTCTGGTTTGACCAAAAGTAGAGTGAAAATTTAGAGTTGGAACTTTGAACAAAAAGAGCATTTCAAAAGGCTGATTTTCTCTACCAGCAAACAGAGTAAAGTACATCTGTAAAAACAATTATTTCCTTAAGAGCCGTTTTCTATCATTGAAAAAAGAAAACTCTGGAAAACTCCTTCTTTTTCCAAAACGTCTGCTAAAAGATGAACAACTAAAAAAGAGGCTTTAAGCATCTCAATCCAAAGCAATTGTTTAGAATTTTAGATTATCGGTTATGGATGCCTCAAAGCTAACTCGTGATCTAGTCTTGATCCACAAAACCATTCTTGTTTAAACAAAACGAGGTCACAAAAATGCATAACACCAAGAAGCATCTTGTATTTGACACCAAGAAGCATCTTGTATTTGACACCATAAAAACTCCACCCTGTCAAACAAGTATAGAATGAACTCAGCAGGTTCCCTCTCTGAAACTACATTCACACCGCCCTTGGCAACACACTTTCCTGCAACCACTTCCAATAAAAAGTCTATGTAAACGCTCATAAATGCGTTTAAAACTTTCACATACACACATTGCTAACCACGTTTCTGTGACCGCTTTCAGGCTCTAAATACTAAACGCGTGGCCATTAAATGAATCGTGAGAAAGTTACACGAGGTCGAATTTTGACCACTCAGGGACTTGGATTTGGTAGTGACGTACGGATGCCCTTTTCATTCAAAGAAATGCCATCTGTCTGAGGATTGACCTTGGAGGAGAAATTTAAAATTGTGGCTTGTGCTCAGGTGGAATTCTCTGACACCAAGTCAGTCGTATATTGGAATAGAAAGGAAAGCAAAAATATTGGAATAGAAAGGAAAGCAAAAATATTGGAATAGAAAGGGAAGAAAAAGCCTGGAGCAAGATCAACAAGTTTTGCTCCATTTCGATATTTTCCATCAAGCTTCTTTCAACAGTAGACAGCGTACAAGTGTTAATTTCGGGTAGGGACAGAAAAGTGTAAACACCATATGTTAAACGCGCATTCTAGAACACGTGTCACGTGCCCAGGTTGTAGATAGTAATACTTGCGGCCTATATTCCTTGTGTGCAGTAATAAGCGTAAGAGTGGACACAATCTGACCAGAGAAAGACATTGTTAAATTCATAAATTTCCATAATCTCGAATAAAGTGGAGTTTCACCAGTCTTTATTTTATTACAGACTTACAAAAACACACAGACTCACTAAGACATAGTATTATCCATCACATACAGATAAACATTGAACCATCGCAGGACAGTCTTCCCAAAGAAATCTCACACATGATGAATGGGCTGAACAGGAGCACTTACAAAAAAAATAAAGACAAACCTCATTTTTATGAGGTACCCATGCTGACCACCGTAAACCTGTCCAATCTGGCTTGAGTAAATAGAAAAAAAGCAGAAAAACTAAAAAGTACATAGAATTCAGGGGTTTTTACATGTTATGTTCTTTTCTTCCACTCTGAACTTCCTGGTCATTCTTGTGCCATGAAGTCCGTTTTTTGCCAAGGAAAAAAACAGGAAGCCCCTGGTTTAACTTTAGACAGTAGTACAGAACAGAGCTCTTTATTGACTTAGTGCCTGCACAGTGCCATTACAGTTGTTACAAGATGTTTGTCCTGATATGCATTGCTTGATTTTCACAAAGCAACTTGAATTATGGTCAAACACACCCATTCTGGTTTAATATGTCTACAGGAGTTTGTCCTGGAAGGACTACGGTTGTCAACATCATACTACCCAACAAACATTGCCCCCCCCCCCAAATTACTCCTTTACTTTCTAATTTAAACACTATAATTTTGATAGTTTGGCTATCTGCATCCTCCCTTAGTAGTAATAATATATTTTCAAATAAATGCTCCTCTTCAGTTAATAATAAGGCTGTTTAATTCAGATTCCAACATAAAAAAATATTTGTGAGCAGTTTGGCAAAATGCAAAAAATAAACAGCAAAGTTGTTCTTTGCAGTGATAAATATGATATTGCACAGAAAACAACAGGAACAGCAATGGCAACGATGGTAGATTTAAAATTGATGAAGCAAGAGGATGATATAAGCACGTTCAAAAAGCAAAAGAGAAGAAAGATTTGTTATTATAAGATTGTATGATTAAAAAAGTGAGTCAATACATCCCTGTTCACTGGATCCAAGACTGATCAAGCTGTTTAGCATGTACCCACACACAATTCTGCTTTCAGTGGCAATCATCATGCCCACTTCAAATTTTTTACCATTGATGCACTAGTTATTCCTTGAAAGACAAAAAATATCTTCTGCTTGGTAATGAATTAACCACAAGCTGAAAACATTTGGGTATACAAAAATAAAAGATTTTTCCCCTCATGACTATCTGAAAGAAAACAATATTTCACATTGTACCAATCATTGCATTTTAACAATCTGATGAGCTTTCATATAGTTTTGTAAATAGTGGATATTGGAAATACTACACTATGGGATTTTGCTTAGAATTGTACAGAAAGCAGCAAATGCTTCTCAAGGATCTCTCCTTTCCTTCTAGATGCTTCGTTATCCCATACCTGCTGATAATCAATTAATCAACAGCATCTGATTAAGGGCATCTGGCAGCTTCTCTTCCATCCACAGAAACGACCAGGGATGCACTTTCCCTCTTCAAGCTCCATCTGCATTTTAGTTAGCACTTTATGTTGTGGGTTTTATTTTTAAAATCAATTTTATTGTTATTTTTACATTTTTAATTAAGCTCTAAAAAAGAAAAGAAAAGAAAATTGGTCTTTAAAAAAGAAAAATACTAGGTTTCTTTAAAGTTTTCTCTGAAATAAAACTCAAACTCCTAATGGTCAATTTGGTGATTCCTTTTATACTACAAAAGCATATGTATTTAACTAGTGACATTTTTTGGAAATGTAGCTTTGTCTGGAATAAATATCCACAAATGAAAATAACTCATGGCCAAATGGTTCGCATGTAAATCTGAAGTGTGACTCTACAGCAGCACATCTTCATGAGGGCTGTCATTACCCACAGCAGCTCCATCGGTCCTTACATGTGAAACACAGCTGTGTCCAAAGGACGTTAAGGGTGACTTCATCACAAAAGGCTCAGATGCATTATGGGTGCATTTACTTTACTTACTTTATTACAGTGGAGCAGCTATTCTGAGATCAATGTTAAAAAAGTCTGACCTTGAGATGTCCAGATAACAAAAAAAGGTATACATGTTAACACTTTTATAGCCATCAAACCTCCTTCAGAAGTCACAGGTAACAGTATGGATAAAAATACTTTAAAGTAGTGTAGCATAAGTACAGTTTATAATGCCTTTATTACAGCTTATTCATACTTGACTAATAATTTTTTTAACCCAGAGCAGCATGCTTGCTTTGGAAAAATAGCAAGTGTCTAAAAGAAAATGTCTTATACATTTTTGAAAAATACAATGGAAAAGTTGTCAAATGTGCTAAAATATTAGAAATTTAAACTACAAAAGCTTTTATTTTAAGACAAATTCATTGCATTTGCATGACACTGTAGTATTTTTAAAATTTGGAACAGGAAATAACAGAACTCAGGTACAAGAATAGCAAGAAGCTAAATCTTCAGGTTTATTACAGAGAATAAAACATTTAAATCTCCCAATCTAAACTATTTTATCTTACTAATAATCCAGAAATTGAGTCTAAACATAAGACTGGAAATGGGAAAATTTTCCCAGTATGAGACCAAAATGGCTGTTTTATGAAACAAAAGAGCTCTAGGGACACTCAATTAGAGGATGGACAAACTGTTTTGTTCCACCTCCACTCTTTCCACTGAAATAGGCTCCTCTTTAAACCAAGACAAGACAGTTTAATCTTCAAAGAAAAGATAAAGAATCAGTTAGCACAACAGATGCATCTCCTCAGAGTGATGTGAAAAGCAGCAGGCATTGCTTATGTAAGCATGCAGCAGAAACATATGATTCACATGCTCTCAACATGGACAGTCATTTTGCCTGTGAGAGCAATCAAAAAAGAATGCCCAACTGGGTTTAGCTTAGCATGAGCTGACAGGAAAGAGAAAAGGGGCACGTCCTACAAGAAGGTTCCACATTTGACTTGTTATAGGCCTGCGCAATTAATCATAAATGTATTAAGGCATTATCAGCCTGTGTGATACCTGTATCACAAAAGGTGTATACTGCAAAAAAATGGTTATCTTAAATGCACGATACACCATAAAACAATCTCATGGCAGCTTGAAGTGTTTACCAAATCAAATGGAGCTCTTGATGTTTCTGACCAATCGTATGGAGCCATGCCCACCACCTATGTTGATTATTTTGTTCATTGTAAAACCACAAGGCAACAATTAAAAAGTTTAGACTAAAAATGAACACAAAAAATATTAGTTTGCATTTTTATTTAAAAATTAGCATGGATGAAAATTCTAAAACAAACTTGTTACTTGATTTCTTTTTGAAAATTTAGAAAAAAATTACATGGCAAAGAGCAGGGGATTCTGCAAAGTGCTTTTGTAGTAAAAATTACGAGTTTGTGCAAACGGATTATTAAACTAGAAGTACTTTCAAATCAAGATTTTTGCCAGGGTGAACTGATTACCTCACATTATTCCTGAAGCATTGTATCCGCAAGATTTAAATGGAAAGCCAGAAAAAACAAACAGCAATTGGCCAATTGAAAAATATTATCCCCTTATTTCCCACCATTTTAACCATAGAGAAGACTATATAACCACAACTAAGAGTCTTCACTGAACAGCAGATGATGTCAGCCATCTGCTTCTGTTATGGTGCCATGTTTATGCATTTTTTGCAGACTTCGAAAAGTAAATTAAATCTTCGTTCATTATCAATGAACTGCAGTTCATTGAACCAATTTACAAGAGATCCTCTCAGGGCCGGCACAAACAAGTAATAATAATCATAAAAAAAGCTTTTTAAATATTTCAACAAGTTTGCTGTTTTTCTCCATTATAAAGTAGTCTGAATGCAGGAAAAGAACCAAAGAAGCAGTTGCCTCCTTCAGTTTAATTAAAAATAAATAAATGTTTAGTCAGTTTATTAGAGTTGTCAAATTTTCACATTACAAATAATTAATTACAGACAAAATAGCTCACTTGTTAATCAAATTTTTCATCTATAACTATTATCTATTATTTAAGGGATGATGCCCGGCGAAGTGTCACTTTTCATAAATTGATGGACGAAGGGGAGACCTGAACTGTCCGACGCAAAGCAAAGGACGGTTGCTTCTGAAAAGTCCACTTATTTCTGATAGGGGGGGGTTAGGTTTAAATCTTTTTTTTTTTTTTTTTTTATAAAAAGACTACCGGTATTTGTTATTCGTGTGTGAGTCGTTGTCATGGTAACGGCTACAGAGCCTGCACTGACCTCACACAGAAGGGGCGGAGGAAAAGTAGGATATACGCTACCCATTATGATAAGTTAAACAATACATTTTAGAGGAAAATGACTGTAGGTTTTTGTCCAATCAAAACAAAGAAAAAGTTTCAAGCCTAAATTGTTTTAATATCTCTAGTGTCACCTCCTTGTGTCTCTTCTCCTCAAATTATCTTCTGCTGCATCCCAATCTTCAAAATGATCAAATTCACCAAACAAGTTAAAGCAAACTTTTAAACCACTCATGTTTTCTACAACCCTGCTGTTGTGATAAACTGTGGAATAAGGTGCTTCCACGTGGTATTCAGAAGTTCATAGTCAATTATTTTTGGATTGCTCAGAAAGGTGTTCCTACTGATTTGTGTGTGCGCCATAAAGACACTTATTTGTTGTATTTTGATCTTTTACTGTGCCACAATGTCACCGATTGAAATGAAAATACCTCAAAATTAGGCTTTTTACAGCAATTTTCAGGTTACATTAAAAATAGAATAAATTAAGTTAATTACTTACAGGTCATGCTTAATTATTTGCTCAAAAATGCTAATGGCATGACAGCACTATTATTTATGTCCCACAGAAGAACATTGTAGACGAAGTGGATTACTTGTAGCATGATGTACTAGAACATGACAATATGGTAGATTGATGAAAGATGCTGTTTGTTTATAGTTAATGACTATCTGCTGCTTTTAATAACGTATTTTAATGTCTTTGTGCATTATTATGATTGACGTCTCGGTCATGCAAAGCATTTACAAATTCTCTTATTACCGTTTTTGGTTCTTTTCTGACACATTTCAGGCCAGAATGTGAGACGGAAGCTGGTCCAGGACAAAACGTCTCATTGGGTGTCCTAATGGAGAATTTATCATGACTAAAAAGAGAAAGAAAGGCGTCGTGCGTGTCGACTCTACAGTACAAGTCTCCTGTGATTAACTGGATACGAAGTGTAGTAACAATTTGCACGCGCTACCTCCAGATAAGGCAAGGACATTTGCCAAAAACGGGATATGGCAGTGCCAACGCCTCTAAAACCCAGACAAACGACCATATAGCTTTTGAAAACTGCCATACTTTCTATATTTGTGTCGAGCCTTGAGCATTTATGTCGTGCTTGGTGTTCATATCAACGAAGCATCTTCTCACCTCCTCTGCCAGCCTTATGCTCTCCTACGTCATGGATGGATTAGCTAGCATGCTAACTAGGTAGGAGTAGCTTGGCTGGTTTTACGGTTCCCGTATATACGTTACAAATGTTACATGCGGTTGTCACATTAGAGAAAGCATTAAAATTAAAATAAGCATGAACAAAAAAGTTGAGTTTAAACCCTAAAACATTGCATGAGGACGCTCCTACCTGCTTGCGTTTAGCCTGTTAGCCGCTAACGTTCGCCAAGAAGCCAGCTGCCAAAGACGGCCTGAGTTCTAGGTGTCCTCTTCAGTCACAGAGAAGGGAGAGGCTGTTGTCTTGGGCTGCCGTTTGAATTTAATCTTAAATTAAAGTTGCTCTTGACCATTTGGGTGTTCTGACGGAGGGGGAGACGGTGGTGCGTACTAGTCAGTCTGACTAGCTCAGTGCAACGTAAATGATGCGGGATGTGCGTCCGCCTACTGCACGGCGAGCAAATGGTTCGGTCAGTTACAACCAACTGACTTCACAACATCCCCCTCTCTTCCTCCTTCTCATCATGAGTCTGTAGGGAGTTCCGCATACTGAGAAGTCGATCGATCGGAAACGATAAACAACCCTAGATTGCAACTGTCTGCTTTCCACGTTGCCTTAATGTATAGTTCTAAAACGGATCCGGTTATTCTACTGGTGTGTTTCAATTACAAACCGATCCTTTAACAAGTGCGAGATACAATGCACGGAGCTAACACTGAAAGATGATCACACTTTCTACTTGAAAGTTATTAGTCAAACGATAATAACAACAAAAGCTTTGTTTTCCTCCCAAATTGTTTAATTATTACTTAAGTCTTTAAAAACTTTTGCGTAGTTTAGATAGAAAATACACGGTAATTATTCGAGTTTCAAACATCTGATGCGTTTTGTTCACAGCAGCAAATGTCTTACGGAGTTTTAAGACAATAAAATGAATTTAATGAATATGAAACTACATTATTTAAATAATTTCTATTTATTATTTTGGTATTTTTGTCTTTGCATTACTTTAAAATTATTTTACATACATTGTATGAAACGTGATACTGTTTATCAATCAGAATTGATTTGATTATTATTAAGAATATATGACATAAATGTATTAAGTACATGAAATAAACATGGACTGTATGAAACAAATATATATATATTTTTTTGCATCATCAGCGTGAAAGCATGGATCCATCCTGCCTCGTATCAACGGTTCAGGCTGGTGGTGGTGGTGTAATGGTGTGGGGAATACTTTCTTGGCACAGTTTCAACCCCTTAGAACCAATTGAGCATAGTTACAACACATCCTCACTGAGTATTGTTGCTGATCATGTCCATCCCTTTATGACCACTGTGTACCATCTTCTGATGGTTACTTCCTGCAGGAAAAGGCTCCTTGTCATAAAGCTGGAATCCTCTCAGACTGGTTTCTAGAACATGACAATGAGTTCACTGGACTCAAATGACCTCCACAGTAGAGGACCTTCGGGGATGTGGTGGAACGGGAGATTCTCATCATGGATGTTGAGACGACAAATCTGCAGTAACTGTGTGATGCTACCATGTCAATATGGACCAAACTCTGAGAAATGTTTTCCGTACCTTGTTGAATCTATGCCACCAAGGATTAAGGCAGTTCTGAAGGCAAACACAGGATCCAACCTGGTATTAGCAAGGTCTATTTAGGAGTAACCATATTTTCAAGAGGATAACATCCCTTATTCTTTATTTTCCAATGAATTATGGATTTGATATCTTAACTAGGTTTGACACATCAATTTCTATTTTTTTTGTCTTCTTTGGTTTCATTGCTTGAAATAAACCAATACATCAAAACAAATTCTAATGCAAAATAGCCTTTTTAAAAAAAAAAAAAATCTGAATCCAATTTCAATGTGTTCACTTTCTGACATGTGAAATACATAAAGAAGTCACCATATCATTACAGCAGATTTTTAATTTATACTGTACATACAAAAACAAGTTCTTCAGAGGTTACACGTATTAAAATAGTTTTGAATTTCTATTTATAGATCAATGTTTACAGCATCACCCATCAAAGACATGAGATCAGAAGTCACAATTACAGTATATACAGTACAATTACCTTTAAAACCTACAGAATTAACATGAACCCTAAAGAGTCAACAACAGATCTGCCTTTTTTGCTGTTAGCTATAAAGCAAACTAAGTTTCAGATTTATCATTATTCTTCTGTCAGTGGAAATCAGATTTAACCAGGGTGGATAATTCCCTCTCAGTCACTAATTGAAGTTAGTATTTGGCCAGTAAACTTGCCAGAATGACCAAAAATCAAATCCCATATTTTCCCTAAAAGGGGATACAAAAATAAAACTCTGAAAACAAATGAATGCATAAAAAAAATCAAATTTTAAAATGGCAATGTCAATCTCATTGTTTCACCAAAATAAAAATATTAACATGTTTTACGTCATGTTAAGTCATAAAACAAGTTAACTTAAGTTTACGAAGAAAGGCAACAGGCTCAGTGCAGCCAATGTAGAACATGACATTATGCAGCCGATTTATCAATAATAATGCGCAAGTTTGCACTTCTCTACACAGGATTCACTTGCTTTTTATTCAAGCAGTTTTTTAAATTAGCAACCAACTGAAGCAACAGATAACAAACTCAGATGTGGTGTTGAAGTACAGCAATTGCCTCCAGTAGTAAAAAAAATAAAATAAAAAATACTGCATTGTTGTGTGGGCTGAAGGTGTTTAAGAAAAAGCAAGAAGAAAAAAGTGATGAATATTTTTGAATTATTCGGCAGCCAAATGGCTGTGGATGGAGCTTAGTGGGTTTCCCCCACATCCACTCCTGTTGTCTGTAAGGTGCATGCTTAAAACAAAGTGTTTGCACAGCTAAATAAAAACAGGGAGATCAAACCTAACTCAAAAAGTCAGTTATGTGCAATTAGATGGTCGTGTAGAAATGGCCCAAGCTATATACATCATGAGTTAATTAAAAGTACATAACACCCTGTGACAACCAGGTATTAAAGAAAAATTCACGTTAGTTTGTGTTCAACTCAACTCAGAAACGCTATTAAAAAAAAAAAGAAATCAGTTTTAATGACATTTTTGTACCTGTGTTCTTCAGTTAAAGGTCTTTGACTTAATTGAAAAAAGCTGAAACACCCTCCCCCCCGACACTGAAGTTAAATATATAGTTTTAAAATATATATTCCCACAAAATATAATTAAGTGACATTATAATGCTTCAAGTATGCAATTTTAGACAAAAAAAAGCTATGAATTGGCTACCCAAAAAGCCACCATCACTGTCACGTTGGAGCAGGCCACATGTTTCTACTGCCAGCTATGGTTTACTGGGTGATGGAGCAAAACCATTGAGATATGACTTTAAACTAATGTTTAAGAGTAATGTTTAGAGTTTTCTGCTCTCTATGAGAATAGCTTTTCTTTTTTTCCTTGTTACCATTTAAGGCTGCTATCTATTCTTCTTAAACTAATTAATATGGATTTCTTTTCTTTTTTCAGCTGGTTAAAAATTATTTGCAGCTAAATTTACTATTTTAACTGTAATAAATTATGCTTGCAAAGTACAATTAGGTCACAGAAAAAACAATAAAGGATTAATTTCCTTCATTCTTTTGAGTCTAGGTAAACAGGTTTTTCATTTTAACTGAGGGATCTCGTGTCGAGTTTGTTTAAGGTCATTTGTTCATCTCTTTATAAAATGGTAAAACTGAATTTGGTGGCACCTGCTTCACGGTATCAGTGCACTGAAGTGGTACATCCTGGTTTGAAAAAGTTTTTTTTTCTATTGAATGCGTTCACATGCAGTGAAAAAAACTTGTGAATTCTTTTCTTGTTCCTTTTTGCACAAATATTAATACACAACATACATGAAAGTGAATAGGTAACTATTATTCGCCAGAAAAAGGTCCCTTGTGCATTTGGAAGAAAGCTTTAATAATATAATAGCAGGTTGCCATTGTTTACCCCACTTTTTGCACCTGAGCATCTACAGCGGGACTCGCTTTTCTCACTTAAAGCTGAATTGAGCTTTATTAGGTTTTGATAGTTTTAAATCCCAACTTTGATAACATTTTTCTTTTGGGTCTTTTTAACATGTTAATGTGTCATTTTTCTGATGATGGAGGAAATACATACAGAAAATAAAGCTTAAAACTGCATGTCAGAGTATTTCTTTAATCAAATTGATGAAATAGATCAAATTGGTTCTAGAGCAGATGAAAATATGCCATTTGAAAAAGATTGTATTTCTTTAGAAGCTACAACGGTGGGCTATGAGCTCCATGCTCCACTGCATTCTGATGCATCCACTCGCAGACGTATAGATCTATGTACGCCTTTGTTTTCCTTGTCCGAGCTGGAATCTGGCTCAAAACTGTGCAGCTAGCTCTGATATTGCATATCTGATACTGCCATTTTTGTTGGACCACAAATATTAGGAGCTGTAAGCTAGCAGGAGAGAGTGTAAACATATGCATGATGGGAAGTGGGGGCTGGCTTACTCTGCGCCATCAGTCCCACCCATAAATTCAGACGTGAATTGCTAATGAACCACTGTTGCTCTGCAGAAACTATGAGCTTGAAAACGACACAGGTTTTTGGATTTTGGCAAAAACAGCATCTTCGTAATTAGAATACCACTAGGAACACTTTGAAAATAGACCAAAAGATGGGTTGGAAAAGGGGACTTTAAAACAGAATCTCAAATGATCAGAGTACTATATTGGCATTTCTGATAAACAAATAATGTAGTTATAATCAGACAACAAAACTAAAACAAAATCTGAATTTAACACAGGAATATTATGAAAAAAGAGAGGTTTGATATCCTAAACTGTTAATTGAAAACCACATTCTGCAGCAGAAATGCAAATAAGAATTAAATAAATATTAATGTACCGTCTTGTTTAAGTAGAAAGCATTTTGAGCTGTTTGCTTGAATTTTCAATCTGTAACCCACAATATTAACAGCTTTCCTTCACATGGCAGCTGTGTGTAACTAAACTGCAGATGTAACTAAACTGCAGTTATTCAAGTCCTTCTCGAGAGAAACTGATTATTTAATTTCATACATTTTATGTCCGATGTACTGCTGTCTTGTGTCGTTGCAGTTAAAAAGTTGTTTGTTTTTTTTTGGAGAGTTGTCTGATTCTCAGGCTGGCATTACGAGAGGCAGAAACTCCTGCAGCTTTAGAATTTCAAATGGAAGATATTCTCTATTCTAATCAGAACTTTCCTAAGTAGATCTAGTGACCTAAGAGTATCAGTGGAGCATTAATGATGTTTCTTTAAAAAAGAAAAAAAAAAGAAAACATTTATATATAAAAAAAAAAAAAACAGCTACTGCATTAATGGGAAATGCAACATGCTGGTATCAAGGCTTGGGTCCATCTCATCCACCAGAAGGAGATGGATGAAGAACACACATTCATGCGGTCATTCATTCTTTCTGCTTTGTTGAACTTTTGAAGATTTAAAAATATTGATTTAACGAGAAGTTTGGGTTTATTTTCTTTGTGGTGTATTTGTAAAATCTCAAACCATCACCAAAAAAATAGTAGGATTATGAGTCAAAGTGTGATGCTCTGAACATCCAACTTCTGACTAACTCCAAACACACACCAGCCGTGGAGTTTTCTTTCCATCAAAGCCAGCAGGGGTTAAGAGTCCATTTGAATTTACCCAGAATCCACCTCCATGTATTGCACTACTGCAGTAACCGATCCTTTGAAGTGACTTTCTAATGCTGTTTGTGACAGTCACAGCCAAGACCTGCTCAGTGATTCCTGATGTTAATCATGACAGAAATGTAAAGAACAGTTTGTGAGGAATTTCTAAATCAGAGGGAGCAGGTGGAGAAGCCAAATGATCACATTTTCTTCAGTTTATCCCAAACACAAAGTTGTGTAATCAATCTCGTAGAGATCCAAGAGGTAAAGATTATCTTCTCTCTCAGGAAAGAATGAAAACAAGACCTCAAATTAATGACCGACCCTCAACAAGAATGAGTTAGTAGTGCGCTGGCTGGGTGGGGTGTCCATGTCAGGATTCGTAAAGTTGCAGACGGGGTTATCCGATCTGGAGTCACTCATTGACGTCCCAGATTTCCGACAGCAGTGGGGGAAGCTTCTTGTCCTGAAGGCGAAGGGCAAAAACCTGCTCCGAGTGAACGCTGCTTAATGTGCGAAGGCTCACCAGTTTCATTAGCATACGGGGAAACATCAAGTGATCCTGGAAAAAAAAACACGGAAACAAAGTTTATGATAAACACCACAATGGTATGCTGGGAAAAACGTCAAGAAATGAAAACAAAAATGTAAAGAATAAATGATCGGATTTCCTGATCACAAATGTCCAAGATTCAGGAAAAATGAAAGCAGGAAAACAATAACTTAGGGGGAAAAAATGTATATCTTTAAGATGGTTTTGAAAGCATGTTGTACTTCTACAAGGGAGACTTTTGTCTTTTTTAGACCTAAAACTATTCAATGGAAAGTAATGCATATTTACAGTTTCTGAAATCCTTCAAATGCAACAGAAAGAGTTCAAATGACATCAGTGGGTCTCAACGAGGGAGTCCAGATCTGGTCACATGATTGGATGTAAGGCCTGGTCACATAGTTTCTGACTCAATTGGAATTGGATGTTGCATCCTGTTCACAGATCAGATCTGATTTTATTACTATTATAATCAGCACTACCGAATATCTTCCAATAGTTGCTGGTCTCTTAAAGATGCGCACACAGTTGTGCAGATGCCATGGCGTTAGCGTTGTGAGCCAGTGTAGCGATGGCCAAGAAATGATCATTTGATTCAGCGTTTCAACTTCAAGTGGTGGCATATGCCAAAGAACATTCTGGTCAGGCATCTGCACCACATTTTTGGGTGGATCCTAATCGTATCTGAGAACGGAGCAAGCAGATAGTTGATTTAGAGAAGACGGCTGCAGAAAAGGGAGAAACTAACAAACAATTTAAATGATGATTTAGAAGAACTGGTATGAACTAGGGCTGTCCAATTATCACGTTAATCACGACTAATTAAGTACAGATATTTTAGCGTGTTATTTTTTTAACCGAGTTCCTCTCTTGCTTTAGGGAAAGTCCGTTCATGTCTGATAATCCACAATTGGAAGAGCATTACCCCTCTCATATCAAGGTCATTTATAGAAAAAAAAATAATTATTAGAACTTAAGTTCTGTTATATTTTTAAGTTGAAATAGTTTAAACAAAACGCGGTCCATTTGCGTCAAGTTGTCATGGTAACAGCTCCAGGGCAGTGACTGCGCTCTGCTCTAGCTTTTTCCTCTAAAGTCACAAGAAAATAACCAAACATAATTTCAGAGGTAAAGTTCACCTTTTACTGCTAGTTTTTGTCCAGATGATGAAGCAAAAGTTTGTTTCAAAGAAACAAAGTCTTTTTCCAGAAATCCTGCCTCATCTGCTGCTGATTACCTGGATCGGGTGTGTTAGCCAATAAGGTGCTTCAATGGCAGGATGGTTTGAAAACATGTAGGACACCGGCCCCTGAGACCTGGATTTGGGAAACCCGGTCTAAAGTCTAAATAATTAAGTTCCTTCGGTGTCACCTCCTCGTGTTTCATCTCTCCTTCCTTTACGCTCATCTCCCTCTCTTCTGCTGCATATCGGTCTTCAAAAAGAGCAAATTCACCAAGCAGGTTGAATAAAACTATAAAATCACTAAATGTCTTTTCTACGGTCTTGCTGTGATCTTTCTGTCTTTTTATGTTTTTGATTAGAGAACTCAGGACCTCATGTATATTTTTTAATTGTTTGAAAATGAAAACAAAATCCACCTTGGCATTGGAAAAGTAAAGAAAGTCTGTAATAAATAAAACAAGATTAAGAAAGCAACGTTTTTTTTGTTATTTTGATCTTATACTGTGCGACAATGTCCCAAATTTAAATAAACATTTATCAGAATTAGGTTTTATACAGTAATTATTAGGTTAAAAATATTTGCAATAAAATAGATTTATTAGATTAATTAATTACAGGTCATGATTAATTATTCCCACAAAAAAATTAGTTGCATGACAGCACTAGTTTGAATATGGTTTATTGAGCCATTCCATTTGCCATTATTGTATTAAAAAACACTGGGGTTACTATTGGAAGATATACGGTATATTATTCAAGCTTATTTTTTACAGATAAATACTCTACTAGAAGCCTCATATCATGAATGAATAGTGATATTTTACGGCTGTAAAGCGCAGGAGAATGCAGCACTAGTTTGAGAAGCAAGAGCACAAAAACTGTTCAGTAAGATTAGCAAGGTATTCACAGATCCCAACTAAACCGTTAAAACTGACAGAAGTGTCTCTGTTGATTTGACTTGACTTTAACTCATCATTACTTTTTGGGGTTTCTGATGAAGATAATAGTTAGTTCAATAGTTCTGAAGATATTAAAACTACAGTCACCAAGCTTTCTCACAAGACTAATATCAACTATTTTTAATAGTTTATCATTTTTTTCTAGGTGCACCATTTCAACTTTATTGTTAAAGCTACTTCACAAAAGTGCTCTTTTGAAGTGTTAAATGATAAAAGAAGGTTCATAAAATTAAAATCTGGGACAACCTGGATTTGGTTATAAACGTGTTCATTTTTTAATGTGTTCCAAAACTATAAGATTGGGACTCAGTATTGGCAGATTCTCTAAATCAAATGACTCTGAATCAAAATCAGGGCCAAAGAAATCGGATTGAGACATCCCTAGTCTCAACAAATCAAAATAATCCAATTCTGCTTATTGTGCTAACATTGGGGTTACAAGGACAGACTGCATGTAACAGCAGTAGGATCATGAGAGCAGTAAATGTGGGTACTTGCATTTGGTCTCTTTATCATAATATAAGAGCGCAGGGCGTCCACGTATGGCTGCTGCAGTCTCTCGACCAGGTCGTGATCCTGCACATTCGGCCGGTCTGATGAATAAAACAAACACAAAAAGTTATGGCAGAAGGTTTCACTTTAGCAAAAGTCTTTGTTTTCAGACAAACTACAGGGAGATTGGGTCAGAAATGCAAACCTGCAGAAAAGATGTTTATGGCAATAAGAAGAGCATATTCAGCCTCATCGAGATGCAGGTCGTTCATTCCTTTTGAAAACTCAAATATAGGATTTATGAACTCAAACTGGAGTCCTAACAAAAAGAGAAAGCAAGAAAAAAGTTATTTACAAAGAAGAACCTGATGCAGTTCTAAAATGAGCTTCAGTTCTTTAGGAGAAAAAAAATTAAACAGTAAATGACTTTCAAGAACATTTCTCCTTGAAACATGAAACAATCCAGTTTCAAATAACACAGCTAAATTTATTAACATTTTTAAAAAATCAGAAACTGCACCTGCTTTTGCAAAGTCCTCTTTATTATAACTGAAGTCCTTTAGAAAAGTAATGCTCTCGATTGCAGGATTGTATCTCCGAGACGTTTCCAGCAGCATAATCTGAGGAAGACCAACATGCGAGTCAAACACTGAAACCAGGCAAAAAAACCCACAACTTTTTACAGTCACAAAAAGGTTTAGCACCTGCAAAGACGAGACTGTTTCAGACTTTTACAAACTCATTCAGCTAATAACATATTTTTGTGATTTAAATCCCCCCTTGCAGTGATGTCACACGGGCAGTTGTTTGCCATTTTGGGAGTCAAGCACATATTGTTTACATTCATCTGATGGGTAAAACCGGCAACTTTGGTGTAGAGAAATAGCCACTAAACCTCATCATGGTAAACATACGAAGCTGTTAGTTGTCAAAACAGAAAAACCTCAAAATTAAAGCGTCTCATTTTATTGATTTCCACAGTATGAAGACAGAAAACAATAGATCGCTGCTGTCAAACAGAAAGGGCAACCTACAGATACCAGCATACTCTGTAATGAACATTTTGTGACAGGTAGGTCTTTGGTTGCACCAGGGCTGGCCAACCCCGGTCCTCAAGAACATCAACCCTGCCTGTTTTCCAGCTCTCCCTGCAATGCTTTATGCTGACAACCCAAATCAAGTGTGTTCAGTCAATCAGGATATGGAAATACTTGAGTCAGCTGATCAGCAGCAAGCTGGTCAGGAAGGACTGCCTAAAGAAGAGAAACCAGACGTTGGTTCTGATCTGTGACAGGCCTTGCAGCTCTTTACTTTGTTTTGCCGGCAACATGGAGGGACTGATAAAGGCAGACAGTCAAATGGACACGACAAGGATCGGCACGACAAAGATCCGAGGCAGAAACGCTCTGTGTTTGACTCCTAAAACTTGAATCCCAAAATGACGGAGAGGGCATTTATGCAGGCGCTGTGACGTCATGTGCAAGGGGGGTCTACAGGTCTTTATTAAATATTCCCTTTATTAGTGTTGGTTATAAGAAGTACAGCCAGTTACAGGTTTCACCATCACGCATCAACAACAAACCTCTATAGTCGATGTCTTTAGCAGGGCAATCTGATCTTCTCTTGTGAGTTCCAGGAAACCAGGGAGCTGCTTCGCAAAATCCACAATCTCTTGAACTGACATGATAGCGAGCTCAGTGAAGTGTGCAAACCTCTGCTGGCGCACATCTCGGTTTTGGGGGTCCTGACTTTGTGGCCAAGGCTGCGATTAAATACAAGACATGAGGTAATTTTTTTAAACTGTCAGAGTCCAGTGAGAGATTTCTGTTTTTGCTCAACGCATTTCTTTTACCGTCACTTTTGGCCGATCCAGGAAAGACCTTTTGTTGCACTGCTTCTGCATTGCCACCAGCTTCTCAATCATCTCCTGCTGCTGCGGATCAAGGGTTGCTGCTTCCTGTGGGGGGGTGGGTGTGACCACTGTGGACGTGCGAGCCGTTTCCTCCTCCTGCTGCTTTTTCATCTTTTTCCGTCTGATTTGCTCTTCAGAAAGCACACCTAGAGGGCGCATTAGTTCACACATTTTCAACAAAAACAAATCAAAACAAAAAAAACAAAAGCAGCTCATTGATGCTTCGAAACTCACATTGCTCCAGCATGCCGGCCTCCCGACACTTGCGCAGGCGGCACTGCTGGCACTTGCGCCGCATGTACATGTCCATTTCACAGCGGCCGTTGTTCTTGCAGGAGTACTGGGCACTTTTGATGACGCTGCGTCGAAAGAAACCCTTGCAGCCCTCGCAGCTCAACACATTGTAGTGGAAACCTGAGGCCTTGTCTCCACAGACACTGCACACCTCGTTTCCCAGCATCTTTGGAGCAGGGCCCTTCTTCCTCTTCACAGGCTGACCATCTACACATTTAAAAAGCAACAAGAGGCCTTCTTAAACAACTTCTGCTTAATTTAGCTTCACTGTCTTTACTTCAGAATCTGTAGGGATTACATTACTTTCAGCAATCAATGAGTAATCAAAGAACGTGTTATTTATATAAAAGGGTTGGATTTTAAAGATTTTTTTTTTCACATATGCACCGCAGCCATAAAAGTTTCTAAATTGATGCTCATTCTGTTGACTCCTAGTACCGAACATCTTCATATGAAGTTTAAATAATGAAAAATGAGACTCCTTTATGCAGACAAACCAAGGCAATAAACCTCATATCTTACTATATTACATTTGCAAATTTAGACATTTACATTTTCACAAGATGTTTGGAATAACTGCAGAAAATTTCACAGCCAAAAAAACCCAACTTGGCAGAACATATGAATGCTGTGTTTTTGTTCAGAAGTTGATTAAAACTCAGTGCTTCCCAGCAGCTGCATGTGTCTTTATCTGTGCTCAACTTTTCCCTTGCCGGTAGTAAAGCAGGCTGTTGTTGCCATGAACACCGCCAGTGGAGAAATCTTTGGTTTCTTTGTGTTGCAGACAGCAACAAAAATGCATAGAATGTAAAAAAGCTGCACTTTGACACGTGACGTGCATTTAATGCCCTCTGCTTTTTCAGACAAATAATCTGCTCCAAAAACAAAACACACTTTAAATTTTAGAAGAAAAATCTAAAATCCTGAATGTTTTTCTTTTTCCCCCGTTGGGGGTATTTAAGGTATTCATAAAAGAATACCAACACCTTAAAGACCCATTCCAATGAAAACCATGTTTTTGTGTTTTTCACATGCGCTTGTAGCATTTTCTCATCATGAAGGACATGTATAAAATGATTTAGGATTAAAACTGCGCTTCTGATTTGACTTTATTCAAATCGAGTTTGATCAGGAGCAGCCATCTGGCTCAAAACTGTACGGCAGCATTGCTCAAATTTTCTCACCATCTTTTTTTGCTATGCTAATGTTAGCTTGGGCTTGTGAGGTGCTATAAGCTAACAGGAGAGTGTGAAAAATGTGCTGATGGGAAATTAGCAGAGTTAACTTCAAAGCCAACAGTGCTGCCCACAACACAGGCTTTATTATTTTGGTAAAAAAACAGCAAAATCATAATTAAAACATCACTGGGAACGATTTTACAATAGAAAAAAATATACATAATATATTTTATATATTTAATATAAAACTTATATAATATATAAGTGTGCCTTTAAAGAAAGGCTCCATACCACCATAAAAAAACAACTTCAAATCTTTTTTTAAAAAAACTACAAAAAAAAAACAAAAACATTTTTTTCCCCAAAATTTCTCAACCGTCCTCTGAGTGGCAGCAAAACGCAATAATTGCTTCTCTACATTTTCAATAATGTTGGAACGCAAAATTTACCAATCAAACATCTGATCACCACTTTAATAAACTTAAGAACACTTTGAAGGATGAGACCAGAACCAGAATAGCTGACATGTGGAGATCTAACGCTTTTCTCTCAGTTCTATTCTGATTCCATCTTCTTAAAGTCCCACTCCGATCATCTTGACAAAAACTTCAAACTCTTTTACATTACAGACCCATTCCGATCATCTTCACAGCTATTTTCAAAGCACTCCCAGTGGTCATTTAACTATGATTATGCTGTTTTAATGAAAAATTGAAAGAAAAAAAACCTGTTGTTTTTTTTGACATAGTTTCTGCAGAGTGGCAGGAGTTCATTAGAAATTCACCTCTGAGTTGTGGGCGGGACCAATGGCATGAACAAACACCTTCCCGTTCCCCTCACCTTTACAGAGTGCTCCAAGCATGGACTGAATCCTCTAGACTGAAGCCTCTATTCTATTAGTAAACTTTCACTTTTTCCCTCGTTTGCTCTTTACAGACCAGCTTTACTAACAAAACAAACACATACAACTACAACTACAGTATATAAAACTCCAACAGATGTCTGCAGTGTGCTGGATTGCATCATATTCTATCTCAAATGCGACTGACCCAGAACCAGCTGCTGAGTGTTTCTCTTCGTAAGAGAGCAGCAGATAAAAGGAGCCTCCTGCTGATCAGAGCACACATGGATGAACAACTAAGTTAAGTTTGGACTTTCTCTGGCTTTTGAGTGAAGCTACAGTTCCAAAAATGACCGGCCTGATATGACTTTTTTTTAAATTGTCATGGAAAAAAACTGGTCTGTCCAACCGGTCAGCTGTCATTTTCCCTTTCCAAAAGGATGACTCACTTTAGTGACTAAAGAGACATTTATAAAAAAAAAAAACAAAGATTATCTAATTCATTCTGGGACACGCATTGCTTCTCTGTATTTTTGTTCCTCTTACCTATGGTGACAGAAGTGTCTCCTGCAGCTGGATCCAGCTTGATATCACTGGGTTCCACCGGCAGGGCGCTGTTCATTTTAGACGGGCCGTTTTGAGTAGGGACAGGGAAGCCATCTGGCTGGGAGAGGTCAGTCAGTGACTGGAGGTCATCAGGCTTCATGCTCATGCCACTGCTCTCCTCAACCATGCAGTCCAGCTGCAGCTCAGACGTCCCATCAAACACCTTCCTCTCCTCTGACGAAAGACAAGTCAGTGAATTCAAAGCAATCACGAGCCATTCAATAACATTGTGCATACTCTGCTTTTACTATGCCACACATTCAAGTATTTTAAAATACAGCAAAAAACTGAAAATATGAAAAATGTAGTGTCCAAAAAAAGGAACATCAATAATACACCCCAGAATACTTCCTTTCAAAAATAGTAAACATAAAAGCAACATGACTCCTAGTTTTCTCCTTTCTCACAAAAAAAAAATCAATGAAACAGTTCCTCTTACCGTGACCAACATCTGGGATATCAGTCACCGACAACGTGGACATCTTATGCACAGCAGCTTGTCATTACGAAACCAACATGCACCTGTGCAATAAAATACACAAGCAATCATTTACAACGGATTACATCATGTCGCCTCCAAAGGAAAAGCCTCGTTTAAAGCCCATTTGAGTTTGACATGAATTATGTTCATTCTGGAAAACTGATTATATTTCTTCTTAAAATATGTTGTCCCGATTTCAGTGAAACCAATAATGGTGTGGACGCAATTAGAGTCATAACAGCCAAATGGCGCTAAGTAGACTGCAGCTAAAACTACATACACTCCGAGGATTTGATGAGCAAAGAACACAGGATCTAATGCATGTTTAGCCCTTATTGTTCACACTGGACAAGCAGGGAGGGGCTTCTTCTTTTTATGTACTGTTCACTAGCTCATGTTCGCCACCTACAGTTGGAATAGGCTTGGTGCGAAATGCCAAAGCAGTGCGCCACTTGTGAATCTTGCTCCAGGGTTTTTCTTTCACAGCTCTCATACAATATATGAAACATAGGGTTAAGGTTAATTAGGGTTGCGTCTTTTGTCACCGATTGGTCAAAGTTCAACCTAAAACTTTAAAGAACGTAGCTACACTCAATGCAAGTTTTGAATGTGGAATCCTGAAACCAGTTTACACGTGTTTACATAGACTTTTCGCTGGAAGCGTCACTTGAACACATGTTGTAGAGGACAGTTTAAACACAGCTTCACAAACAGGGAAGGGATTTGAACCTCAACACTTGGTAGTTTACTTCAACAATAAAAGAACTAGCGCTTTATTCATTCTGAACAGTTTCTAAATATGAACTATCAGGAATATCAAACTTTTACGTCTGAAAATGAGGTTATTTTCTGCTTTCACAAAGGTGTACACAGC
Organism: Oryzias celebensis; assembly: GCA_014656515.1. Lineage (NCBI taxonomy): Eukaryota > Metazoa > Chordata > Actinopteri > Beloniformes > Adrianichthyidae > Oryzias > Oryzias celebensis. The sequence goes on along the minus strand of BNCR01000003.1, from coordinate 25,866,226 downwards.
AGAGGCCGGACGATGTAAAGAAAAAAAAAAGCAGAAATGAAAACTTGTCATGCGCTTTATTTCAGGAACCTGACTCAGCAAAGACATAAGCACGATGCTCGGCTATTCTTAGACAGTCTGCAGGAAACAAAGCACGATTTTAAAGCACAAATACTGAAGCAACAAAGATTGACCGCAAACTTTTCAAACCTAATAACTGATAAACCTTCAGATTGCAGTGTTTTCTAGTGGATCATAAATTATATTACTAGACAACAAAATGCAGACCAGACATGTGCACTTGTTTATCTAAAGGTAAGAAATAAAAAAAAAAAAAAAAAAAGAAGCTAAACAGGGGACAGAAAATGTCATTCAGCTTTTTGAAGCAGCAATAATCTGCTGCTATCAGGTTTCACTGACTTTTTATTTGTCTATGTACTTAAGTGCCAATGCAAACTTCTTATTACTTCTGGATTTGCAACAAATAAACGCTGGGGAGTGAACGAAAATGTTTTTTCAGCAAAATTCCTGATTCAAATATTGGGGTAATCACATGGAAAGAGAACCAACCGGGTCTAAATTTAACTCCTTGATACCTGAATTTCTTTTCCAGCTATGAAAAAAAAAGTAAAAATCATTTATGTTTTTCTTTCAAGTAGATGATGACTTAAGGTCGTTTTGTAATATTGGAGGGAAAGTGGTTTGATGCATGAAGGCATGAGGGTTTAAAGCTGCAACACTATTGATCCTATTGATTTAACTGGCCTCTTTTTTCTACAAAAAATCTGTGTAGAATCACAAAACGATAATGAGGAAAAGGTTTGTTTGGCAGGTCAATGTAAACATTGTTCATCATACACTTCATGATAAATAAATAATATACCGTAGTTCAAATAATTTAAAAAATAATTTGGCAAAGATCTTGGCACAGCAACAAGACTGCAACAAGTGAAGTAGAAGTTGAATAAATAATTCCGTTCTAAATTGAATCCAAATGGCCCTTATTAGCATAAAAGAGGACGATAGTGATAATGATAGCAACAATGATGAAATAAACTGTGATAGTGTTGATAGTGCTGCAGTAGTATTAGCCAACTGTGTTATTATTCATGTCATGGGTTTGCATGGGTCTGACCATGATTATATTTATTAATAACAATACTGTTATTTTAGTTTATTTTGATGTATATTCAGATCTATATAAATGTGTATTTACTATGGATGCCACGATTCTCGATCAAAAACCAAACCCTATGTTACACCATTGGCCTAAATACTGGTGAAAGTGAATCACCGTATCTCTCCTGCATATCAGTTTGTTTACGTTGAAACTATTAAACACAAGACAAGTTTATTGTTTATTGATTTATTACACTACGCTAGGCTTAGTATGAGCCAACTGAAAGGTTTTTCTTTATACTTATTTGCTTATTAGCGAACTGAAACAAAACTGTAACCTGAATGTTGAGGTTAGAACCGAATTGTGAGGAAAGTGAATTGTTGCATCCCTAGTATTTATGCTTCCCTTGTATTGAATGCATAAATAATTGAATGATTATTTACTTTTACCTGCTCTACCTGTAAAAATGACTAAAAAGAGCAGTTTGATCCTAATAACTGTTCTCCTTTCGATAAAGATGGAAGATCTTATTTTTTGCTGTTGCAAATTTTAATGTGAAAAATGTAAGGTGTTTTTGACTAATTTAACTTGTAATGCTGAGTATTTGTGTTACATAATTACAAAAACGGAACTAAATTCATTCCAGTTTATCCAGAATTCCTCCTCTGTGCTCCTTGCTGAACATCAGTGTTTAAAGTGCTACTGCTGTCCATAGAGGGAAAAGTTTAGATTTCACAAAAAACAACTGAAAGTGAAACTTAATAATTTTCCCTTTTCAGAGCAGGTGTTGGGAGAGTTCTGCCATGTGTTGAATAACTCAGAGTGCAGCCGAGCACTGCACTGATAAAGTTCAAAACTGATACAGAGGGCGATATCTGCACCCCCACAGCAGGTGTGACAGGTGCAGCAGGGACAAACTCACCTGTGATGGTTTATGGCTTTTCCATTGCGCTGGTGTGATTCCACAGCCTCAGTCTGCTGATGGCTCTGCCCCGGTGGACGAAAGCCTTTTCTGATCAGGCCTACAAGGTTTCAAACCTCCTGGGACTTGATGAGCAGAGGTTTTAAAGGCTTGAAATCTTGAGTGTGAATATGACAGAAGTCCCTGCTTTTTTCCCCTTTTTTTGGGGTCTTTACAGCGTCCTACAGGAGATTGGAAAAAAACAGGAGAGGGAGGGAGAGGGAGAGCCAGAAAGGTTACTATTGGTCATTCTTGTGTGGCTCTTAGATCCTAGCCGCACTGTGGCGGCTTTGGTCTTTTAAACTTTGAGTAACTTTTGGTTAAAGTCAGTGAGAGCCAATCATGTAACTGAGAGGCTGTCCCAATTTTCCTTCTCTTTTGCTAAATCATGAAAAGTTTAACTGCTTACAAAGCAAAGCTGACATTGCTCAAAAAAGTCACAAGTCATTCTAAAACAAAATGAGAACATGAGAACATTTGGACTACAAACAAATAAAAAAATTGAACAAAATCACCGGTTTAAAAACAAACCCTAAAAGACTTTCTGAGTGTTGTTATGAATCAGGAAGTGGGAGAAACATACAAATCTCACTCTTAAGTTGTAAACATCTGAGCCTCGTGTGTGATCCCCAGCCAACCCCACCCTGATCTCACTGTTAAGAGTCCAATGTTCCCTGCTTTTTTATCAGTCAGTCACCTTTGTCCATGAGTCGGTTTTCACTGATTGCTGGAAATGGAAGTGCTGATAAAAAGCAATACGGCAAAATGAACGCCTCTCTTTTTTCTTTTCTCCAACTCTGACTAATTATGTCTTTTTTTTTTTTTTTTTTTTTTTTACTTTTTTGCATGCACATGACAGAGCCACAAAATCCTCATTTAAATTGTTATTTTAAAAATAAACCACAATTCCTAAACCTCAAACTCAAATTTAAAGACCCACTCCAATGAAAATAGCATTTTTGATGATTTTTTTGCATGGTCTTGTAGCATTTTTCTGATGACAGAGGACATGCATAAAAGGAAATCAGCTTAAAAACGCATTTCTTTTTTATTCAAAACGTTGTGTGTCAGGAGCAGACGCAAAAATACACTTTGTGAAAGAATGTGTTTGTGACAGAAAAAATACACTGAAGTTTCCCACACCATTCTTCTGCATTACTTGTAGACAAATAGATCCATGTACGTTTTGGTTTTCATCGTTCGAGCAGGACTTTGGATCAAAACTGTACGCCTGGATAGCTCCGATATTGCTCGCTATTTCTGCTCCATCGGTAATGTTAGGTTGAGGGTGTGGGGGGCTGAAAGTTAGCAGGATAATGTGTAAACAGAGAGCTCTCAGCAGTAGTGAGGGGAAAGGGGATGGTGGGGTTGCCAGTCGCCAGCTGAATTTCTAATGAACTACTGCCGTTCTGCAGGAACTACGTCCTAGAAAATGATACAGGTTTATTGATTTTTTTGCCTAAAAACAGCAAAATCATAATTAAAAGACACTTTAAAATAGATCGAATGATGATCGGAGTATAACTCTAAAGGATAAAATAAAATCTTCTTTACATCTGCTTTAACCCTCAGTCTATCGCACAATAAACATCTGTATTTAGATTAATCTTTTTGTTGGAGTCCAATGATCAGTCAAAACTGTTTTGCTCCAAAACTACTTCAAACAGCTTCTCTTTTTAGGTATCTGTACATTTCTGTACATATTCAAAACAGTGTTGTCAGATGTTTAGCAACAGCACAAAAGAAGCTCTTTTTAAAAAAAAATATAAATCAGTGAAAGTCAAACGTCAGGTTTAAAAAGCTGACAGTATAAAATGAATGAGAAATGCTGCTTTTTGTGAGTCTCAGAGCAACAACGGATGCAACTCCAACCAGTCAAGCAAAAACAAAAAGGCCATTCAGCAGCAGCTCGATGTGAAAGTAAGAGCTCAGTCATTTCAGGAATCACAGCTTCCACCTTCAGAGGAATTTTCCCATCAGGCCGTACATGGGAAGCAGAAGTGTTTCATTCTGAATCTGCAGATCTACTTTTTTAATACTAAAGAAATATTATGAGAATAACCCTGGGTGGAGTCGTGCTGACTATAAGACAACACCTCAGCACACACCCAAAATCACAACAAGCAATGTGTATTTAAAAAAAACATAAAACAACCAGCAATATGAGAAAAACTTTGGTTAGATAACAGTAATTTCCTGAAACGTGACACAATAAAGAGCACTTTCTTAAAATTTTCCACCTTCTGTGCAGTGTCCCCACCAAAAGAATGGTTATTATTGAGAAAAACCTGTTTTCCAAAGAATGCTAAAGGGTTTCTGTTAAGTTTGCTAAAAGATCCACTCCAATTAAAATTGTGTTTTACATGTTCTTGCAGCATTTTTCTCATGATAGAGGACATATATAAAAGGTAATTAGGATTAAAATCGCATTTGAGTACTTCTTAATTAAAATTGTTGTGAATCAGGAGCAGATGAAAAAATTCTGTTTGAAAAATGCTTGCAGTTATGTAAAATCTACAATCAGAAAGCCACAAGCTCCTTGCTCCACTCCACTCTGATGCATTCACTTGCAGACAAATAATTCTTTAGTTTCCTCGTCTGAGCTGGAATCTGGCTCAAAACTGTACCGCTGGATAGCTCCAATATTGCTCACCGTTTTTGTTTCACCAATAATGTTAGGGGTTGTAAGCTAGCAGGCTCATTCCGTACCAACAAAGGTAAATTATTAATGAACTACTGCCGCTGTGCAGAAACGATGTCCCAGAAAACCTGGTCGATTATGGCTGAAAACAGGATAACCATAATTAAAAGACCACTGGGAACGCTTTTAGAATACATTAAAGATGATTGAAGCAGGTCTATAACAACTGGCTCTCTGTTTGAAAGATTTATGGACAATTTTAAAAAGTTGGTCTTTTTTTTATTTTTTACAAACAAATCTTTAATAATTCTTCAAATAAAAAAAACTAAATCACAAAAGTAAATGTTATTTTTTCATTAAATGCCCTAGAAGCTATTTGCAAATTCTTTGGATGTAAAATCTAACCAATCACAGCCTGCAAAAAGACTATCATCAACTCACTGGAAATGCAATTACATCTCAAAATTACACCTTTTCAGAGAAAACCTGTTCAGCAGCAATGCTGTATTAAATGGATGGCATGTCCATGCAGCCTCTTTTGGGCCAGACATTACAGATCATGAAGAGCTTTTCCATCTCTATTAACTTTACCAGAGTTCCCTGACAACCAGACAGTTTCCATGAAAACCACAAAGCACAGGAAGCACAAAAGTAAAATTCATTCAATATCATTTGTGTGAGATGCCCATAAAAGCCCAAAATGTTCTCTGTATATACCAAAAGGAGTTAATTCAGTATTATGTAGGAGTTGGGACACAAATTTGCATTTGCTGGTAGTCAGGAGGATTTCCACAAAACTCTGCCTTTACTTGAAGTGACTAAAGCCTACAGCACATTCCAAATAATTATGCAAATTATATTTTTCTCTGATTTTTCTAAATCATCAATGCAAATGAAACACAAAAAATGTTTCAAGTCACTAACTATTTGAGATTTTATTAAATATTATTGAATAAATTTAAGGATAACAGTATTTTTTCAAAAATAGAACTCTAGAGATTCACTTCCGCATTATTAAACACAACATTTGATCAACTCTAAAGATCTAAAAATGGTCATATGTTGGATTTGCTGCATTAGGAGGTCATATTTACTGAAATCAAAAGCTATTCCAATCCATCTTCATAGGTCAAGTTCCATTTGAACATAGGACCCCAGCAGCTTCACATTTCTTGCATCCATGGAACTTCTGAGTTTTTGGAAAGTTTCTGCTTGTATTTCTTTGCAGGATATAAGAATAACTTTTTCAGAGCTTCTGTTTGGATGTGGGCTGCCTTCCACCCTCAGCTCCAAAGGTTCTCATGGGGGCCACACCATCAGTTTTCCTCTTTTTATGCCCATAGCAGCCATAATGCGGAGGGATTCCTGCAGCATGAGACGATGCATTGTCATGCCTGAAGATGATTTTGTTACTGAAAGCATGGTTCTTCTTTTTGTACCGCAAAAGAAAGTGGTCAGTCAGAAACTCCACATACTTTTCAAAGGTCATTTTAACACCTTCAGGGACCCTAAAGGGGCCGACCAGCTATCTTCCCATGATTCCAACCCAAAACATGACTCTGCTGCCTCCTTGATAATGACGCAGCCTTGTTGGGAAATGTTGGCCAACCACCCACTACTCCATCCATCTGGACCAGCGAGGATTGCAAGGCACTCATCAGTGAAAATGACTGTTGAAAATGAGTATTCATGAATGTCTGGACATCATGCAGCTGTTTCTGCTTGTGAGTGTTGTTTAGGGGGTCCAACTGTAGAACTGCAAGCCTCGGGATGATCCTAGACTTTTGTGGGAAACCAGCAGCTTCAAATATGTGCTTGCTGATTTGTAAAGGTATTTTAGCAGCTGCTCTCTTAATCTGATGCATTTGGCTGGCAGAAGTTTGAATGCTGTGAATGCTCTGAATCAGCCACCAATCTCTTAATAGTACGATGATCACAAGCAAGTTTTTGTGGACTATCCAAGCTTTTCATACCTTGTCCAAAGTATTAAACTAATGTACGCTTTTCAGCAGCAGAAAGGTCCTTTTGCTTCCCATGTTGCTTGAAAATGTTGGTTTGCCTAATAATGTGGAATGTCCTTCTTTAGTAATTTTTTCCTTTAATTGAACTCACCTGGAAAACTAATGATCACAGAGGAACTGAGATTGAGTTCAGTAATCCCATAAATTTAATTCGTAATTTCCAATAAATTTAAAAAGAATATTCTCTTTTTTGCACAGAAATACAATTTGCTTAGTAATTTGAAATGAACTGTAATAAAGGTCCAAGATCCATGTTTTTTTTTTTACTTTATAAGTGCAATAGAACAATGTTGGGAAGAAAACTAAGATAGGAAGTAAAAATAGTTCATTTAATAGTTATTAATAGGTATTAATTCTTTTTATCTTAAGTCTTAACAGGACAGCTCACACTTTCAACTGTAGAAATGTTTGGGATTTTCAGAAGCTTGAACCTCCAATGCTGCTAACATTTAAGACTAGGAAACAAACTTTCTAATTTATATCAAACTAAGCTAGATTAGAAAGAGTACGACTGTTACTAACAAGAACTAACTAGTAACACCCGTTTCTAGCTTAATGTTTAGTTGTAGCGATAACTAATTGCAGTTTAATTCATGACATTTGTGACCACAAGCTTTTGCTAATGTTAGCTAAATAACTTGAATGTTTACATTTGACGTAAAAAACAAACTATGAGGTAATGAATTAATTTCACATTAAAGAAATACATTTCAGTGAATAAAATATTTAAACTACTTTTAGAGTTTAATAATGTATGCTTAGGGGAAAAAACACTTCCACTAGAACCATAAACCAGGATGCTCAAATGAGATTAGCTTCAGCAGGCCATTATTAGCGTTAGCACAACACACAGAAACTCCCCGTTAACAAGTTCAACTTGGAGTGAGCTGAACCCTAGCCCGAATACAAATCCCACAAACACGCCCAGAAGAAAAAAAAAGCTTCGTTATTTACTTGTGAAGCACTCGACGTCTTCGGAACTGCTTATCAGAGACTGAGGGTGAACTACTTTTCCTCGATTCGTGGTTCCTCACAGCGGCTTTGACAACACCAGCTAGCAGATATTAGCTCACTCGCTGCTACTCAGCTTGGTTTCATCATGTGACACAGCCAGCAGGCTCTTATTGTGACAACAGCAAGTAGCTCTGGCACTTCTAGTGGCGGGTTTGGGTTTACTAAACACAGCTCCAAAAAAAAAAAAAAAAAAAAAAAAAAAAAAAAAAAAGAATCTTTATTGACTACAGCCAGTAGCAGGAGATGCCAGAGCTGCTTAAGGATGAATCAATGCTGTTACTGCCCTCTAGCGGCTCCCGCCAGTACGTCTTTTAAGGGCATTGTGGGTTTTTTAAGTCCTGAATGAAAACAAATAAAATAGAATTCTTGTTCTTGTATGTTTCATTTATGAAGATAGTTTTTCTAAAACAAATTTACATTTAGGATACTAAATATGTTTTTGATGATTATAAAAAACAAAGAAAGGAGAGACAAATAAACCCTGTTAAACATGCATGGTAAAAAAAAAAAGCTCTTACAGCGTACATCATACATTAACCTTTTTTTTCTTAATAATCCATAAAGTGACTAAAATGAAACGACGTGTGCGCCCTCGCGTGTGTGTGAACCGCCACAAGAGGGCAGACTGTCATGAAAATGCACTACAGGAAGTCATGAAAGTTGACTTCCGCCACAAAAGAAGAAGACGAAAAGGACCAGCTGTTGTTTGTTGCCTCTTTTTTCTCCGTTTAATGTTGCGTCTTTAGTACATTTTTCAAGGTTTGCATTGTCTTCATTTAAAGGACAACATGCCTGTAATCTGTGCGGCAGCAGGATGCAACAATAAATTTGTTAAGGGGTCGGAAATAAGATTTTATAGGTAAGTTTTGTTTTTTTTTCCTGCAGTTACAAACGCAGCAAAAATATTTAGCCTTGTTTGCACCCACAGAAGACTTCGTCTTAGTGGTCTTTTAGTTCTTCAATTTTTACAGCCAAAATGTGGTAGAAAGACGCACATATGATGCTATATGTGAGTAGGCCAGTGGTATGCAACCTGAGGCTGCGGAGCCCCCTGCGGCCCCTTTAATCCCTCCATTCCCCCCTCAATCTTATGCTTGAAAGGAAAAATGCTATGGAAGTAATTAAATTAAATTAAATTACAGTTTCTTTTGTTTTTTTTTTTAAAGTAAGTTTTGTGGTTACTTTTTTATATTGTCAGACAGCTGATCAAAATGATGGTAAAAGGTTTAATCTCCTGTCAGAGTGGTTTAGTAGAAGAATAAGCTTAAAGCTATTTTTTTCTATTGCGCAACAGTGTTTAGTTGCTGCATTCACATTTATATATATCCTAGATATATTTTTAAATTTAACACTCTTGTTGTCATATATGAGTTGGCTTACTTGCATTTTTAATTCAAGTTTTTCTTGCACCAGGAGAATTTTTTTTTCGTCACAGGCTATGTTTTATTTTGAAAGAAACCTGTGTATGTTGCTGACAAAAGTAAAATGACGGAATAAATGAATAAACAAATAAATCATTTTATATATAGAAATGAAATAACAGTGGTAGGATTAAGTAATTGTAATATTTAAAAGCTACATTTTATATCTGAATGGCTAATGGCCATAAAAACATAAATAAAAGGGTATTTTTCTACATGGCAAACTGGGACTTTGTAGCTCTTGTTAAGGTTGGAAAATAACGGCACTTTTAGTGTTAACGGATGCAGACCCCGGGTGTGGAGTAAATATACCTGTTATATAATCAAAATTCCCATCTAAAATACTTTTATAGACCTCTGGAATACAATACAGTTTCAATTAACAGGTTAATTATGCATTTTATTTAAATCACGTTGTGATATTTATGCTGTCACTATAAAAACATATTTTGTAGGCTAATTAAAACATGTAAACTGAATTTAGCTTGAAATTTTTTGAAGTTTTGGCAAAACACGCACTGTTGTTCCCTTTAGAATTTTGATATTTTGATTTTGATGAAAAAAGTCTGGTTTTAGAGCAATAAAGACATCCTTTTGTGCATGTTTGATACACTTATGTTCATAAGTAGTTATTGTGAGAAGCTTTAGGCCCATGTATGCTATGGTTTGGAGCTGTTACTTGTAGACATCTACAGCAGTCAGGGTGGTATATCTTGGGGACCGTGGTTGGGCAGCCAAGAGAAGATGCGCCTATTATCCTGAATTCTTTCAATCTGAGGCAAATATGCACAATTCACAGATCAGAAAACATCTGATTATATATATATAGTATACTATTATATATATATAGTCTGTAATTATTTGATGGAACAATGTGTTTCTCCATAACTGATGTGTTCAGTGTTAAATAACAGTTTAAAAGAGCAAATATTCACAAAGATAAACATAAGATTCAATTGTTAAGATACGATTTGTTTAGAAAATAAAACCAAAAAGAATAAAGTTAGGAAGTTTGAGTTGAACACAGCAGAGTTCAGCTCAGATTACAGTACAGAAGCATAAAAAGCTGGTAATGTTTTTTTTTTTTTTTTTTTTTTTTGAAGGAAGTAGGAACTTGATATGATAAAGACCGAGAGACAAATAGTCAAGAAAGTTTACAGTCAGAAGAACTAAGATCTCTCGCATCAAAATTACCCTTAGAGTTCATGAAACAGAAATTTTCTTGACTTTGTCAGTGGTTATGAAGCTTGTCATCCACCTCTTTTTCCTTTTTCAGGTTTCCTCTAAGTAAACCTCAACTAGCCAGCAAATGGGTGCAGAGTCTGGGGATGAAAAATTTCATCCCCACCTCCAACACCTGCCTCTGCTCTGAGCATTTTCGAAATGACTGCTTTAGGGATTATAATGGCAAGCAGTTTCTACGAGAAGACGCTGTACCCACAATCTTCACCCAGGGACAGGACTCGTCAAAGGTGGGGTTATCGTTGAATTCAACTGTTCTGTTTTAACAGAGTGGCTCAGTTTTAAACCCGCGTATGTTCATTCTGCAGATCGAACTGCGGAAAAGAGCAGTCGTGCCAAAAGAGTCAAACACGCCAAACCAGATGACGACGCAAGCAGAGAGGGATAGATTGAGAGACAGTGCCATGAGGCGAGAAAAAAGAGGAGGATTCAGGGTGAGTCTTTGGATATGATGTTTGCTTCTTCCCACTTTCAAGCTACAAATCAAACTCTGCCTGACTTTAATTGATGATTATTATATTTAATAACTCTAAGGTGACATGTGTATGCATTTCTGCAAAAAAGCTCCATTCATGATTATAGGTGATTACACTGTCAGGAAGATGGCATTCTAACATCTTTACTAACTTTTGAATTCTCTAACCCAGGGATGGGTAACTCCAGGCCTCGAGGGCCGCAATGTCTTTAAGATTTCCAGATATCCAAGCCCTATTCCTGACTGATTATCTGGTTCAAGTGTGTCCAGCCAATTAGAACACGCCAGACCATGGTATACTGAAAAACATGCAGGAGTGTGGCCCTTGAGGCCTGGAGTTGCCTATCCCTGCTCTAAACAATGTATTAATTAATATTTGAAATGGGTTTGATATATCTGTGTTTTCTACCTTTTTATTGCTGTATTCCATTTTTTTAAATGCTTGACTTAATCAAATCAATCAAATCAAAAATCCTTTAAAAAAAAAGGAGTTGTCAGGATAACAAAAAGTTCACAATTTCCATTCTTATTAACTATTTGATTGAATACATTTAAATTTACATTTCTATTAAAACAGATTTTAGTTGGCTGTAAAAAACACAAAGCTAGTGATATAAACGAACAAAAAGGACTCTTACCATTACGCTCCTTCAGGAATTCCTACGGACAGAGAACATTCTTTTCTTTTGTCACCAAAGCTTGGAATGAGTGAAGTCATCAGAACAATAACATTATAACAGATTTGATTTTATACAGATTTTTGTAATCAATATAGATTTCTAATTGTTATAAAGTGTATTTAAATTAAGAAATGAATGTTGGCACTTTGCCTCTGATGATTGTAATGTTGTTACTGTGAATCTCTGCTTCTGTTCAAACATAAAGTGTTTCGACTAATTCTGTTTTTTGATGTTGGAGGACTTTTAAGAAAACTGATTATGAATCCATAACATTCATAACCTTATTTTTTTTACCTAATAATGTATTAATATATCCATCAAAAGCAGCATTTACCAGTTACAGCCTTAAAAACATACACATTAAATCATATCTGTTTTATGAGACTAAAATATATGAAAAAAGAGCATAACTCAAGCTGTCATTTTAAATGTGGGACATGTCAGTGAAAGCATGGTGAGCGTGGAATGTGCTGGTGTCGTTTCAGGGAGGTCGAGGAGGCCGTGGAGGCAAACAGATGCCGGACAGGTGAGACTCTCACCCTGTATTTTTGCTGATGCATTTCAAAATGTCATTTTCTTGCTTTTACCAGTAAGACTGATGAGTCATTATCATACGGATGAAAAGTCTCTCACTCTGACATGATTCTCTGAAGGACAGTGCGTTTCTTCTTTATAGCTGCCGTCGTTTATATTTTTCACACTTCAATGATCCACTCTGATGAAACTTGTGTTTGTGGTGTTTTTAACATGTTTTTGTGGTATTTTTCTCATGGTGGAGAACATAAATAAAGAAAATGAACATTAAATTGCATTTCTGATCATTTCTTTATTTAAATTGTTGTGAATCCGGAGCAGACAAAAAAAAAAATGCAGGTTGAAAAAGACTGTATTTGTGACATAGAAAATATGCTCCCTGCGCTGCTCCACTTAGAAAGGGGGCGGGGTTATTATGTGCCAATGGTCCCGACCACAACTCAGGGGTGAATTTCTAATGAACTCCTAGAAAAAAGAAGAAAAGGTTTTTTGATTTTGGCTAAATTAAGATGATCCAAGTGTGACTTTTGTTCTTCTGAACCATTTTTACTAAACATTTACCCCAAAACACGATGATGAAACAAATGATTCACCCATTAGATGTCATAAGAAGTTTGTATTCTCCTTTGGGGCCTTGAAAGTTAATTTAACGACAAATTTGATCTTTCCAATTAAATGAAAGGCAAAGCTGTCCCGAGGTTTCTACTGTCTTCTGAAGTGCAAAATTAGTCGACTTTGCCAGAATGTGTCATGTAATGCTTGCTGTGATCAGTTTACACTGTCATAATGTGAGATGTAAATAAGACAAAGTAATTATAGGTCAATCTCTGAGGGTAAAAAGGCTTAAAAAGTACTGAATTGTTGCTTCAGAGAGAACACGCCACAATGTGTCACTATGAAATTTTCACCACGCAGGCTGAGTGCTGCGGCCAAGAGCAAAGTGTACGACAGCAAAGGCCGGCTGCTCTCCAACGGCAAGGACGTGTGCGACTGCCTGGACGTGGACTGCATGGGCTGCTTCTACCCTTGCCCCGAGTGTGGATCACGAAAATGCGGCGTCGAGTGCCGCTGTGACAGGAAGTGGCTGTACGAGCAGGTGGAGGTGGAAGGAGGAGAAATCATTCGGAACAAGTTTGCCGTTTAGAGACTTTTGGTTTGCAGACTGTTTGTGAAGGTGGGAAGGTTTTCTTCTTCATGAAATCTGTTGAGCAGTTCCAGATCCCTGAAGGTTTGTAAAAAAGGTTCACCTGTATAGCTGTAAGTTCTAAAACTTTGTTTTTTTTATGTTTGCAGTACTAATATGCTTTATATACATACACGAATAAGCCTAAACTGTGCTTTGAACATTCAAAAGAGTCTGATAAACCCACCCAGTTCTTGAGTTATTTGCAGATAAAGAAAACAAATATGAGGGAATATCACAACATAATTTCATTTTAAAATGTGTTTCCTTTTGTTATTAAAATATGTTAGTGTTTTTACTTTGCTGGTCTGTTCGAAATAAAACTTTTTGATGCTAAAACTTTATCGTAAGTAAATCCGTTTTTAATGCGACAGAACTGGCGACCTGTCCAAGGTGTCCCCTGCCTTTGCCCACGAGTGATCAGGCTGGGCTCCCGGAGCCCCGTGACCCCAAAAGGGACCAAACGGGCTTAGGAAATGAATGGATGGATGGAAATCAGTTTCGATTTTAAAGCTCCATCTTTGCGTATCAGGCTTGTGTTAAAAGTGGTCTCTTGAAAATGAAGTTTTGCTTTGTGAAATCAAAAGTCACACTTACTTATGAATTAATGAACCCTGAAAACATATAAAAGCATAATTTTTGGGTTATGGTAAATGGTCTACAATGGTCAACATTTAAAAAGCCATTCAGGTCGATTTCCCACGAACAACCCAATAAGAGCCACAAGGTCTTGTTTCTTGTTTGAAACATCTCGAGCATCATTGCTTAGGTACTGTGGAAAAAATGTTCGAACTAGAAGTCGTAGTTACAGCCTTAAAGAAAGAGAAATGGGGGGTCAGGGGTGCGTTGTTGCTGCTTAGCAAACGTAAAATTTGCCAAATCTCACACTTTGCCACAACGTGACCGCCATGCAGTAGGTTGTGCCCATCTAATATTAATTTCAAAAGTTCTCCTGATTATCTCTGAAATATGTGTTTTGGTTTTGTTTATATATTTTATATATATATATATATATATATATATATGCAGGGACCATTTTTTTTCGCAGTTGTGAACATTTCTGTGTATTTGAGTCAAAATATGACCCCCGTCACACGCGGAAAGTCACCAACATTTACACACACCTGATAAAAATTGAAAATGAGGCCTTAAAATATAATATTGGCATGTGCATGACACACACACAGACACACACCCACTCGGACGATGACATCATGCTGAGCAAACGGTAAAAAAATGAATGTTTACTTGTGGCTGAGCTGGGGGGTCCCGAGCCCACCCCAGCCTGCCTCTCATCTTGTGCTCTGGTAAAACAGAGGAGGTGAACCTCTCAAGCTCTCGCACAAGCTAAGGCTTCTTCCCTCCCAGAGAGGTGATGTTCCAATTCCCAAAAGCCAAGTTCCATGACCTGGTTTTGGGCCGCTGAGACACCTTCGACAACCACCCAAACCACATTGCAGCAGACCCTGTAGAGCTCCCCTGCGGGTGGTGGACCCACTGGAGAGCAACGTCTCACGTCGCTCCTTCGGGCTTGACCCAACCGGGGCCCATGGGAGGAGCCCAGGCCACAACAGTTTTTCTTGTCTGGCTCGTCACCCAGGACATGTCTGCCATGGGTGACCCTACCAGAGGCTAAAGCCCCAGACAGCATAGCCCCTGAGAGAACACGAGCACTCAAACCCCTCCACCATGTTAAGGTGAAGTTTTAAGGAGGGATGTACCATTAATTAATAAAGTAATTATTTATGACTCTGTAATAAACAATAGAGTAAGCCAGCCAAAAGCACAGACTACAAAAGATTAAAGGTAACATTGACGATGGTAAAATTTGGTAGAGATCCTGGCATTTCCGTCATAGTGAAGGACAGTGATCTTTTCTGCTGTCTTTGAACAACCTCTGTCCACCTAGGTTCCTAGTTGTGTAAATGCTTTGCAGCATCCACATCCACACTAATGATTCTACTCCTCCTTTCCGTACGTTTTGCGGCACGTAAAAACTCCTTCATACTTTCAGCGATTTCAGCAATCTTGCAATCAAAACATTCAGCTCGTTCAGGACATTGCTGCTTGTACTTTTGGTATTCATATACTTTATAGTGAATACCAAAATACTATATATTTAAAATATTGAGCAAAATGTGCCTCAAAGGAAATGAATGAGAAATTCTTCAAATCCTTCACAAACGCTGTGCACTTTAAAACCTATGAACTTCTGCATACTTTCAGCTAGAGACACCATTCAAACTTTGAAATATTAAACAAAGATTGAGCAGTTTTTGGTGTATTCAGCTTTTTTTAATCATCCTATGGTTTGTTATGCAAATGGAGTTCAAGTTGTATGCACATTTTAGGACATTTTTAAATTTTCCATGTCCCTCATTGGATGGA
The DNA here is from genome assembly GCA_014656515.1 of Oryzias celebensis. Lineage (NCBI taxonomy): Eukaryota > Metazoa > Chordata > Actinopteri > Beloniformes > Adrianichthyidae > Oryzias > Oryzias celebensis. The sequence continues at coordinate 25,850,567 of BNCR01000003.1, read as the reverse complement.
ATGTTCCGGATCAGGATCATGGTCAGGCACCTTCCCTTCCAGAGAGGAGACGTTACATGTCCCAAAAGCCAAGTTCCATGGTTGGAGTTTGTGCTGCTGAGGCACCCGCCATAGGCTGCCACCCAAAACACATTGCGCTGGCCCCGTTTGAGCTGTCCTCCAGGTGGCAGGCCCACTGAAGGAATCCCACATGGGTTTTTTTTGGGCTGGACCCAACCAGAGGTCATGGGAGGAGGTCACATGGCCTGTGAGTCCCAACTCGAGGCCTGGCTCAAGAGTGGGGCCCTGACGGAGCCAATCTGGGGGACGTAACAGAATCTTAAAGTGTGTTTCTCATTACAGGGGTTCTACAATGCACATTGTTTGTCTCGTCACCCAGGACCTGTCTGCCATATAGGAGACCCTACCAGGGGCAAAAGCCCCAGAGAGCACAGTATCTAGGATCACTCAAGCGCTCAAAGCCCCTCACCACAATAAAGTGGCGGTTCATGCATCACAAAAACAACCCTCTGCATTTATCCGGGCTTGGGACCGGCACATGAAAACACTGGATTGTGAACTCATGTGGTTGCATTATTGTTTTTTTTTTTTTTTTTTTTTTTTTTTTTTTTTTTTTTTTTTTTTTTTTTTTCTTTTTTTTTTTTTTAATTTCAGCTGTGCTTCTTTTTAATTTTTTTTTTTCAGCTGTGCTTCTTTTTAATTTTATTTTTTTTCAGCTGTGCTTCTTTTTAATTTTTTTTTTTTTTACAGCTGTGCTTCTTTTTAATTTTTTTTTTTTTCAGCTGTGCTTCTTTTTAATTTTTTTTTTTTTTCAGCTGTACTTCTTTTTAATTTTTTTTTTTTTTTGGGGGTCTTTTTTGTTTTCTTTTCTTTTTTTCATTTGATGGACCTTTCGTTTTTTTGTGTGGGAAACCAGAGTGGTTTAGGGCCTAGGCAAACAGTTTTCTTTTTTAATTTAATATGGGGAAACTGGAGTGCCTAGAGAAAACCCACAGGTAACGGTTCCTCATGTCTTTTATGTTACATGAGGTGTGAAGAACCTTCTCATTCTGGTAAAGAACCTCCAAAGTCTTTTGGAGTGCTTTGGTCTTTTCTCTAGTTTTGTTTCTTTGAAAGGTCCATCTTTTTCTAGTTCCTTGCTGCCAGTTGGAATTTCTTCTGGGGTTTTGTTTAAGGTGGTTTCAGCGGAACCAGGGGGTGTTGATTCTTGTTCTGTTGGTGGTGGACCATCCTCTGTGATAGCACTTGGTACATCACCAACAGTTGTGTCCGTGTGTGACAGTCTGTCTGATGGAATAACAGATTGTTCACACACTGAGGCTACTTCTCCCTCTTCCAGATTTATTGGCACTTCTTCTAATTGTTCTTCTTTCTGAAGGTGGATTATTATTGTATATGTTGTTTTCTTACAGTTTTTCTTTTTGATGGTTGAAGTAGCCTGATTTGTAATTCCTGTTTGGTCAGGTGCAGCATCTGGTCCACAAAGAGATTCTTCCTCACCAGGAAGGACGTCTTTGGATTTTTGAGGTTCTTCACAGCTTTTGGCAGGTGGGCTTATTTGGCTTGGTTGAGTTTCTGGGCCGTCTTTCTCACTTGCCGGAAGCTCCTCACAGATCTCGATGTCTGACGTTGAACCGTGCTGCACTTCATGCTGCACCATGACATGCTGCACTTCTTCCTGGAGCCCTTCACTCATGTCCACAGGTCCACCGTCAGCTGCTAGAGACTCTACTTCCATTCCTGGAAGCTGAGCTCGTCTCATTGTCTCCTCTGCTGTGGCTGCATAAGCAGACTTGGCGTTTACTGAAAGGTGCCTCATGGTGATGAAATCATGAGCAAGGGCTTGACTTGGTGTGATTCTCTGTCGAGGATCGAAAGCCAGCATGTTCTTCAGCAGATTTAAAAATGCTCGGTGGTCGTCATCGTCAAATTGGTCGAAGATGTTCTTGTGGATGTTTTTCATTTCATGGAGATCTGGAATGTTATTGAGTCTTCTGACTGCTTCCCCTGTTTTTTCAGTGTACTCGCTTGGTGAGTTTAGCCTCCAGCCAGGATTGCTGCAGTCCTTTTCATATGTGAAAAAATCAGTTGAGAAGAGTCCTCCAAACAGAAGAAAATGGTCAGGTAAACCAAACCACTGAACCACACAACGAAGTGTATCGTATTCTTCATCGTAGGTAAAGGGTAGGTTTCCGAAGTACAAAGAAGCTAAAACCATACCAACTGCCCATATATCTGCACTGACACTCAGAGGGAGACCCAGACTGACCTCTGGGGCTCTGAATGGCACAATTTGGACAGTGGTTCCAAGCTCCATGTCCCATGATTCCATGGCCATACCAAAATCAATCAATTTTAACTTGTAAGGTGTTGACTCTTGGTTGACCATCATAATATTGTCCAATTTGATGTCACAGTGACAAACTTCTACGCTCTTTAGTGCGTTCAGAGCTACCAGCAGCTGCTGAGCTATAGCTCTGATTCCACACAGATGAGTCGGCTGGAAAGAGTTTTTCCGCATTAGGCTCTCCAAGCTCTGATCCAGCATTTCGTAGACCAGGCACATGTAATCCTGATGTTGAAAAGCCTCGTGGAACTTGAGGAGATTGTTGGCATCGGGGTCCAGAGATTTGATGAATCCCATGGCCTTGACTTCATCCATGCCTGCATCCAATTCGTCCACAATCTTCATGGCAAAGCATTCGTTGCTTCCCAGCTTGGAACATTTTGCCACTTTTCCGAAAGCTCCTTGTCCCAGGAATTTACCGACTTCATAAATTCCCAGCTTTCCCTTCAGAAGGTGTCCCATTCTTGGTTCAGGCATTCTTGTAGCTCTTGGCGTTGTGAAGTTCACTTGAGAGTTGAAGATAGTTGTTCTTTAACAGCAGTTAAAGCTCAGTTGTCTGCAGGAAGTTCACCGTTTAAGAAGCTTTGTATCGAAACACAAGTCCTTCTTAATGTCGCTGTGAAAATCTTGAAGACAATCTCCTCCCAGACCTCCTCCTCTATTTGATAGACTTGCGGGCAATATTTTTCAACGCATCAAATGGCATCATGTCACATGATCATATCATGTTATAGTTTCATATTTGAACGTGTCAAATGACATCAGGTCACATGACAACTTTTGTCTGTTCTGTGTCACTGCTGAAACTGCTGATGTCATTTCTGAAGAAAGACATAAAAGGCAATGATGCAATCAACACAGATTTCTATCTGTATTTTGCTTGATTTTCTAATATCATATTTAACCAACGTCATTGCTGCCTTTCATTGTGTGATCACACAATAAATAACATTTTTCGGCATGTAAAAACTTCATACTTGCAGCGATTTCAGCAATCTTGGTACCTAAACATTCAGCTCGTTCGGGACTTTACTGCTTGTACTTTTGGTATTCACATACTTTTTGAAACACTGAGCAAAATATTTCTCATTGGAAATGCTTCAGTTTGTACGGGACAAAGTCTGTCCATCTCACACTCTGCAGTGACTCTGCTTTGCAGCATTCACACTTTGGTGATTCTACTCCTCCTTTCCGTACGTTTTGCGGCACGTAAAAACTCCTTCATACTTTCAGCGATTTCAGCAATCTTGCAATCAAAACATTCAGCTCGTTCAGGACATTGCTGCTTGTACTTTTGGTATTCATATACTTTATAGTGAATACCAAAATACTATATATTTAAAATATTGAGCAAAATGTGCCTCAAAGGAAATGAATGAGAAATTCTTCAAATCCTTCACAAACGCTGTGCACTTTAAAACCTATGAACTTCTGCATACTTTCAGCTAGAGACACCATTCAAACTTTGAAATATTAAACAAAGATTGAGCAGTTTTTGGTGTATTCAGCTTTTTTTAATCATCCTATGGTTTGTTATGCAAATGGAGTTCAAGTTGTATGCACATTTTAGGACATTTTTAAATTTTCCATGTCCCTCATTGGATGGAATGTTCCGGATCAGGATCATGGTCAGGCACCTTCCCTTCCAGAGAGGAGACGTTACATGTCCCAAAAGCCAAGTTCCATGGTTGGAGTTTGTGCTGCTGAGGCACCCGCCATAGGCTGCCACCCAAAACACATTGCGCTGGCCCCGTTTGAGCTGTCCTCCAGGTGGCAGGCCCACTGAAGGAATCCCACATGGGTTTTTTTTGGGCTGGACCCAACCAGAGGTCATGGGAGGAGGTCACATGGCCTGTGAGTCCCAACTCGAGGCCTGGCTCAAGAGTGGGGCCCTGACGGAGCCAATCTGGGGGACGTAACAGAATCTTAAAGTGTGTTTCTCATTACAGGGGTTCTACAATGCACATTGTTTGTCTCGTCACCCAGGACCTGTCTGCCATATAGGAGACCCTACCAGGGGCAAAAGCCCCAGAGAGCACAGTATCTAGGATCACTCAAGCGCTCAAAGCCCCTCACCACAATAAAGTGGCGGTTCATGCATCACAAAAACAACCCTCTGCATTTATCCGGGCTTGGGACCGGCACATGAAAACACTGGATTGTGAACTCATGTGGTTGCATTATTGTTTTTTTTTTTTTTTTTTTTTTTTTTTTTTTTTTTTTTTTTTTTTTTTTTTTAATTTCAGCTGTGCTTCTTTTTAATTTTTTTTTTTTTCAGCTGTGCTTCTTTTTAATTTTTTTTTTTCAGCTGTGCTTCTTTTTAATTTTTTTTTTTCAGCTGTGCTTCTTTTTAATTTTTTTTTTTTTTTACAGCTGTGCTTCTTTTTAATTTTTTTTTTTTCAGCTGTGCTTCTTTTTAATTTTTTTTTTTTTTTTCAGCTGTACTTCTTTTTAATTTTTTTTTTTTTTTTTTGGGGGTCTTTTTTGTTTTCTTTTCTTTTTTTCATTTGATGGACCTTTTGTTTTTTTGTGTGGGAAACCAGAGTGGTTTAGGGCCTAGGCAAACAGTTTTCTTTTTTAATTTAATGTGGGGAAACTGGAGTGCCTAGAGAAAACCCACAGGTAACGGTTCCTCATGTCTTTTATGTTACATGAGGTGTGAAGAACCTTCTCATTCTGGTAAAGAACCTCCAAAGTCTTTTGGAGTGCTTTGGTCTTTTGTCTAGTTTTGTTTCTTTGAAAGGTCCATCTTTTTCTAGTTCCTTGCTGCCAGTTGGAATTTCTTCTGGGGTTTTGTTTAAGGTGGTTTCAGCGGAACCAGGGGGTGTTGATTCTTGTTCTGTTGGTGGTGGACCATCCTCTGCGATAGCACTTGGTACATCACCAACAGTTGTGTCCGTGTGTGACAGTCTGTCTGATGGAATAACAGATTGTTCACACACTGAGGCTACTTCTCCCTCTTCCAGATTTATTGGCACTTCTTCTAATTGTTCTTCTTTCTGAAGGTGGATTATTATTGTATATGTTGTTTTCTTACACTTTTTCTTTTTGATGGTTGAAGTAGCCTGATTTGTAATTCCTGTTTGGTCAGGTGCAGCATCTGGTTCACAAAGAGATTCTTCCTCACCAGGAAGGACGTCTTTGGATTTTTGAGGTTCTTCACAGCTTTTGGCAGGTGGGCTTATTTGGCTTGGTTGAGTTTCTGGGCCGTCTTTCTCACTTGCCGGAAGCTCCTCACAGATCTCGATGTCTGACGTTGAACCGTGCTGCACTTCATGCTGCACCATGACATGCTGCACTTCTTCCTGGAGCCCTTCACTCATGTCCACAGGTCCACCGTCAGCTGCTAGAGACTCTACTTCCATTCCTGGAAGCTGAGCTCGTCTCATTGTCTCCTCTGCTGTGGCTGCATAAGCAGACTTGGCGTTTACTGAAAGGTGCCTCATGGTGATGAAATCATGAGCAAGGGCTTGACTTGGTGTGATTCTCTGTCGAGGATCGAAAGCCAGCATGTTCTTCAGCAGATTTAAAAATGCTCGGTGGTCGTCATCATCAAATTGGTCGAAGATGTTCTTGTGGATGTTTTTCATTTCATGGAGATCTGGAATGTTATTGAGTCTTCTGACTGCTTCCCCTGTTTTTTCAGTGTACTCGCTTGGTGAGTTTAGCCTCCAGCCAGGATTGCTGCAGTCCTTTTCATATGTGAAAAAATCAGTTGAGAAGAGTCCTCCAAACAGAAGAAAATGGTCAGGTAAACCAAACCACTGAACCACACAACGAAGTGTATCGTATTCTTCATCGTAGGTAAAGGGTAGGTTTCCGAAGTACAAAGAAGCTAAAACCATACCAACTGCCCATATATCTGCACTGACACTCAGAGGGAGACCCAGACTGACCTCTGGGGCTCTGAATGGCACAATTTGGACAGTGGTTCCAAGCTCCATGTCCCATGATTCCATGGCCATACCAAAATCAATCAATTTTAACTTGTAAGGTGTTGACTCTTGGTTGACCATCATGATGTTGTCCAATTTGATGTCACAGTGACAAACATCTACGCTCTTTAGTGCGTTCAGAGCTACCAGCAGCTGCTGAGCTATAGCTCTGATTCCACACAGATGAGTCGGCTGGAAAGAGTTTTTCCGCATTAGGCTCTCCAAGCTCTGATCCAGCATTTCGTAGACCAGGCACATGTAATCCTGATGTTGAAAAGCCTCGTGGAACTTGAGGAGATTGTTGGCATCGGGGTCCAGAGATTTGATGAATCCCATGGCCTTGACTTCATCCATGCCTGCATCCAATTCGTCCACAATCTTCATGGCAAAGCATTCGTTGCTTCCCAGCTTGGAACATTTTGCCACTTTTCCGAAAGCTCCTTGTCCCAGGAATTTACCGACTTCATAAATTCCCAGCTTTCCCTTCAGAAGGTGTCCCATTCTTGGTTCAGGCATTCTTGTAGCTCTTGGCGTTGTGAAGTTCACTTGAGAGTTGAAGATAGTTGTTCTTTAACAGCAGTTAAAGCTCAGTTGTCTGCAGGAAGTTCACCGTTTAAGAAGCTTTGTATCGAAACACAAGTCCTTCTTAATGTCGCTGTGAAAATCTTGAAGACAATCTCCTCCCAGACCTCCTCCTCTATTTGATAGACTTGCGGGCAATATTTTTCAACGCATCAAATGGCATCATGTCACATGATCATATCATGTTATAGTTTCATATTTGAACGTGTCAAATGACATCAGGTCACATGACAACTTTTGTCTGTTCTGTGTCACTGCTGAAACTGCTGATGTCATTTCTGAAGAAAGACATAAAAGGCAATGATGCAATCAACACAGATTTCTATCTGTATTTTGCTTGATTTTCTAATATCATATTTAACCAACGTCATTGCTGCCTTTCATTGTGTGATCACACAATAAATAACATTTTTCGGCATGTAAAAACTTCATACTTGCAGCGATTTCAGCAATCTTGGTACCTAAACATTCAGCTCGTTCGGGACTTTACTGCTTGTACTTTTGGTATTCACATACTTTTTGAAACACTGAGCAAAATATTTCTCATTGGAAATGCTTCAGTTTGTACGGGACAAAGTCTGTCCATCTCACACTCTGCAGTGACTCTGCTTTGCAGCATTCACACTTTGGTGATTCTACTCCTCCTTTCCGTACGTTTTGCGGCACGTAAAAACTCCTTCATACTTTCAGCGATTTCAGCAATCTTGCAATCAAAACATTCAGCTCGTTCAGGACATTGCTGCTTGTACTTTTGGTATTCATATACTTTATAGTGAATACCAAAATACTATATATTTAAAATATTGAGCAAAATGTGCCTCAAAGGAAATGAATGAGAAATTCTTCAAATCCTTCACAAACGCTGTGCACTTTAAAACCTATGAACTTCTGCATACTTTCAGCTAGAGACACCATTCAAACTTTGAAATATTAAACAAAGATTGAGCAGTTTTTGGTGTATTCAGCTTTTTTTAATCATCCTATGGTTTGTTATGCAAATGGAGTTCAAGTTGTATGCACATTTTAGGACATTTTTAAATTTTCCATGTCCCTCATTGGATGGAATGTTCCGGATCAGGATCATGCTCAGGCACCTTCCCTTCCAGAGAGGAGACGTTACATGTCCCAAAAGCCAAGTTCCATGGTTGGAGTTTGTGCTGCTGAGGCACCCGCCATAGGCTGCCACCCAAAACACATTGCGCTGGCCCCGTTTGAGCTGTCCTCCAGGTGGCAGGCCCACTGAAGGAATCCCACATGGGTTTTTTTTGGGCTGGACCCAACCAGAGGTCATGGGAGGAGGTCACATGGCCTGTGAGTCCCAACTCGAGGCCTGGCTCAAGAGTGGGGCCCTGACGGAGCCAATCTGGGGGACGTAACAGAATCTTAAAGTGTGTTTCTCATTACAGGGGTTCTACAATGCACATTGTTTGTCTCGTCACCCAGGACCTGTCTGCCATATAGGAGACCCTACCAGGGGCAAAAGCCCCAGAGAGCACAGTATCTAGGATCACTCAAGCGCTCAAAGCCCCTCACCACAATAAAGTGGCGGTTCATGCATCACAAAAACAACCCTCTGCATTTATCCGGGCTTGGGACCGGCACATGAAAACACTGGATTGTGAACTCATGTGGTTGCATTATTGTTTTTTTTTTTTTTTTTTTTTTTTTTTTTTTTTTTTTTTTTTTTTTTTTTTTTTTTTTAATTTCAGCTGTGCTTCTTTTTAATTTTTTTTTTTTTCAGCTGTGCTTCGTTTTAATTTTTTTTTTTTCAGCTGTGCTTCTTTTTAATTTTTTTTTTTTCAGCTGTGCTTCTTTTTAATTTTTTTTTTTTCAGCTGTACTTCTTTTTAATTTTTTTTTTTTTTTTTGGGGGTCTTTTTTGTTTTCTTTTCTTTTTTTCATTTGATGGACCTTTCGTTTTTTTGTGTGGGAAACCAGAGTGGTTTAGGGCCTAGGCAAACAGTTTTCTTTTTTAATTTAATATGGGGAAACTGGAGTGCCTAGAGAAAACCCACAGGTAACGGTTCCTCATGTCTTTTATGTTACATGAGGTGTGAAGAACCTTCTCATTCTGGTAAAGAACCTCCAAAGTCTTTTGGAGTGCTTTGGTCTTTTGTCTAGTTTTGTTTCTTTGAAAGGTCCATCTTTTTCTAGTTCCTTGCTGCCAGTTGGAATTTCTTCTGGGGTTTTGTTTAGGGTGGTTTCAGCGGAACCAGGGGCTGTTGATTCTTGTTCTGTTGGTGGTGGACCATCCTCTGCGATAGCACTTGGTACATCACCAACAGTTGTGTCCGTGTGTGACAGTCTGTCTGATGGAATAACAGATTGTTCACACACTGAGGCTACTTCTCCCTCTTCCAGATTTATTGGCACTTCTTCTAATTGTTCTTCTTTCTGAAGGTGGATTATTATTGTATATGTTGTTTTCTTACAGTTTTTCTTTTTGATGGTTGAAGTAGCCTGATTTGTAATTCCTGTTTGGTCAGGTGCAGCATCTGGTCCACAAAGAGATTCTTCCTCACCAGGAAGGATGTCTTTGGATTTTTGAGGTTCTTCACAGCTTTTGGCAGGTGGGCTTATTTGGCTTGGTTGAGTTTCTGGGCCGTCTTTCTCACTTGCCGGAAGCTCCTCACAGATCTCGATGTCTGACGTTGAACCGTGCTGCACTTCATGCTGCACCATGACATGCTGCACTTCTTCCTGGAGCCCTTCACTCATGTCCACAGGTCCACCGTCAGCTGCTAGAGACTCTACTTCCATTCCTGGAAGCTGAGCTCGTCTCATTGTCTCCTCTGCTGTGGCTGCATAAGCAGACTTGGCGTTTACTGAAAGGTGCCTCATGGTGATGAAATCATGAGCAAGGGCTTGACTTGGTGTGATTCTCTGTCGAGGATCGAAAGCCAGCATGTTCTTCAGCAGATTTAAAAATGCTCGGTGGTCGTCATCATCAAATTGGTCGAAGATGTTCTTGTGGATGTTTTTCATTTCATGGAGATCTGGAATGTTATTGAGTCTTCTGACTGCTTCCCCTGTTTTTTCAGTGTACTCGCTTGGTGAGTTTAGCCTCCAGCCAGGATTGCTGCAGTCCTTTTCATATGTGAAAAAATCAGTTGAGAAGAGTCCTCCAAACAGAAGAAAATGGTCAGGTAAACCAAACCACTGAACCACACAACGAAGTGTATCGTATTCTTCATCGTAGGTAAAGGGTAGGTTTCCGAAGTACAAAGAAGCTAAAACCATACCAACTGCCCATATATCTGCACTGACACTCAGAGGGAGACCCAGACTGACCTCTGGGGCTCTGAATGGCACAATTTGGACAGTGGTTCCAAGCTCCATGTCCCATGATTCCATGGCCATACCAAAATCAATCAATTTTAACTTGTAAGGTGTTGACTCTTGGTTGACCATCATGATGTTGTCCAATTTGATGTCACAGTGACAAACATCTACGCTCTTTAGTGCGTTCAGAGCTACCAGCAGCTGCTGAGCTATAGCTCTGATTCCACACAGATGAGTCGGCTGGAAAGAGTTTTTCCGCATTAGGCTCTCCAAGCTCTGATCCAGCATTTCGTAGACCAGGCACATGTAATCCTGATGTTGAAAAGCCTCGTGGAACTTGAGGAGATTGTTGGCATCGGGGTCCAGAGATTTGATGAATCCCATGGCCTTGACTTCATCCATGCCTGCATCCAATTCGTCCACAATCTTCATGGCAAAGCATTCGTTGCTTCCCAGCTTGGAACATTTTGCCACTTTTCCGAAGGCTCCTTGTCCCAGGAATTTACCGACTTCATAAATTCCCAGCTTTCCCTTCAGAAGGTGTCCCATTCTTGGTTCAGGCATTCTTGTAGCTCTTGGCGTTGTGAAGTTCACTTGAGAGTTGAAGATAGTTGTTCTTTAACAGCAGTTAAAGCTCAGTTGTCTGCAGGAAGTTCACCGTTTAAGAAGCTTTGTATCGAAACACAAGTCCTTCTTAATGTCGCTGTGAAAATCTTGAAGACAATCTCCTCCCAGACCTCCTCCTCTATTTGATAGACTTGCGGGCAATATTTTTCAACGCATCAAATGGCATCATGTCACATGATCATATCATGTTATAGTTTCATATTTGAACGTGTCAAATGACATCAGGTCACATGACAACTTTTGTCTGTTCTGTGTCACTGCTGAAACTGCTGATGTCATTTCTGAAGAAAGACATAAAAGGCAATGATGCAATCAACACAGATTTCTATCTGTATTTTGCTTGATTTTCTAATTTCATATTTAACCAACGTCATTGCTGCCTTTCATTGTGTGATCACACAATAAATAACATTTTTCGGCATGTAAAAACTTCATACTTGCAGCGATTTCAGCAATCTTGGTACCTAAACATTCAGCTCGTTCGGGACTTTACTGCTTGTACTTTTGGTATTCACATACTTTTTGAAACACTGAGCAAAATATTTCTCATTGGAAATGCTTCAGTTTGTACGGGACAAAGTCTGTCCATCTCACACTCTGCAGTGACTCTGCTTTGCAGCATTCACACTTTGGTGATTCTACTCCTCCTTTCCGTACGTTTTTCGGCACGTAAAAACTCCTTCATACTTTCAGCGATTTCAGCAATCTTGCAATCAAAACATTCAGCTCGTTCAGGACATTGCTGCTTGTACTTTTGGTATTCATATACTTTATAGTGAATACCAAAATACTATATATTTAAAATATTGAGCAAAATGTGCCTCAAAGGAAATGAATGAGAAATTCTTCAAATCCTTCACAAACGCTGTGCACTTTAAAACCTATGAACTTCTGCATACTTTCAGCTAGAGACACCATTCAAACTTTGAAATATTAAACAAAGATTGAGCAGTTTTTGGTGTATTCAGCTTTTTTTAATCATCCTATGGTTTGTTATGCAAATGGAGTTCAAGTTGTATGCACATTTTAGGACATTTTTTAAATTTTCCATGTCCCTCATTGGATGGAATGTTCCGGATCAGGATCATGGTCAGGCACCTTCCCTTCCAGAGAGGAGACGTTACATGTCCCAAAAGCCAAGTTCCATGGTTGGAGTTTGTGCTGCTGAGGCACCCGCCATAGGCTGCCACCCAAAACACATTGCGCTGGCCCCGTTTGAGCTGTCCTCCAGGTGGCAGGCCCACTGAAGGAATCCCACATGGGTTTTTTTTGGGCTGGACCCAACCAGAGGTCATGGGAGGAGGTCACATGGCCTGTGAGTCCCAACTCGAGGCCTGGCTCAAGAGTGGGGCCCTGACGGAGCCAATCTGGGGGACGTAACAGAATCTTAAAGTGTGTTTCTCATTACAGGGGTTCTACAATGCACATTGTTTGTCTCGTCACCCAGGACCTGTCTGCCATATAGGAGACCCTACCAGGGGCAAAAGCCCCAGAGAGCACAGTATCTAGGATCACTCAAGCGCTCAAAGCCCCTCACCACAATAAAGTGGCGGTTCATGCATCACAAAAACAACCCTCTGCATTTATCCGGGCTTGGGACCGGCACATGAAAACACTGGATTGTGAACTCATGTGGTTGCATTATTGTTTTTTTTTTTTTTTTTTTTTTTTTTTTTTTTTTTTTTTTTTTTTTTTTAATTTCAGCTGTGCTTCTTTTTAATTTTTTTTTTTTCAGCTGTGCTTCTTTTTAATTTTTTTTTTCAGCTGTGCTTCTTTTTAATTTTTTTTTTTCAGCTGTGCTTCTTTTTAATTTTTTTTTTTTTACAGCTGTGCTTCTTTTTAATTTTTTTTTTTTCAGCTGTGCTTCTTTTTAATTTTTTTTTTTTTCAGCTGTACTTCTTTTTAATTTTTTTTTTTTTTTTTTTTGGGGTCTTTTTTGTTTTCTTTTCTTTTTTTCATTTGATGGACCTTTTGTTTTTTTGTGTGGGAAACCAGAGTGGTTTAGGGCCTAGGCAAACAGTTTTCTTTTTTAATTTAATGTGGGGAAACTGGAGTGCCTAGAGAAAACCCACAGGTAACGGTTCCTCATGTCTTTTATGTTACATGAGGTGTGAAGAACCTTCTCATTCTGGTAAAGAACCTCCAAAGTCTTTTGGAGTGCTTTGGTCTTTTGTCTAGTTTTGTTTCTTTGAAAGGTCCATCTTTTTCTAGTTCCTTGCTGCCAGTTGGAATTTCTTCTGGGGTTTTGTTTAAGGTGGTTTCAGCGGAACCAGGGGTGTTGATTCTTGTTCTGTTGGTGGTGGACCATCCTCTGCGATAGCACTTGGTACATCACCAACAGTTGTGTCCGTGTGTGACAGTCTGTCTGATGGAATAACAGATTGTTCACACACTGAGGCTACTTCTCCCTCTTCCAGATTTATTGGCACTTCTTCTAATTGTTCTTCTTTCTGAAGGTGGATTATTATTGTATATGTTGTTTTCTTACAGTTTTTCTTTTTGATGGTTGAAGTAGCCTGATTTGTAATTCCTGTTTGGTCAGGTGCAGCATCTGGTTCACAAAGAGATTCTTCCTCACCAGGAAGGACGTCTTTGGATTTTTGAGGTTCTTCACAGCTTTTGGCAGGTGGGCTTATTTGGCTTGGTTGAGTTTCTGGGCCGTCTTTCTCACTTGCCGGAAGCTCCTCACAGATCTCGATGTCTGACGTTGAACCGTGCTGCACTTCATGCTGCACCATGACATGCTGCACTTCTTCCTGGAGCCCTTCACTCATGTCCACAGGTCCACCGTCAGCTGCTAGAGACTCTACTTCCATTCCTGGAAGCTGAGCTCGTCTCATTGTCTCCTCTGCTGTGGCTGCATAAGCAGACTTGGCGTTTACTGAAAGGTGCCTCATGGTGATGAAATCATGAGCAAGGGCTTGACTTGGTGTGATTCTCTGTCGAGGATCGAAAGCCAGCATGTTCTTCAGCAGATTTAAAAATGCTCGGTGGTCGTCATCATCAAATTGGTCGAAGATGTTCTTGTGGATGTTTTTCATTTCATGGAGATCTGGAATGTTATTGAGTCTTCTGACTGCTTCCCCTGTTTTTTCAGTGTACTCGCTTGGTGAGTTTAGCCTCCAGCCAGGATTGCTGCAGTCCTTTTTATATGTGAAAAAATCAGTTGAGAAGAGTCCTCCAAACAGAAGAAAATGGTCAGGTAAACCAAACCACTGAACCACACAACGAAGTGTATCGTATTCTTCATCGTAGGTAAAGGGTAGGTTTCCGAAGTACAAAGAAGCTAAAACCATACCAACTGCCCATATATCTGCACTGACACTCAGAGGGAGACCCAGACTGACCTCTGGGGCTCTGAATGGCACAATTTGGACAGTGGTTCCAAGCTCCATGTCCCATGATTCCATGGCCATACCAAAATCAATCAATTTTAACTTGTAAGGTGTTGACTCTTGGTTGACCATCATAATATTGTCCAATTTGATGTCACAGTGACAAACATCTACGCTCTTTAGTGCGTTCAGAGCTACCAGCAGCTGCTGAGCTATAGCTCTGATTCCACACAGATGAGTCGGCTGGAAAGAGTTTTTCCGCATTAGGCTCTCCAAGCTCTGATCCAGCATTTCGTAGACCAGGCACATGTAATCCTGATGTTGAAAAGCCTCGTGGAACTTGAGGAGATTGTTGGCATCGGGGTCCAGAGATTTGATGAATCCCATGGCCTTGACTTCATCCATGCCTGCATCCAATTCGTCCACAATCTTCATGGCAAAGCATTCGTTGCTTCCCAGCTTGGAACATTTTGCCACTTTTCCGAAAGCTCCTTGTCCCAGGAATTTACCGACTTCATAAATTCCCAGCTTTCCCTTCAGAAGGTGTCCCATTCTTGGTTCAGGCATTCTTGTAGCTCTTGGCGTTGTGAAGTTCACTTGAGAGTTGAAGATAGTTGTTCTTTAACAGCAGTTAAAGCTCAGTTGTCTGCAGGAAGTTCACCGTTTAAGAAGCTTTGTATCGAAACACAAGTCCTTCTTAATGTCGCTGTGAAAATCTTGAAGACAATCTCCTCCCAGACCTCCTCCTCTATTTGATAGACTTGCGGGCAATATTTTTCAACGCATCAAATGGCATCATGTCACATGATCATATCATGTTATAGTTTCATATTTGAACGTGTCAAATGACATCAGGTCACATGACAACTTTTGTCTGTTCTGTGTCACTGCTGAAACTGCTGATGTCATTTCTGAAGAAAGACATAAAAGGCAATGATGCAATCAACACAGATTTCTATCTGTATTTTGCTTGATTTTCTAATATCATATTTAACCAACGTCATTGCTGCCTTTCATTGTGTGATCACACAATAAATAACATTTTTCGGCATGTAAAAACTTCATACTTGCAGCGATTTCAGCAATCTTGGTACCTAAACATTCAGCTCGTTCGGGACTTTACTGCTTGTACTTTTGGTATTCACATACTTTTTGAAACACTGAGCAAAATATTTCTCATTGGAAATGCTTCAGTTTGTACGGGACAAAGTCTGTCCATCTCACACTCTGCAGTGACTCTGCTTTGCAGCATTCACACTTTGGTGATTCTACTCCTCCTTTCCGTACGTTTTGCGGCACGTAAAAACTCCTTCATACTTTCAGCGATTTCAGCAATCTTGCAATCAAAACATTCAGCTCGTTCAGGACATTGCTGCTTGTACTTTTGGTATTCATATACTTTATAGTGAATACCAAAATACTATATATTTAAAATATTGAGCAAAATGTGCCTCAAAGGAAATGAATGAGAAATTCTTCAAATCCTTCACAAACGCTGTGCACTTTAAAACCTATGAACTTCTGCATACTTTCAGCTAGAGACACCATTCAAACTTTGAAATATTAAACAAAGATTGAGCAGTTTTTGGTGTATTCAGCTTTTTTTAATCATCCTATGGTTTGTTATGCAAATGGAGTTCAAGTTGTATGCACATTTTAGGACATTTTTAAATTTTCCATGTCCCTCATTGGATGGAATGTTCCGGATCAGGATCATGGTCAGGCACCTTCCCTTCCAGAGAGGAGACGTTACATGTCCCAAAAGCCAAGTTCCATGGTTGGAGTTTGTGCTGCTGAGGCACCCGCCATAGGCTGCCACCCAAAACACATTGCGCTGGCCCCGTTTGAGCTGTCCTCCAGGTGGCAGGCCCACTGAAGGAATCCCACATGGGTTTTTTTTGGGCTGGACCCAACCAGAGGTCATGGGAGGAGGTCACATGGCCTGTGAGTCCCAACTCGAGGCCTGGCTCAAGAGTGGGGCCCTGACGGAGCCAATCTGGGGACGTAACAGAATCTTAAAGTGTGTTTCTCATTACAGGGGTTCTACAATGCACATTGTTTGTCTCGTCACCCAGGACCTGTCTGCCATATAGGAGACCCTACCAGGGGCAAAAGCCCCAGAGAGCACAGTATCTAGGATCACTCAAGCGCTCAAAGCCCCTCACCACAATAAAGTGGCGGTTCATGCATCACAAAAACAACCCTCTGCATTTATCCGGGCTTGGGACCGGCACATGAAAACACTGGATTGTGAACTCATGTGGTTGCATTATTGTTTTTTTTTTTTTTTTTTTTTTTTTTTTTTTTTTTTTTTTTAATTTCAGCTGTGCTTCTTTTTAAATTTTTTTTTTCAGCTGTGCTTCTTTTTAATTTTTTTTTTTTTTTACAGCTGTGCTTCTTTTTAATTTTTTTTTTTTCAGCTGTGCTTCTTTTTAATTTTTTTTTTTTTTTCAGCTGTACTTCTTTTTAATTTTTTTTTTTTCAGCTGTGCTTCTTTTTAATTTTTTTTTTTTTTTCAGCTGTACTTCTTTTTAATTTTTTTTTTTTTTTCAGCTGTGCTTCTTTTTAATTTTTTTTTTTTTCAGCTGTGCTTCTTTTTAATTTTTTTTTTTTTTCAGCTGTACTTCTTTTTAATTTTTTTTTTTTTTTTTGGGGGTCTTTTTTGTTTTCTTTTCTTTTTTTCATTTGATGGACCTTTCGTTTTTTTGTGTGGGAAACCAGAGTGGTTTAGGGCCTAGGCAAACAGTTTTCTTTTTTAATTTAATATGGGGAAACTGGAGTGCCTAGAGAAAACCCACAGGTAACGGTTCCTCATGTCTTTTATGTTACATGAGGTGTGAAGAACCTTCTCATTCTGGTAAAGAACCTCCAAAGTCTTTTGGAGTGCTTTGGTCTTTTGTCTAGTTTTGTTTCTTTGAAAGGTCCATCTTTTTCTAGTTCCTTGCTGCCAGTTGGAATTTCTTCTGGGGTTTTGTTTAAGGTGGTTTCAGCGGAACCAGGGGGTGTTGATTCTTGTTCTGTTGGTGGTGGACCATCCTCTGTGATAGCACTTGGTACATCACCAACAGTTGTGTCCGTGTGTGACAGTCTGTCTGATGGAATAACAGATTGTTCACACACTGAGGCTACTTCTCCCTCTTCCAGATTTATTGGCACTTCTTCTAATTGTTCTTCTTTCTGAAGGTGGATTATTATTGTATATGTTGTTTTCTTACAGTTTTTCTTTTTGATGGTTGAAGTAGCCTGATTTGTAATTCCTGTTTGGTCAGGTGCAGCATCTGGTCCACAAAGAGATTCTTCCTCACCAGGAAGGATGTCTTTGGATTTTTGAGGTTCTTCACAGCTTTTGGCAGGTGGGCTTATTTGGCTTGGTTGAGTTTCTGGGCCGTCTTTCTCACTTGCCGGAAGCTCCTCACAGATCTCGATGTCTGACGTTGAACCGTGCTGCACTTCATGCTGCACCATGACATGCTGCACTTCTTCCTGGAGCCCTTCACTCATGTCCACAGGTCCACCGTCAGCTGCTAGAGACTCTACTTCCATTCCTGGAAGCTGAGCTCGTCTCATTGTCTCCTCTGCTGTGGCTGCATAAGCAGACTTGGCGTTTACTGAAAGGTGCCTCATGGTGATGAAATCATGAGCAAGGGCTTGACTTGGTGTGATTCTCTGTCGAGGATCGAAAGCCAGCATGTTCTTCAGCAGATTTAAAAATGCTCGGTGGTCGTCATCATCAAATTGGTCGAAGATGTTCTTGTGGATGTTTTTCATTTCATGGAGATCTGGAATGTTATTGAGTCTTCTGACTGCTTCCCCTGTTTTTTCAGTGTACTCGCTTGGTGAGTTTAGCCTCCAGCCAGGATTGCTGCAGTCCTTTTCATATGTGAAAAAATCAGTTGAGAAGAGTCCTCCAAACAGAAGAAAATGGTCAGGTAAACCAAACCACTGAACCACACAACGAAGTGTATCGTATTCTTCATCGTAGGTAAAGGGTAGGTTTCCGAAGTACAAAGAAGCTAAAACCATACCAACTGCCCATATATCTGCACTGACACTCAGAGGGAGACCCAGACTGACCTCTGGGGCTCTGAATGGCACAATTTGGACAGTGGTTCCAAGCTCCATGTCCCATGATTCCATGGCCATACCAAAATCAATCAATTTTAACTTGTAAGGTGTTGACTCTTGGTTGACCATCATGATGTTGTCCAATTTGATGTCACAGTGACAAACATCTACGCTCTTTAGTGCGTTCAGAGCTACCAGCAGCTGCTGAGCTATAGCTCTGATTCCACACAGATGAGTCGGCTGGAAAGAGTTTTTCCGCATTAGGCTCTCCAAGCTCTGATCCAGCATTTCGTAGACCAGGCACATGTAATCCTGATGTTGAAAAGCCTCGTGGAACTTGAGGAGATTGTTGGCATCGGGGTCCAGAGATTTGATGAATCCCATGGCCTTGACTTCATCCATGCCTGCATCCAATTCGTCCACAATCTTCATGGCAAAGCATTCGTTGCTTCCCAGCTTGGAACATTTTGCCACTTTTCCGAAAGCTCCTTGTCCCAGGAATTTACCGACTTCATAAATTCCCAGCTTTCCCTTCAGAAGGTGTCCCATTCTTGGTTCAGGCATTCTTGTAGCTCTTGGCGTTGTGAAGTTCACTTGAGAGTTGAAGATAGTTGTTCTTTAACAGCAGTTAAAGCTCAGTTGTCTGCAGGAAGTTCACCGTTTAAGAAGCTTTGTATCGAAACACAAGTCCTTCTTAATGTCGCTGTGAAAATCTTGAAGACAATCTCCTCCCAGACCTCCTCCTCTATTTGATAGACTTGCGGGCAATATTTTTCAACGCATCAAATGGCATCATGTCACATGATCATATCATGTTATAGTTTCATATTTGAACGTGTCAAATGACATCAGGTCACATGACAACTTTTGTCTGTTCTGTGTCACTGCTGAAACTGCTGATGTCATTTCTGAAGAAAGACATAAAAGGCAATGATGCAATCAACACAGATTTCTATCTGTATTTTGCTTGATTTTCTAATATCATATTTAACCAACGTCATTGCTGCCTTTCATTGTGTGATCACACAATAAATAACATTTTTCGGCACGTAAAAACTCCTTCATACTTTCAGCGATTTCAGCAATCTTGCAATCAAAACATTCAGCTCGTTCAGGACATTGCTGCTTGTACTTTTGGTATTCATATACTTTATAGTGAATACCAAAATACTATATATTTAAAATACTGAGCAAAATGTGCCTCAAAGGAAATGAATGAGAAATTCTTCAAATCCTTCACAAACGCTGTGCACTTTAAAACCTATGAACTTCTGCATACTTTCAGCTAGAGACACCATTCAAACTTTGAAATATTAAACAAAGATTGAGCAGTTTTTGGTGTATTCAGCTTTTTTTAATCATCCTATGGTTTGTTATGCAAATGGAGTTCAAGTTGTATGCACATTTTAGGACATTTTTAAATTTTCCATGTCCCTCATTGGATGGAATGTTCCGGATCAGGATCATGGTCAGGCACCTTCCCTTCCAGAGAGGAGACGTTACATGTCCCAAAAGCCAAGTTCCATGGTTGGAGTTTGTGCTGCTGAGGCACCCGCCATAGGCTGCCACCCAAAACACATTGCGCTGGCCCCGTTTGAGCTGTCCTCCAGGTGGCAGGCCCACTGAAGGAATCCCACATGGGTTTTTTTTTGGGCTGGACCCAACCAGAGGTCATGGGAGGAGGTCACATGGCCTGTGAGTCCCAACTCGAGGCCTGGCTCAAGAGTGGGGCCCTGACGGAGCCAATCTGGGGGACGTAACAGAATCTTAAAGTGTGTTTCTCAATACAGGGGTTCTGCAATGCACTTTGCTTGTCTCGTCACCCAGGACCTGTCTGCCATATAGGAGACCCTACCAGGGGCAAAAGCCCCAGAGAGCACAGTATCTAGGATCACTCAAGCTCTCAAAGCCCCTCACCATTTTTTTTTAAAATTTCAGCTGTGCTTCTTTTTAAATTTTTTTTTTCAGCTGTGCTTCTTTTTAATTTTTTTTTTTTTTCAGCTGTGCTTCTTTTTAATTTTTTTTTTTCAGCTGTGCTTCTTTTTAATTTTTTTTTTTTTCAGCTGTGCTTCTTTTTAATTTTTTTTTCAGCTGTGCTTCTTTTTAATTATTTTTTTTTCAGCTGTGCTTCTTTTTAATTTTTTTTTTCAGCTGTGCTTCTGTCTAATTTTTTTTGTTTCAGCTGTGCTTCTTTTTAATTTTTTTCTTTTTCAGCTGTGCTTCTTTTTAATTTTTTTTTTCAGCTGTGCTTCTTTTTAATTTTTATGTATTTTTTTTTTTTTTTAATTTTAGCTGTGCTTCTTTTTAATTTTTTTTTTCAGCTGTGCTTCTGTCTAATTTTTTTTGTTTCAGCTGTGCTTCTTTTTAATTTTTTTTTTTTTCAGCTGTGCTTCTTTTTAATTTTTTTTTTTTCAGCTGTGCTTCTTTTTAATTTTTTTTTTTTCAGCTGTGCTTCTTTTAATTTTTTTTTTTTTAGCTGTGCTTCTTTTTAATTTTTTTTTTTCAGCTGTGCTTCTTTTTAATTTTTATGTATTTATTTTTTTTTAATTTCAGCTGTGCTTCTTTTTAATTTTTTTTTTTTTTTTGGGGGGGGTCCTTTTTGTTTTCTTTTCTTTTTTTTATTTGATGGACCTTTCGTTTTTTTTTCATGTGGGAAAACCATGGGGATGACACCTTTTTTCTCATAGACACACTCATAAATGATATAAGGAATTCCAAGGGATTTTAGACACTTTCAATGACACATGCCTTTTTTCATGTTCTGTTAGCTGGAAATCCATAACAAATCTATTTCCTTACATGTGTTTAAAATAAATTCAATTGGAATTTTCAGAATTTTAATTAGAATATGGACAGTATTCGGTATATTAAGCTTTTATATTAGCATAAGCCTAGCTTTTTGGGCTACGTTGTAATCTTTCACAAATAATTTAGCATCAACCAGTTATATTAGTGTTATGCTAGCTCATTTGACATCTACTAAGGTTTTATAGGCTAAATTGGCAAGTTTTTTTTTTCGGTTTTGAAGTTTTATCCAATTGTTTTGATTTTTTAAGCAAATTTCTTCAAATTCTTTGTGGACTTTTTAAAACGTATGCAACACTGAACACTTGGACATTCATGCTTACACTAATAATTTTAAGTTAAGCTAACATTTTAGCAACATTTTAGCTTTTTTAGGCTATTTTGGCATCTACTGATGAAGCCAAAAATCAAGCTGCTTCCATGATGTGTCTCAGCCTCACTTTGTGTTAGCTGAGCTCATAAAAGTTGCACATTTAGAAAATTGTTCAACTACATTTGTTCAACAAAAACAAATTATCTCCATTTCATTCCAATAGAATGATCCAAATTCTCGAGAGAAAAAAAAAGTTTATTTTGGTTGTTTTTTTTGGGGTTTTTTTCTTGCTTTTTGTCAAACCAGTGAATTTAATAACTGTACTGTGTTGTTTTTTAAAATTCTTTCAGTCATGTTTCTATTCATGTTTCAGATAGGTCATGTTTGAGTTTGGCTAGTTTGTTCTTTAGTTAGTAAAATTTCCTTTTTTCTAAATACAGTAGCAGATTATGAAAAGAAATGTTACAATTTTTTTAAATAACAATCTGTCACTTCCAACACACGAGCATCAACCAAGAGGTAGTACGCATGTATTTTTTAACATTATTTTGGCCCGCAGCAGCAGTTCCATGACATCATGGAGAGCAAAACCGTAAAAACAAAATTTCGAACTACACAAACGAAGCTAAAACACACGTATCGGAGATATCCAGGGAATTTTTTGAAATCATTATGGGATGGCCACACCACCCACGGCTTCATTGCGATTTTGTAGCAAATCGTGTGACTTGGCGATTTTTGAGCTTTTCCACAAAATGGGAAAACAAAACTTTTTTCACATTTTTACGAAACTTCGCAAACATGCTGGCTGCCGGAGTCTTCAATGAAATTAAAATGTTTACTTTTGTAGATTCTTTTGAAAGTTATGTCTATATGTTCAGTATCACGAGGCGACCAAACCCGTTAAATGGTCTTTATGGAGATAAAAACCAACAGAAAAGCCCCCCTTTTAAAAAAAGTATTTTTTTCATCAATTTCTTCAATTACCAGATCACTTACTCCATTCATGTCTGCTACCCTGTTTTTTTCTTTACTTTATTCTGAAACAAACCTTCCTGTCTCTACCTTAGTGGCAATCACATATTTAAGCCTTTATTTTAATTTTCTTTTCAAATTTGCAAAAATATAAGCATGAATAATTTAATCTTTTCCACATTGTGACATCCGATAGCGTTCACCCTGCATGACACTGCAGTTCCTCTCACTGCTAAAAGACAAGAGTCACAGAACTCCTCAGGGAGGAAGTGTCTCATTTATCCACATTCTGAAGTCATGCAGCCCGAGATGAAGAATTGTCCAGCTCCAGGAAGCTGCGCCTCATAAAACTCATGCACCTTTGTCAGCCCATGAAAGTCACAGTCTGGTCAAACCTAAACTTCTGCAAAACAATGCAGTTTCTTTTAAAGGACACGTAACTGAATTGTCTCACAGAAGGAATGTGTGTGTAATTTGATTAAATGTGGGCTTGCTGGTTTTTTGTTCCCTGCTGCCTCTTATGGCCTGGTGCATTTTATAGCTCATTGGTGAAGGGACTGCGAATAAATTAAGCCTATTAATATTTATAAAAGGCTCTGGGCGAGTCGATGCGAACAAGTCGTTTATCAAAGGAGCAGAAATTTTGTTCCCCTCTAGAATTAGTCGCAGGTTACAATACGTCCCCAATGGGGGCAGCTTATGGTGCAGACAAAAAGCCTGGGAATAGACCAGGGGTCTGCAAACTTTAATGTTAAAAAAGCCATTTGGTCCAGTTTCTTATTGAGCAAAACGCAGTGAGAGCTGCAAAATTCCACTTAAACTTTTCAAAAAAATGTTTTTTTTCCCCATTAAGACATTTATTCAAATGTAGCTTTTAAATATTTGCAATAATTGAATTGCAATTGCGTTAGATTTTTATAGATAACATTTTTAACAAGTTCTTTTCAAAATAAAACACACCTTGTATCAAATAAAATCCTTCTCTTTCAATTAAATTAAAGTGCTAAAAAGCTATTTAAAAAAGTCGTGTTTTATCAATATGACTTAGGTTGCCTTTTATGATCAAATATAAACATCTTTGTTGTAGAATTTGATTAACAAAATCTACACGTCTAATTGCAGTCTATACTTCAAGAACTACTTCTCTGAACAGCAACTAGGCACTGTTTGGCAGCAGAAGATAAGAATATGAGCTAAAAACTTTTTCTACTAACAATAGATTAAGGCTTTTATCATTATCTTGCTTAGTTTCCTGACATAAATAATACAACTTGATAAATTAAAACAAATTAACAAAAACTATAAACTCATTTTTTATTCAAATTATTGGCTGTTCTCTTTAAAGCCAAAGAGCCACAATAGAGGGATAAAGGAGCCACATGTTGCTCCAGAATGATAGGAATCAACATTTTAAGAAAATTAACAAAGTTTTAATTTTACAAAGAATAGGAATGTTTTTTTTTACTTTAAATTAAGTGTCCCATTTAGCTTTTAAAACATAAACAAAGACAATCAAACAGTATCTGTTTAACTTGTGTTACAGACAATTCAGAGAAATAGTATAGATGTCACATCGCTAAGAATCTCGTTGAATCTGCTTTACTTTTTTTGTAGATGTACATTTTTTAAAAATATAGTAAAACTTTATTTTTAAAAAATTCCATGTAAAAAACAACTTTTTGAGTCATAAATGCTTCTTTTGCCTTTTTTTGTCTGCTAAAGTAAAACTTGACTAAAATGATTGATATCACCGCTGCAGAGGGCCCATGTCATTGTTCGCCTGGGCCCCCCAAATTGCTAAGCCCACCCCTGCAAATAACGTATTTAGTATTTTTTTTATGTATTTTTATTAATGACAACTTGGTGCATTGAAAGAATGTATAATGTGTTGATCAAATTTGAGACAGTGTGTAAAGAAGGTCCTTTTTTTCTGAAAACTCATGTCAATATTTTTGCATCTTAAACTAATCAAAGGGTCTAAAAACCTTTCTTCCAAAAACACAAAAAATAAATTTCTGATCATTTTTTGGTGTGCTTTACAGGTTGAAACAGTTATCCAGGTTGTTAAAAACTTTTGGGTAGATCATCAAGCTGTGCTTACGTTACGGTGTCCTGTTTCTCCCTCGGGCAGAGGAAGCAGAGCGACAGACCAGACAACAAAGTTGACAAAACGTCTCTTTAAATATTGGCTGCAGAAGTCATCAGGGGGAGGAGAGAAGGGAGCACGAAGCTCCAGGGAGCTGCTGGATAAAAACAAGCCAGAATCACAAGGCAGTGATGACCTGAACGGATGGAACTGTCAGCAGATATCCAGCCTGTTGTATTGACTCTGGGCAGGAGTTGAGAGGGAGGGGTCCGTTCAAAGCTGGAACTAAATCTGTGGGCTTCAAGGTTGCGGAGAAGGTCTTTGTGGATCTTCAGAGGATGAATCATTGAGGCTGTCACTTTTGCTACAGTTATGTACCTAATGAGCTGCCAGATTCTCATTGAGAAATCAATTGTGCTGAAACAACAGGGAAACTTTCATCTAGACAAACAATCCTTATACTGTGTTTTGAGGAATAAATCCAAATGGTAGAAACTGACCAACAGAGGGTCACACTGTGAACATGGAAAACAAAGAAAGCGAAGAAACAAATATGCATTCTTGAGGAAATTTGGATGAACACAAACTAAAACTGCAAAGTGGATTAATTTAGAGACCTTTTAACAAATCTGTTAGATCTATGACAGCATTTTTTTAAAGCTGTTTTGGAAATTCTTGTATTTTCAAATAAAACTGTTTCCTTGTTTTGAAATAAACCCTACCGAATGAGAATTTCTGTCCCAAACATCTTCTCTCTGAGAGCATATAACCAGGTCTCTAGTTATTGTGAGCTGAGAAAGCCTCATGAAAAGTCTACAAAGATCCACACAGACACACTTGCTGTATAACATTACCTTACAGTAGTAGGAAATGATATCAGAAAAGCAACATGTGGCTCTTTTTACAATACTGGCTATGTCAGAAATAAGGGAATATTAACCACTCTGATGCTACATTCATACCAAGCACGTGACGCTTCTTGAATGCATGTTTAGCATATGGTGTTTACACTGGACTCTCACTACCCGATACTAATGCATGTCAGCCACCTACAGTTGGTGCGAAATGTTGAATCTTGCTCCAGGCTTTTTCTTTCACAGCTCTATTCCGATATTCGAAAGATTTGGTGTCATATAACTCCCGCCGGACACAAACCACAACTATTTCTCCTTCATGACCAACTTTCAAACAGTTGCCACCTCAGTGAATTAAAAGAGATGCCATCCATACATCACCACCAAATCCAAGGTCCTGATTGGTCAAAGTTGAACTTTTAACGTGCATCCAATGGCCGTGCATTCAGTATTACAGTGCTTGAAATCCAAAAAATGGTCATAAAAACTTTCAAAGCCACACGTAAAAGTGAGAGTTTTAAACGTGGAAGCCCAAAACACACATTTACAGATGTCATTGGCAGTGGTTGTTTGAATGCGCATTGAATGCGCTAGTTTGAGACCCCTCCAGCTGATCATCTTTTTGATCCATCTTAAAAGCCTTCTCAGTAGTCTTCTTTGTGAAAGGGCCGTTTTAAACCAAAATGAATAAAACAAATCTGTGTTGTTTTTGAGGACATAGTTTCTGCAGGGCGTCAGTATTTCATTTGAAATTTGCCTCTGAGTCGTGGTTTTAGAGCGACTCTGGCCTCCTTCCCCACCCTGCTGCTGAGAGGTCTCTGTTTACATGCTCTCCCCCAAGATTACAGTCCCTCACACCCCAACATAACATCGGTGAAACATAACTGGTGAGCAATATTGGAGCTATCTAGCCGTACAGCTTTGATCCACATACCAGCTCAGACGATGAAACTGAAGACGCACGTGGATCTAGACGTCTACAAATAGATGCATCAGAATGGAGCGGAACAGGAAGTTTGTGGTCCACCCAGAATATTTTCTGCGTCACAAATAAACAGTTTTTCAAGCATCAATTTACATTTTTTTTCTGTTTCTGATTCACGATTTGAAGAAAGAAAATACTCAGAAATGCAGTTTTGAGCAGAACTTTCTTTGTTATATGTTCTTCATCGTGGGAAAAATGCCACAACAACATGTTAAAAAAACAATTTTCAACAGAGTGGGTCTTTAGGAAACAGATCACAAGCGAAGGCTTGGACGTTCTGACATTCTGTTTGGCTGAAGCATTTAAATTAGCCATGAGGAACACATCTGTGTGGGAGCAGAGAACACTCTGAAACAGTAATAAAAGTTACAGCTCAAGAGAGTTGCAAATCTTTCCAGAGTGGAATTTTGTGGGTTTTCTGTGTGCGATTCCAAAAAAAAAGTTTTAGATGGAAACTCTACATCCACCTTAAACATTACCATCTACAATAGAAGATTGTAAAAGGTTGTTCGTTAAAAAAAAAAAAAAAAGAAAAGAAAACAAGAAGTGCTTAAAGCTTCACTTTATGTAAAAAAAATATAAACAAATAATTACTTAAAGTCAATTAGACAGTGAGCCCTGAACCCACATTCTATTAGATGATTTTCTGATAAATTAATGCACTATTCTATGATATTCTAATGTATTGGAAAGGGTCTGTACTTTAGAGAGTACAAGAATAGAGAAGATGCCCAAAGTAGACCCAAAGTAAAGTTAGAAACAAGACATTTAAGTTGAAAGCGAAACATGGAATCCATTGGAGCAAAAAAATGAACAGCTTTTTTCTGCCTTAAATATGTTCTGGGATCAGTGTATAACAGTTTCTTAATCTTAATCTTTATTAATCTTTACTGCTCGATGTCAAATTTTTGTATTTAGTTGCTGAGAGACGTAGAAAAGAAGTCACCAAAGTTATGTGGTGTTTTAAATAAAAATAACAATCACATAAATCATAATTCCAGTGACATTTACTGAGCTGTTTCTGCATTTTCTGAAGTGAAAAACTGCTCTGATCAGCAGTTGTTGTACTAGAGTTTTTTCTTTTTTAGATGCACTGCAGACTCTATTTTTTCATTTAAACTTGACAGAAAGGAGGTTTGGTCTTCCTTTTGGCCCGCGTGGCCTCCTGCTCTCAGAACGAGGAGCTGATTCACAGGATTACTGCCCTTTATGGGTCAGTTCTTCTGGAACTATACTAAAGGAGAACTATTACCTTTGTGTCAGTCTTTTATTTACAATTAACCTGCTGCCTTCACATTTTTCTGTGGTTTGGACACACTGATTCTGTCATGAAAAAATGTCTTATAATAATGTCCCACAGCAGTCCTGGACCAGGATGTTTTTGCAATTCTTCTTTCTTACTGCGGGTTTGAGGGAAAATTTAAGACAAATAACGGAAAGTTTATACAAAGATATATCAGACATTAAGTAATTAGTCATCAAAATTGACTGGAATTACACATACACTAGTAAATTTCAATCATTACTCTTAAACATTTGCAAAAATGTTTAGTCTTTTGCGCTTAGAACATGACACAATGAAACTATTAAATATTAAGATTGTCAAAAGAAGTTCAGTAGATTGCTTTTAAAGTAGTGGGAAGAAGCAGAGTTATATCATCCCATCCCTGTTTTGCTTTTCCCAACTTTTAACCTTTAATTAAATTATGATTTAGGGTCTTAACTTCAAATCAGGTATTTTTACTTTACCAACACAGATTCAGGTCATTAAAAGTTCCCTAGTATCAACAAATGACATGACAAATATGACATACATAATAATGTAAATAGACATAACATTATTTCTGAAATCATTATTACAGATCACGTACTATAAATATGTGCAGATTATTTATCATTAAAAAAATCATTAATATAAATCATTTTTTGTGAAACAATGTAGAGTGATTTAATAAGTTAAATGAGGAGGCTGAGGTTTTTGGATCCATATGCGGACATTTTAATGAAGTAGAGCAAGAGCAAGACATAGGCGTAGTCAGAGTCCAAGCGAGGGTCGAAAATACAATGGTGAGGAAGGAGAACGAGGACTCAGGAAAAGGGTCAGGGAACCAGAAAAGACAGATAATAAATGACCGCTCACAATGAGTGAAGGCATGGCAGGCATATAATATAGTAAGACTAATGGGTGATTAGAGCCAGCTGGTGGAGAGGTGAGGGATCAGTATACTGGAGAGAGCTCCCTCTGGTGGTTGGAGGAGGAGCTGGACGGCTGAAACCTGACAATAAGAAACACATTACTTTAAAAATATTTTTAATCTGATCATTTTTATTAATATTTTATGATTTTTGTTATTATTCTTTTCATTTTTATTTTGGTCAATGTCAGTGTCCTTGTCACAGATTAATCTAGTTACAGATATGGCAATGATGTAA
This sequence comes from Oryzias celebensis, assembly GCA_014656515.1. Classification (NCBI taxonomy): domain Eukaryota; kingdom Metazoa; phylum Chordata; class Actinopteri; order Beloniformes; family Adrianichthyidae; genus Oryzias; species Oryzias celebensis. The sequence continues at coordinate 25,821,944 of BNCR01000003.1, read as the reverse complement.
AATAAAAAAAAGTCCATATTGTGTAAATTGTCCAAAGTTGCTATTTTTTCTTCTGCTGTGTGATTAACAGCCATCCTTTTGGTTTTAACAGAGTTTATAAGTTCTCATTGTTGCATTGTGTGCAGACAGTGCTTGTTAGGGTCCTTGTCCTTCTGCGGCTGTTATCAGCTCCCTTTCCAATGACTATGAAATTGCAAAAATCGGATTTGTAATAATAAACTTACCTAATGGAAACACAATTTTGAAAAAAAAAAAACTCACATTTATCTGAAAAAATTTTTGTGATTGGAGGAGGTAGTTTTTGAGGCTTATTGAAATTGACATATTTTGCAACACTGCAATGAAAACACATTTTTAGAATGAATGAGTCAAGAGACCTTTTTGGTAGGAACTGGCTGCCTTGGGCAGGTCCAAAAGCATCACACAGCTCATCAAAACTTGAGTGTGTCGTGGACTTGATAAATCCACAGCTCCTCTGTAAAATCACCAACCACAATTTCCCAGAATCACTTCATCCGTAGCCACTCCCATTTGCTACGAGCTTGTCGTTCAATGGCCTGAATAAGATGCCTGCGTCTCCTTTGATAGATGATGATGAGTGCTAGTGACGTGACAGAAGTGTGAATGTATATTGTTGTTTTGTCAAACTGAAAGAAATGTACGCTTACTTGTTAGGAAGTGAATTTTTTACTTTTTGGTGAACAGGCTTCTCAAATGCGACATTGTTTAGATATACAGAATGCGCCCGGCACTGCTGTGGCGTCATCCAAATGCGCCCTTGTAGTTCTTTGACTGAATCAACTTAAAACAATACCATAACGCCGCATATCTGCTGTAAATCAAAGTAGTGTTCACATCTGTTGCCATGTTTTTGAATGTGTTTATTGGCATAATTATGATTGACACCCCTGGACTGGTCACCAGTCTGTCGCAGGGGCCACAGTCACACTCCCATGCACACCTAGGGACAATTTAGAGTGGCCAATTTAACCTATGATATAATTTCTTTTTTCATTTGTAGAATTTTGATAAAGTTTTGCGCATGTGTGTAATGGAAAGTACATACTGAAGTAAGTAGAGGTTTTTCTCCAGGTCTAAACTCTCTGCTGAAAATTAAGGTCATAGTTGACTTTTAGAGATACTGGAGAGAGCCCAGGCAACATTATTTTCTTGAAATCATTTTGACTCTTCTATTTATTAATAGAACAAAAAAGCTGGATTTAAAGTTTGTAGATTTTTAAAGCCATTCGTGTGGTGAGTTTTCCTGATGTTATGACATTTATTAACAAAATATTGAATCCTTGGCTCAAGCTTAACAAAACAATGTGACATGAAATGAATGTCTTAGAAATGTGGGCGTGGTTAACAATAAACCTCTGTTGCTAAGGGCATACAAAAATGTACTTTTGTTGATTTTTCTAAAGATTACAAAGACCTTTTTAATCACTCCAAGGAGACCAAAAAAAAGATCGCTATGAAGATAAAACCAACAGAAAAGCTGCCATGTTGAGAAAGTGTTTTTTTTTTCAATTTTTTTTTTCTTTTATGAATTTGTTTCTTGCAGCTTTGATTAGGGTAACAGGGGAGAAAGGAAAGAGTGAAGGAGTTGAAGAATTTAAGTTAAGTTGCTTAATTGAGTTTAATATCTTGGTAGATTAAAACATACAAACAAGAAAAACTTAAAAATAAAACGAACAACAAAAAACTAATGGGATGGGGCACAATTTCTTTATTTCAGTACTGAAGACATTAAGGTAATTAATTCTCGTGAGGCAAACAGAGGGACACGTTAACAGCTCGGCATGTCTGCAAAAAGACGGCCGCAGTATGTGGTTCTGGTGTTGCATGTGGTGCACTCGCAGCTTTTGGCCACAGGGTATTTGAAACCCACCGGACATCCCTCAATGAATTTGACTTCGTAGGACCAGTCCCCGCTGCAGATCCTTTCTTTAGGCTGGTCTTCATAGCTGATATAGATGGGGTCCTACCCAAAAACACATGCATTGTAAACCTTGTTACACATTAGTGAATGTGATTTACCACAAAAAAAAACATTTTAAAAAATTTCATTTATTCTTAAAAATTTTAGAAAACTATTTTTTTCTGCCCTGTAGTTTATCATCATTCCACCAGGGGCAGTAGGAGGGCTTTTCTTGCTCATTTCAAAATGTCTGCCTCCATGAAATCTCAAAAATACTTTCGGTGGGAAAAAGTTTATCTAATTTTCTAAACTTGAACGTGAGAATGACTTATCTATTGTGTTTTTAAATGACTTCTTGCTGTATTGAAATAATGCTAAATTAGATGATAATTATTTTTTTAAAGTGGTAAATAGGGAGCTTATTTTCCCCTGAACAGTCCTGGCGTTATTTTTGCATCTTAAACTAACATTGTTGTGAGCAAAAACTAACTGACTCATCCAACATATTATTATTGATTCTATCTATATCTCACCAAAAAAAAATACTGCAAGTTTTCTTGCAGATTTCATCAAAGGGTTTTAAAAAAAAATAAATTCCCCCCAAAAATAGTGTTTTAGTTTCTATTCTTCTATGCAGATTTACAGGGTTAAAAGAATAACAATAATTGAGATTAAAACAATTTTACACTGTGGAGTACCAGTGCTGACGTAGTTTAAGCAGAACAAATGAACAGACATTGACAACTTTCCTGAGACAGAAAACATGTTGCGTTACAAGTTGACAGTCTGAGTCATCCGTCACCTCATGGTAGCACCGTCCTTCGCATATGGTGGTGTGGACGCACCCGCTGATGCCACAGCTCTCCACAGGGATGCTGACGTTTTTGGGATGACAGGAAAAGCTGCAGACCTGCCCCACCTCCGCCAGCACCAACAGAGCTGCCACGACAACCAGCTGCATCCTCTGCCTGTCGCAGTACCAACGCCTACCACAGGAGGAAGCCAGAGGTAACGTGGTTTCCCAAAAAGAAAACTGTGAAAAGATCCTGTAGCTTAGGCAGACTGTATTCCCAAAAGAGTTCAGAAAATATAGAGGAAGAACTTAAAAATAACGTCTTAACATTACTGACACTAAAGTTCCTTTCAAAGAGTGCATCAAAACAGAACACGAGTTCAAAAACAGCAAAGACGATCAGAAACAAAGGTAGCATAATTTCATTTTTGAAACTTGCAAATATTTCTTTGCAAATATTTGCAAAGAAAAGATTTTATGCATTTTCAAACCCCCTCTAATGTCATCTGTCTTCTGTACACTGAACACTTGAGCAATGAAATGTGATCTTTTACAGTGGACGAGTTCATACACCTTTGATATTTCCCAAAAAGGTCACAAACAAAGACATCATTTCAATGCATCAACAAATAACAAACTGACACATCACCTGCAGTTTGGCACAAATCCTACCTGTAGATCTCCAGCGTCACTGCAAGCTCGGCTGAAAGTGTTGCTTCCTCTTCTCCTCTCTAAACTGCATTAGTTCACCACCCATGCTGCTGTAGTTTAAATAGTGCTGCAGATAATCCTGTTAATCTGTTCGGCCTTGGCTTGGTTCTGATTCTCCTACCTTTTTATACTTGATGCAAATCCACGATTTTCCCCCCACCAAAGGTTCATGGGATGGCTTCCAGCTCAAGGCCTTTCCTCCCACACACGAGGAAGGGGGAGCGAGGTATCTTCAAAAATCGCGCTTAGATTACATGATTGAACAGCTCAGATGGAGCAGAAAAACTTAAAAATAAGTCTGCCCCCACAGTGAGATGGAAAACACTGATATGAGAGACAGTAATTAATTTGCCGTGCTCCACCTCCCCTGCTTTGTGTGGGGGTCACATGTGAGCTGATGCACATTGCTGCCTGTATATGTAATCGCTCTTTTCTGAACCCTCCAGGATGTTTTATCAGGCTGAATTTGTATCAAGCATTTTTATATTTGCCCCTCGTCCTGGTCTGAAGGCATTGTTACTAAGCTGCAGATGCATCATTCTGGTGTACTCATTGTTGCCGCACTCCACACCCCGTTGGGAAGTGATGGTGACCAGAAATGCTGGTTTTATTTGAAGTGATCAGGAGTCTGGAACATTTGCAGATGGAGTGAATGTCAGGTTACAGTATGTTCACATCGCGTTCGGCCACGCCCGTTTCAGCAACTACTTCCAATGAAAAGTCTATGTAAACGTGCGTTTTGTGCTTCTGTGTACAAAACTCTCACGTTCATGTGTAGCTACGCAGCTTTTTACGACCGTTTTTGGGATCATCATACTAATGATGTGGCCATTGAAGGTGCATTGCAAGTTAAACCAGGTCAAACTTTGACCAATCAGTGAATCAGATTTGATAAAATTAAAAGACCACTGGGAACACTTTTACAATCAATCAAAAGATGATCAGAGTGGAACTTTAAGATACAATATCTTGTCATTGAATATTGTGATACACGCGGTGAAGATTTTGTTTTTCCATCAGTGGGTATGTAGTTATTAGTACTAGAAAAATAATTACATAAGCTATTTCAAAGACTATATGGGTCAGATAGAGGGATTGAGACACAATACTCAACGTTATGATAGAACACACTTTATCAACCCAGATGTATTGAGAGAAGGGGACTGATGGGCATCTGTGGGGTGGTCTCTTACTGGCCGGCTTTTTGTCTCTGCTCCAGTCGATCCGCCCACCATTCATATACAGCTCATGTGCCTATTTGTCTCTGTCATTACAGGTTCTTCCTTCTTCAGATTTCAGTGGCCCAAGCAGTCAAGCCAAGTGAGGAGAAACCCAAACAGCAGATGGAAAAAGCTAAGTGGCCTCCAAACAAAAAAACTATGTTAAATACAATTTTAAAAATGTGATTAATCAAGCATTGTCTTATCATGGTGCAATCAGAGGATGTTGCTTATTGCTGCTTATTTTGAGGCATTTTCTAAAAGCTGATACTTTGCTTTGGACTGTGGGAACCTCATTGTCCCTGGATACTCTGTCCTCATGAGTTATTTTTAGAATCTCCGCATTTTTTCACACCAATTTCAATCCATGACTTATGAGTTCAGTCACGTTCACACCGGCCTCAGCAATACGCATTCAAACAGTTAGTTTCAGTGAAAAGTCCTTGTTATTGTTGGAACATCCTTTTATGGATCACCACAGTGAAACTGATTCACTTCTTGACACAACCTTGTATTCTCTCTGGGCTAGGGACGAGCACAGGGAAACCAAGACACAGCTCCCTTGTGCAGCAACGTAAAGCCTAAGAACCCACACTGGATAAAGCCAAAGGAGCCATTGAACCCTGCACGTTGAAAGTTAAACCAGTTGAACTTTGACCGTGCAGGGACTTGGACTTGGTAGTGACATATGGATGCCGTCCCTTCTTATTCACAGAAGGGCCAACCATTTGAAAGTTGATCATGGAGGAGAACTGATTAACTGTGATTTGTGCCTGACTGGAATGATACAACACCAAGTCTTTCCTATATTGGAATAAGGCTGTAAAGACAAAACCCGGAGCAAGATTTGCAAGATTTGCACCACTTTAAAATTTCACATCAGCTGTACAGTAGGTGGCGTACATGCACTAGTTAATGGTTCAGAAAGAAAAAGAAGCCCTTCCATGCTCGTCCAGTGTGAACACCATGGGCTAAATGCACGTTTCAGAACCTGCAGATCTAATTTAAAAAAGTTGTGAAATCAATCTGAGAAACGCATAAATCTCAGATAAATGTACAATGATACAAAGGAAGCTAAAACCTACAAGGCAATGCCCAGAAATAGCAACAGTTGGCGTTCAATACAACTGATTTCTATTGTGCTGTGGAAGGATCTTCAATACTCCTGTTGAATTTGCAGTGGAGAGAGTCTGCAGTGATGGAAAAGCTTTACCTGGGCAGCAGCCATGCTGCATCCGTGACCTCCCCATCTGCCCTTGCAGCCTCGCGGGACCCCCATTCCTGCATCCTGCTGAAATGCCACATCCGTTTATCAAGACTGCAGGAAATCTGATACAGTCACCTCCTCCTCTAAGGTGTGAAATGTCAGGTGAAATATATCATTGTTAGCATGCGTTCTGTCCTTAATGAACTCAAGTCATAGCTGGTTAGTCTTGTATTTAGGGTAGAACAAGTCATTTGTCATTTTTTGACACAGCAGCTGGCGGTTCCTCTTGAACTGAGCTACAAAAATACAATATAATGATTATGGAGCTGAAACTTGAATCTGTACATGCATAACATTGGTATAAAAGTTATATATATATACTTTATTGGTATTTCTCCTAAATCTGCATAAACCACATACAATTCTTGTCAGTATTACAGTATTAAGAAAAGCCAATTTGCTCTGCAGGAGCTGAAAATAAAAATGTTTTTTTCCCACAGCACTATAAGGCCTGTCCTGAAATGTTGCATCATGGGAAGAAATTTGCAGGTGATCCCTGTTACCTCTGAAAAGAAGGATTTATTTTGGCTGCGAAGTATCAAAAAAAAAAGGTTTTTGCAATACAAGTTTTATGTGAACCAAACTCTTTTTTAAAGATATGATATTCACATTCACACAGATCCATTTATATATGTGAGTTACCAGTACAATCACCAATTCACCTGTGGCCAATGACAGGTTGCTCCACTGGAGCAACTGTGGACAAACGCCTTCATCACGTGCAGCACAGTGCAGTAACAAAAGCCCATTAGGCACAGGATGTCTGTTAAATACCTACAACACATCTACTGTAGATGTCTACAGGACATCTCTGACAACTCTATTGTGTTACTCTATTAGATGTCTACCAATAGTGTTCTGGAAGATTTTCTAATCTTATAGAGTAGCAAAATATCGTCTGCGACGTCTAGTCAAACATGCAGTTGTTATCAAACCATACAGCTGTTATTATATTCAAACATGTAATTGTTATTTTATTTAGAAATGCAGTTGTAGAGTTAGATCAGTTAATTCTTCAGTTCTAGCACATCGCCTGTCTGTCCTGGGAGAGGATCCTTCCTTCATTGACATCCCTGAGGATTCTTATTTTTCCCCCCCAAGATGTGTTTTTTTTTAAGAGTTTTTCGTCACTGAGAAGGAGGGTCTAAGGTAGTTTAGCTTCATCTGTTTAGTTTAGCAACCAATTTTTTATATTGTTATGATTGACTTTATGCTCTTTGCATAAATACCAGTGTAAAGCTCATTGAGACGACTATGGTTGTGATTTGGTTTGATTCTACCTGTGGTGATTGGATCAAAACTGTGGTTCTTTTTTAAACATTTTCATTTAAATAAACACACATAATTAATTTTTCTTCAGTTTTTTAGACTTAAAAAATTCAAAAGATGAATTATAAAACTCTTTGATTAATCCAACTGAAATTTGGAGAAACTCTATATTTATATACGGTACATATATTTTCTATTTTCATTTTACAGACAAAAGTAATAAGAATAAAAATGTAATAAGAATGATTACAGGAAGTAGCTATAAGGACCCATCTACTCCATCGTTATCTAAAGTAAGGATATTAAAATTCACTAATTTAGTAAAATGTGGTATTTTAAAATTAATACATAACAATTTAAAAGGACATGCAATTTTCAAAGAACAAAAACCTCAAGTAAGAACTAAAGATAAATAAAGATGTGATTCAATACAAGGAATCAGTTTATGGGATGATCTTAAAAAGGCTAAATCAATACATCTATTTTGAAAAAAACATTTAAAAGGAAATATTTTAAAGATATGAACTACAAGCATTTGTGGTTGTTATGTCTACATTTTAAATTGTATCAATATTTTGTGTGTAAACTAAGGAAGACACAATAATTGGTGCTTACTCTGTTGCCTTTTTTCTTTTCATGTATATTGTTTTGAGAGAAGAAAAAAAAGTCATGCGTACGCATGTATGTAAAAGCACGAATCAATCATAACATTAACGTTTTTTTTAAATAGAAAATGGAACTTTCTTGGACATTAAATAGGATTTTGTAATTGTTTTGTGTTAAAGAGTAAATGAAATCAAATATAATCATCAGTCAATACTGAAATGAGATTATATTACATTGGAAAATGTGACTTTCAAATACTTGAACATCAAATTGGTGATCTGTTCTCTTTTTGTTGTTGTTATTTATGTTTTTATTTATTTATGTTTTTACCGTGATCTTGCAGTTATTTGTCTTTTAGACTATACAAACAGCAGCAACACAAATGACGACTTTGAAAAAGCAGACTTCAGATGACTGTAGAAGTTGCATTTGTATCTAACACTGAAACATCACATTACGTCCCTTCTCTGTATTAGCTTCAGCTGTTTCACGGCCATAGAGGGACTAGAGTGCATCCTAGCTGTCATTGGATAATCAGCGGCCTGCACCCCTGCACAGGCTGCTAGTCCATCACAACATTGCAACTTCATCACCTTTTATTATTACTGACCTCACAACTCCCCCTGGTGCCAGCTGAGGAGCATGCTCAATGAGATGCGCGGGTGATGAATGTGCGGCGAGCAGCCGGCTGCACATGTTCACGAGGAGGAGAGCTACTCTGGTGTTTTAAAAAGAAATGCTGGAGGACAACTGCGGTGGCTGAAAGTACCATTTTTGTCTGCTCCACGTCACCATTTCTGAAAAGTTAACAAAGTGCGTGATTTTATGTTCTTTTCTTGAATTAAAGGGGGCAGAGAAAAGTTTATTCCATTTTAGAAAAAGGTAACAAAAGCAACCAAAAAAAAAAAAAACCCTCTGCAGGAAATTTAAAGCTAGAAATTTACTGAATACTCTGGAGATGATTAACATTCCTTAGAGAAATATTGGATCTGGAGTAACAGGCTGTTCTGTTCTAATTAGACCGTTTGATTCCAATGTATACTTGAATGAAACAGATTAAAGTCAAATGGCTGCAGCTGCTGATTGTTGTGGATCCCAGCACCAGGCCTGTAGGGGCCCCGCAGAAAAACTAATTATCTGCACAATGAAATTCAACCTGGGAGGTTTGAAAGGTACAATGAATGCAGGCTTTTCCCTCTCTCCAAATAAATCTGAGGTGGCAACTGGGTGGATGATCATTAGCAGGGACTCAACAGTTATCTGAACAGTTGCTCCACTGTCTGCCTTTAGAATTAGTATGTGTGCAAAAACGCAGCCTATGCTGAAAAACATACACAGTGATGCCTGTTTTCACAGAGACCTTCCTCTACTGTAATGTATCTATCAAAAAACAGCAATAAGAGCAAATGTGACCAAAATGAGACATAACAAAAATGAGAATTTTACCTTTAATAACAGAACAGCATTCATCTTAAACGTGAAGTGTTTTAAAGTGCTGTTATAATAGCAGTGCAAAAATCAGACAAAATTTGACAAAGAAATATGATCAATAATAGTATTTCTGAAGCTCCGTTCACACCGCCCTCTGCAACTTGCATGTAAACGCAAGTAATGTGTGCTTTGGGATTCCGTGTTCAAAACTCTTGTGTTTATGCACAGCTACACACGTTTCTATGACCATTTTTGGGCTCTACATTCAAAACTCCCAGCCATTGGTGCCAGTTAAACCAGGTCGAACTTTCACCAATCAGAGACTCAGATTTGGTAGTGACATATAAATTAAGTTTATCTTGTGAACTCAGTGGAAATCTGTGTTTTTTTCCAAAAAAGATAAACCACGGCTACTCTCCTGATGGAAATCCATATCCGCCATTGCATTGACATTAGCAATGAACTGAAAGGCTTCTGTTTCGTGCCCAAATTGCGAGATTTGTACGGCTTTGACGCTTCGCACCAAGCCTCTTCCAACTGTACATGGGAAACATGCGCAAGTAAACAAAAAAAAGAGGAAGAAGAAGAAGCCCCTCCAAGCGTGTCTAGTGGGAACATCTATGCTAAACGCATGTCAGATTCGATTGAAGAGTCTGAAATCAGACATTTTGAGGGGATTGGAAAATTAACAGAAAAAACTGAAGAAAAAAGCAACACATTCCAAACTTACTGCATCATTCAAAATGCTAAAACTGTTATTATTATTTGCTTTTTGTTGTTAGGGTTAGAGTTATCAAAAATATAATTGTTTATTATCAAAAAAATATTGTTTTTTTCTTCTTTTTCTACTGTTTCCCAGGGCATGTTCACCTAGTTGGATCAGCTTGGTGCAAAATGTTGAAGTGGTACAAATCCTGTGAATCTCACTCCAGGCTTTTTCTTTCACAGCTCTATTCCAATATATGAAAGACTTGGAGTAATAGAACCAATAGCAATGGCACATTTATCAGCTTTTGACACCAACAAAAATGCACTGTGTTTGTTAGATTACTCATAACTTTCTTCATTATGTCATTTACTTTTGTGAAGAAAGAGTTTTTTGTAGGAAAAGCTTTACATTTCTAAAGGGAACCGACTTGTGTTTATTTATATATATGTATAAAACGCACGTCTCACAGTGTGAAAAACCTCAGTAGAGGCACAGTTTCAGCACTCTATGTTTTCTGTAGGTAGACCTTTGAAATGCACTCAGCTGCCTCCAACCTCTGAACTGAATGTTTATCAGCTCGACTAAAGAGGTAATGCAGCCTGTTTGTTTGGAGCAGATACATTCAATGTGCAGCAGAACTTCTTATGTCATTCTTGATCCAGAGATCTCTTATAAACCATGATGGTGCACTAAAGTCCCTCTCCGACCGTCATTTGATCTATTTTCAGGTGTTTTTTTCCTATGATTTCAGAAGTTTTGAGCCAGATATCAGCTCAGACAAGGAAAACTACATGGATCTAGTCGTCTGCAAGTGGATACAACAGATTGGAGCGAAGCAGGGAGCTTGTTTTAGTTTCTGCATCACACCTACGGTCTTTTTCAAACTGCATTTTTTTCAACTGCTCCTGATTCACAACGATTTTTAATAAAGAAATACTCCGAAATTCAATTTTAAGCTTAATATTTCAAATACATGTCCTACATCTTTTGAAAAACATCGAAAGAACGTGTGAAAAATGCTAAAAACATCATTTCCTTCGGTCTTTAAACCCCATGAGACTCATTCATGGCCAAATCCAAACCTTTTGAAATAATGGTTAGCCTTTTTTAAGGCAGTAAAACGTGCTTTTTTCCTGTTACACATATTTGGAATTACCTGTTGATTCCATTTGCATCTGTTTAATGATGTGCTCTCTAATGTGTTCAAACAATCTAATAAAATAATAAGTAATTTCTCTCCCACCAGATGGTGTTCTTTTTTCCCTAATTGAACATCAGAGGAAGGTAGACAAAGTGAGCCTTAATTGTGTTTGGTGTTTACTAATAAACATGCACCCGGTGATTACTGAAGGTGTATAACTCTGATGGAAATTCGTTTTTTAAGGCCTTCTTAAAATATCAAACCTGTTATTTGCATCTAATTTAAAGTTTTCGACATTTTATATCAATTCTGCATCTAAGAGAATGAATTCATCCCACATCCTCTGAAAAAACACCAAACAGTGAATTCCAGTTTCGCGAGGAAGCATGCGCTCTGGTCTGATCACGTGGTTTTGTGAATGAAAAGACAGCTCTGCCATAGTTATTTTCTGGGGGAGAAGCGATGTTAAAAAAAAAGTGTGGGCTCGGCTGTAAGACTGCAGCACGGCGCGCAGTGACGCGCTGCGTCCACTGGGGGAGGACCGAGCACCGCCTGCGCGCTCTGCGACGCAGGAACCACTTTCTCACCGAGATTCTCCATCATCACTCACAGGATGGGAGGGATACAAGGGTATAGGTAAGGATACAGAGGCAGACAGACAATCGCATGATGCTCACACTTAGCCGGGGGGGCGTTTCTCCTCCCCATCAACGCCGTGGTAAACTTTCCCCCCACCCTCCGTTCTTTTTTGATTGCGCGGAGCTGTCACTATGATGCCAACTCCCTATTCGCACACCTGATTCTCCTCCTCCTCGTTTTTTTCCCCCCCTAAAAGCTGAATGTTGCCTCCATACAGTGAGCGATGCTGCAGGAACGGGGGCTGAAGTGCCAATAGATCCTGTTGAATTGAGACAAGACGTCGAGACGCAGCCAAAAAAAAAAAGTGTCATCTCCAGAGTGCGTCAGAGCACGGATGTATATACTGGATGTGGATTTTGGTCGCTGCCTGGACACGACGAGGGATTTTGAGATGTCAACGTCCAAAAATTCTAACAGGAATTTGAGCAAAAATGTGCATCCTGCTCCTCCTCCTCCAGCAGATTTGTTTTGGGTGTTGAGTCGGTTTGATTTGGCACCCTTTCAGATGTAAGTATGGATGCAAATCCCGTGCGTAATATTCGGTTTTGACATTTTTGCTCGATATTTGCAGTTTCAATGATAACGAAGTTGCATAATGTGCATGGTGTCTGTAGTTATAACATTTACACCTCCCCTTTTTCTCTATTCCGGCAGCTTCTGCTGAAAACATGAGGAATAAAAGTCCTTCTGCGTAACTGGGAATCTACAATACAGCAGAGAATATTTACATTTGATATTTTTCTATCCTTTTCTTTTTGGATCCCTTATGAAAATGGCATCATCGGGTGACCACGCCGGAGCGAAGGACGCATTTGGGCGCAAACGCCAATCTTTGGGAAATTAACCACCTGATGGGCTCCGGAGAAGGCGCGGACAGAGTGCTTTGGTGTAGCTTGTTGACTCGGTGATTTATAATGCCGAGCATATAGAGGAGGGGGGCTGCAACTTTTCTCAGAGCGTCTGCGTAACAGGCGATTCCATCGGCCTTTGGATTTATTTTTTTATTTTTTTGTGATGCTAATGATGTCATGTAATCCAACATGAGAAGATGGGGCTTCAGAACCCCCCATTATGTGAGTAGCTTCACTGAACCTGAAGCAGACTGATGTTTCTTGAGCTGAGTGGTTGATAGGAACGGTTCATGCCTTATTCGCCCTCCCTGCGCGCGCCGGGCTCCAACTTTTCTCCTCTGCTGTGCGTCCACATCACCTTGAGGCGGTTTCTATAGCGCCCAGACAGACTTAAGATGGAGTTTGCCATGGTGGGCGCGGATGGCGGGTGCAACAGTCACCTGCCGTACGGATATGCCCAAGCGCGGGCGCGTGAGAGGGAGCGCGAGCGGGAGCGCCAGGCTGCTCAGTCCAGAGCGGCGGCTGCTGCGGCGGCGACCGAGGGGGGCTCTGCTGCGGAGGGAGGAGGAGGAGGCCACGGAGGGGGGTCCATCTCCACCACCGCCACCTCCTCGAGCGCTCATCTCCTTAACAACCGCCAGCATCAGTCTCGCGCCGCCTCCTCCTCCATCAGCGGCGGCGCCGCCTCGCGCCCCTCCTCCTCCTCCACCTCCTCCTGGCACCAGCAGGAGCCCGAGCAGCACCAGAGAGTTCTCAGAGAGCGGAAAAAGCAGCGCGGCGTCGGACGGTGGAGACGCAACCGGGCGACTCTCGGCGGAGACCTGCGCCACTCGGAGCTGGCGCTGCTCGGATCGGAGGAAGACATCATGATAGAGGAGGAGGAAGAGGAGGAGGAGGAAGCAGAGGAGGAGGAGGAGCAGCAGCAGCAGCAGGGGGGCCGGGGAGACAAGAGCTTTCTGTGCAACATGGATGAGGATGAGGAGACCGTGTCCATCACGGACAGGCGCCCCCAGTCCGGGTACGAGAGCGCATACAGCGAGTTCGGCTGCTGCGAGAGGGTCGTCATCAACGTTTCAGGTCTGAAGTTCGAAACTCAGCTGAAGACTCTGACTCAGTTCCCGGACACTCTGCTGGGAGATCCCGACAAGCGCATCCGATACTTTGACCCGCTCAGGAACGAGTACTTCTTCGACCGGAACCGGCCGAGTTTTGACGCCATCCTCTACTATTACCAGTCAGGGGGGAGACTAAAAAGACCCGTCAACGTCCCGTTCGACATCTTCTCAGAGGAGGTGAAGTTCTACGAACTCGGGGAGGAGGCGATCCTGAAGTTTCGGGAGGATGAGGGCTTCGTGAAGGAGGAGGAGAAGCCTCTGCCGGAGGACGAGTTCAAGCGTCAGATCTGGCTGCTGTTCGAGTACCCGGAGAGCTCCAGCCCTGCCCGGGGCATCGCCGTGGTGTCCGTGCTGGTCATCGTCATCTCCATCGTCATTTTCTGCCTGGAGACGCTGCCGGAGTTCAGGGATGAGAAGGAGTATCTGCAGCCGCGCCACAACTCCTCCGAGCCCGACCACGGATTTACGCCCTTCAACGACCCCTTTTTCATCGTGGAGACCGTCTGCATCATCTGGTTCTCCTTTGAGATCATAGTTCGCTTCTTTGCGAGCCCTAGCAAGACCGCTTTCTTCAAAAACATCATGAACTCCATAGACATTGTCTCCATTTTGCCTTACTTCATCACCCTGGGCACGGATCTGGCTCAGCACCAGGGCAACGGGCAGCAGGCCATGAGTTTCGCCATCCTGAGAATAATTCGCCTCGTCCGGGTGTTCCGCATCTTCAAACTGTCCAGGCACTCCAAGGGGCTGCAGATCCTGGGTCACACCCTGCGCGCCAGCATGCGGGAGCTGGCCCTGCTAATCTTCTTCCTGGTCATCGGGGTCATCCTGTTCTCCAGCGCGGTGTACTTCGCCGAGGCGGACGAGCCCACCTCTCAGTTCACGAGCATTCCCGACGCTTTCTGGTGGGCCGTGGTTACCATGACGACGGTGGGCTACGGGGACATGAAGCCCATCACCGTTGGTGGAAAGATAGTGGGCTCCCTGTGCGCGATCGCGGGCGTGTTAACCATCGCGCTCCCGGTGCCTGTCATAGTATCCAACTTCAACTACTTCTACCACAGGGAGACCGACAACGAGGACCAGACGCCCGTGGTGGAGAGCATGCCTCCAGGGTGCCCGTATTTCCCCGACTTTCTAAGGAAGTTCAAAGGCTCGCCCTCGGGCTCCTCGCTGGGGGACAAAGCGGAGTACATGGAGATGGAGGAAGGGGTGACGGAATCGCTCTGCGGGCTGGACAAAAGCCCCAGTAAAGGAAACGGCACAGACATAAGCAGGAAAAACAGCACTAACTCTAAATCTATTCAGACAGACGTGTGATTTTTTTTCTCTGAAGACTCTTTTTCCCCAAACATCAGGTGACTACCCCTCAACTTTTACGCACCGTTCAAACTCTCCAAACGCACACATCCATCCCTCCACACTATTACCCCCCGTCAACACCAACACATAGATTCATCTGAGCTGTGCGGGCTTCCAACTTACAAGTCAAATTCCACAGAAGAGACAGGCTATGCATTCGCACTTTATGAGTTTTTCTGTCACATCCGAGGGGTACGGACGATCGGTTTGCTGTTATGCAATAAAAGTTATCATTTGTTTGCACTAAAGTAGTATTTGCGCTGGGTTTGGGGCAGGTTCCAGTAGAGACAGAAAAATGTAGGCCATGCACATGGCAGTGTTTTAGGCATAACCTTGCTCACTTTACTAAAAAAAATGCTCCAAAAAAGCAAAGTAAGCATAGAAAAAAAACTTCAATCTTGTCGATTAAAACTGGACTCCATAGAAGAAAAAAGACACAAGAAAGACTTTTATCTCTGCTCCAACACTTAAAATATAAATATATGTATATCCGTAATTGATATATATCTTTTAAAGGAGGCTTTACTTTAAATAAGTCAGGGCTACAATGACAAACATATTTTTTCCAATAACATCCCCAGAACCAAACAAAATCCTCACCACGATAAGCACATGCGTCATCAATTATGGCTGGAGAAATGACTCGCCGCAGGTCATATGGACGTTTTTGGAGTCTTTGCACCAATCCATGATTTTTTTTATTTATTTATTTTTTTACATTTTTTTAAAACTATTTTTTCCTCCACTTTAATTTTAATCACCCCAATATGACAATATCCCTTTACACGGACGGAGATGGAAGGTTATAGCAAAAACGGCTGTTGTGGAAAATTCTTCAAGGAGAGTTTTACGCGCAATTCTTTTTTCTCAAGTCAATGCACAAGTGTACATGGCTCAGAAAACCAGCGGGATAAGGACGTCTTCCAAGGTATGTGGCTTTTCCTCCTATTTTATTGACACAAAAACCCTGAAAACAGCCCACCCCCCACCCCCCAGACCAAAAAAAAAAAAAAAAAGACGCATGGATGCGCGTGCGTAACCGTGCGTAAAACACGATATGAACGCTGGACGACTATGACGCACATTCCTGCCAGCATCAGTTAATGTTTCTGCTGTGCAAGTTTACAGCTACCCTCAAACCTCATTTACAACGATATCACAGTGTTTTTCATTAATGACGGGGGCAATTATTTCATCCAAGAAGACAGCAGGTCAACCTCAGGAGAAGTGGAGCATAAAGCTCTGGTAAAAAAATCAAAAAAAGCTAGACCACACAATTTTGCAGTTCATGAGTATATGATCTTACCACAATTTTAGGTAGTTTCTTAAAAAAACATTACTTAAATTATTGACATATGTATTTTTTTACTATTCCCACTGTTGTTCAGAAGGAAAAATGAATCAAATTAAGGTGTTCTCAACAGAAATGCTGCTTCATTGTTGGATTAACGTAACTGGATTAATTACTTTGTCTTCAATAATGTGTGTAGTGGTGGAGATGGAACATTTTATTTGGGGAGGGGGCAGCACGAGAGGGCAGAAGACTTTGGAAGGGTGACAAATGAGAACAGCAGAGTAGAAGAGGATGACAAAATCAAAAATGCAGATTTCAAATAGTTTTTTATTATTAAAAAGCAGTTCTTTTAGCTGAGGTGCCATTATTTATGTTTAAAGAAGCTTCTGTTGAGGATTTTCTATTACATCTTTGTCAATAACAATAATAATATTGACTCAAATCTTTTTGGGGGGGTACTTATTAGGGGTTAGACTTTTTGCTGAGGGGGCAGCCTTCCCCCTTACCCCCCCTGAAGCTCCGCCCATGAATGTGTGGGATTATTGTGTGAAAAAAGAGGAGAGAGACTATGAGTGTGTGTGTTTGCAGGATTTGGCACAAGTGGGATGTTTTTACAACCGTCGGCTGAAGCAGGAACGTTTCTCTCTGAGCTTCAGCCAAAGAAGAACTCTCATGAGCAAAGGCTGCAACAGTTAGCTCCTTTGTAGTCAAAGTTTGTTGAAACTATTGGTGCTCTTCATCCTCAGACTATTAGTGCTATAAGAGTAGTTTTAAATAAGGAAAAAGTTACATCAGAATGGATTCTAAATCAGATAAAGGATAAAGATTTGATGATGTCATCAATAGGCGCTGGTCATTTACGTTAGCACATCTCTGCCAACACTAGGAAAATACATTAAAAAATTGGTTTTCTCCTCCGTGCCACAAGCACAACGTGGATCACCAAGGTAGAGGGATACATAGCCCTACGTCTGCTAAAAGCTTCTCCTTAAAAAAACTTCTGGACACCGCTAAAGCTTCAAATGTCCCTACATTTGGAGCAATACAGAGGAGCCAGAGGCAATTCAGCTGCATCCCTCACAGAAATGAAGTAGGGTCACATTTGGGATGCTACTGCAGGAATAAAAACACACGTGTTGAGTTTTACCACAAAAAAATCAACAAAACAAAAGAATAAATAGAAATTTAGCACCTGGTTTCAAAATATGCAAGTAGGCAAGAGGCTCATTTTGGAAAAGTGCAGCAATGATTTATACTGCATGTTGCAAAAAGTGGAGAAATCATTTGTTACTGTCAAAAAGTTGAAAAACTTAAGTAAAAGCCCTGCAGTACTTTGCAGTTCTTTGATGCCAAAAGGCTCTGTAATGTCAACAGCAAGCACGTTCCTTCCACTAAAGTGGACCTGTGCATCCATCAGTGCCTCTCAGAAGGCAGTCAAAGCATCAGCGTATGGTAGTTTTTAGTGGTGCATATCGATGTGCTCAGAAGATATATTCACGCAGGTATTTTTTTCATTTACACCCACATCTGACTGTCACACAAACCTGGATCTACCCCCTGAAAGCTCACAACAAGGGCTTACAGCGTGTGGCTCACGGGAAGACACAATTGAAAGTGTTCTTTAATCAGTGTGTGGGTTAGATGCTTTCTGAGGCTTGTGGCTGCTGACTGGACTGTGAACACAGCCTGTATCATCTTCAGCCTCAGGCGCTGGATGATTCTGACTGTTGCGGGCTCAGTCTTTCCGGTGTAAATGTAAAACATATGGCTGGGCCGTGTGACAAAGTGAGAGTTATTTAGGGTTTTTTTTTCATGAAAAGGTATTCAGTGTCCATCCAAGGACACAGAGGAAGGGAGGAGAAAAAAAAGCAGCCATGCAGCACAAATGTCAGGCTAAGTTTTACAGTAAAAAGATGAACGATTTTCAATATTTTTAAAATCTGTTTTGCTAAACAAAAACCTGGACTAAGCTTTGCTTTTTTGTGAAAATGGGGACACCTGTTTACATTTTTTGATCACAGAAAAAAAGAGGACTTTTGAGCATGGAGAAAGAAAGTTCAAGTTCTAAAAAAAAAAAAATTAATAAAAAATATTTACTTTATGATTCAAATAAAAAAATAACCCAATGACGTTTACCTTGATCTGATTGATTTGATGATAATAAAATATAACTGCACTATAGTGGAATTATGGACGATGTGAAGCTACATTCATACAACCGTCAGCAACCTCTTCCAATGAAAAGTCTATGTAAATGTTTATTTCAGGCTTCTGTGTTGCTACTGATGATTTTAAGTCAGTTTTTGGCCTCTACGTACAAAATGCACAACCATTATACACGTGTTTAAAGCTAAACCAGGTCAAACTTTGACTAATTTGCCCAATCAAAACATATGAAACACAGTAGATACTGGAAAAGTTCAATGGTAAACAAAATCAACCCCATTAAAGACCCACTCTGATCATCTTTTTAGAAATGTTCCCAGTGTCTTTTATTTAGAATGCAGTTTTTAGCCAAAATATAAAAGTCCTGTGTTGTGTTGTCTCTAGCTTACAGCCTCTCACACCCCCAACCTAACATTTCCAGTGCAATAAACATTGGAGAAATCCAGCTGTACAGTTTTGATCCAGATACTAGCTCAGACGTACATGGATCGGAGCAGAGCAGGGAGCTCGTGGACTGCTGATTGTTGTTTTTATGTCACAACTACATGGTTTTTCAAACAACATTTTGCTGTCTACTCCTGATTAAGAACAATTTGAATAAATAAATACCAAGAAATTCTATTTTAATCTTTTTTTTCTTTATATATATCTTCCATTGTCAGAAAAATGCTAAAAACACCAAAAACACAACTTTCAACTGAGTGGTGTCTTTTTTTTTTAAAAAGTTTTTAGAAATTAGCTAAAAACTGACTAGCTCCAGATCATAATTTCAAGACACTGACGGCACAGATATACTTGTCTGAAAGACAGTTGCCATTCTTTTTAAGCTAAATTTATAGTAGGAATATTTGCAGACCAGCTCTAACTTTCATTTGAAACATTCTTTTAAGAAAAGACATACATTATCAAACTAGGAAAAAAAATGTCGAATAGACTGTAAAAAATAAACCGTGTAAATGTCACTGGCTGGCTTATTTTTGTGTAAATCGTCATTGGTTTAGAAAAAAAAGTCATATTTTCAGTCCTTTGATCTAAAGCACTTTACTTTAGTTCCACTAAGACTCCAGAATGAAGTCTAGAGGTCACATCTGTACTGTATCAAGACCCCAAAGGCTTGGTGAAAGTAATTTACTTTTAAAAGTTCAATTTTAAACTGGTAGAGTGACATAAAAATATAGCACAACAGTCACATATGGCTCGTTAACACAGAGAGGTACACAGGGTAAGGGTTAGGGAAGGCTTTAATTATCACCTGCTATTAAGTATTATCAGTCTTGGGGAAATAAATGACTCATTTGTATTTATTTCCTGGATGAAGGTTTATTAATATTGTTAAGTACTTGTGAGCTGTAATGTGCGACCTTTACTGTAATGGAGGGAATTCCCCAAAGAACTCAAGGTCTAAAGAGTAAAACTGCTGTACATACGGCATGTGCAAACAAACATGTCAAAGTCATTAACAAGAACAAATACCTTAGAAAAGTTTGCGTGCAACCTAATTAAACTCCCAGCATTCTGCTGTCCTCCGTTTTTTGACTCCTTCAGACGGAAACGACCTGCTCTGCATAACAGACGGCAAATTTTGCTGACAACCATAGGTCAAAGTCACGGCTGACCCTGCTGAAAAATGGCCCATTTGGCTTTTCAGAAAATGAGTCTCACCTGAAGCACAGACGTTCATCCATCTTCTACATCTGCTGGTACGTGCTCAGGGTCACCAAAAGCTGGTTCCTTCCCTGAAGACACCAAAACAAGCTGACCGTAGTCTGAAGGAGATGCATCTGTAACTGATAATAAGTCAGCACTGTAAATCCTTAAAATAAGACAAGGAGGCTGCTTTAGTGGCACGATAACTCACTGATAGTGTCATTTTGTTATATTATGCAGGTGTGCATTCAGTTAATCTGCAATTACTACACAGACACTTCAGCTGATTATAGAACATGTTATCAAAATCATTAACCTGTGACTTTAAAGGTTAATGGACACCTCTGTGCAATAACTCCCAAACTAAATCTTACTCATTATGAATATAACATGCAAATTGTTGGCATGTATTGATGATGACACAGCAGCTTTAAATGGGTTTTCTTTTTGAATTTCTCAACTGTGACTCAGGCAGAATGTTGACATGTTAAATTCTGGTTATGAATGTGACATAGAAGTGAGAGCAGGTGATATGATGATGCTACAAGCTGACCACAGAGCAGAGGGAGTTACAAGGCTCAGTTACAAGTTACAAAGAAGTTCAAAGCTGGTCACAAAGATTATTGACAGATTTACGCTCTGAGGCAGAGGTGGGGAGAAATTCTGAGAATTGTACTCAAGTAAGATTAGTGTTCCCTTGGAACAATGCCACTCTAAAGTTACATCCACATCGTCCTCAGAAACTCGCATTCAAGTGGCCACCTCCGACGAAAAGTCAACATAAATGCACATAAAAGGTGTGTTTTGGGTTTTGTGTTTAAAACTACGGGATACACGCATAGCTATGCAAGTTTTACGACCATTTTCAGGCTCTATGTATAAAACATGTGGCCATAGAACGAGTGTTACCAGTTGAACTAGATGAAACTTTGACCGATCAGGGATTCAGATTTAGTAGTGACGTATGGATTTGGTTTAAATAAAGATAAACCAAGACCACTCTCCTAACATGATGGTAATCCATATCTGCTATTGCAAGGAGGCTAGCAGTGGTAGCTATATATATATATATATATATATATATATATAAATATTGTACATAGGTACAAAAATAGCGCTTTATAATTTGATGTGCCCTAGAGTGCGAAAAATATGGTATCTGAATAAAACATTCTTCAATGTTGAATGTTCAAAGGTGAAGTCTTGGAATTAATGTTCATTGCAAATTAGTGACCTACAGCATGAAGGGTTTGATGATGCTTTAAGATGTATATTGATGAAGCTTCGTCATAACAGTTAATAATCAGTTTACTAGTAGGTAGACGACAAAGCCAGGTGTTTATGATTTTTGCTTTTGTGACACACAAATGTTGTGAAAAGAAATGGCAGGTTAATAGTGGCAGTTACCTATATCTTGTCCAGGTAAAGTTCTACTTATCTCTTTTGTTGTAGTTCATAAAAAAAAAATCAGACAATGTGCGTAATATCCTATTCGTGTGAGAAGACAGTGTTGCACTGTGACTTATCTATCTTCGCTGCACTTCAATGAGTTGCTCAGCTAAGTAAGTCCATTTATCAAAAAGATGAACATCTCACTGGAGTCAGAAAAGGAACTTGCAGAACATCTTACTGTGGGACACGTTAGCTTTAATGCTGTCTCAAATGGATATTAAAAAGAAAAGCTCATGTTCAGAGTCATAGTAGTGCAATACATAATAGAAGCAGCCCCTATTTCTGCTGTTTACCTCTTTTTTTAGTTTATTTATGGTTGGAAAATAGTCCAGTCTTATAAAAATGACTTGGCAGCTTTGGGATTTAACCTGATTTTTCAAAAACTTTTGATATTTTTAAAAGTTTTAGCAATTTCAGCGATTGCATACTATTACTTACTAATTACTAATTACTATTTCTTTCTGATTACTAATTACTATTACTTTCTGATTACTAATTACTATTACTTACTAATTACTAATTACTATTACTTACTAATTACTATTACTATTACTTACTAATTGCTTACTATCTCTCCTTTAAATTCTGTGAAAAGCAAGGTTGTTTTTTTCCAAAAGCATGGCAATTTACAGTCACAAGTACCAGCATTTTTGTGACCAAAACCTTCAACTATTGACTAAAACAACAGTTCTTGAAGCAACAAAAACCTTTTTTTTTCCTTTTGTGACCCAAAAGCAAAAAAGACAGACATGACAAATACATGACAAGAATTATTTTAGCAAACCCAAAGATGACCACAAACATAAAAATTAGCCTAAACTCGATAGAGAACCTCTGCTGAAAACACCACTTTAAAAACACAAAAGAGAATTTAACAAACAGGTGGTAGATTTGCTGATAAGTTGCTTAAACTGGTGTGCCTTTAATTATTGTAGAAATCATGACAAAAACTCCCCCCAAAAAGCAACAAAGTGACCAAAAGATAATCTGATACGTTTCACATGTGGGAGGAAAAAAGTGGTGTTTTTTAAAGGTCCTTCATCACATACAATGAGTCAGATGCTCTTTTTTTGTTTTTGGCACATCATGCTGTTTAACCCTGACGAAGTCCACTGGTGCTTTTTTATTGCTGCAGAATCACATCTATGCTCCCCCTACAAACTGAAACTTTGATCCCCGAACAAACTGGTGTTTGTGTTAGTGGGGATTCACATGCACGTACACATACATTCATACCAAAATGGTAGTTGTTGCAAGTGCTGTGATTTATCTGATTAGATGTCATGAATGCACAAGTGGTCTCATTAAAAAGCACAATTTTAAGAGTGAGATGTGGGTCTGGACGAGCAAGGGTTTGCAACTTTTAAAGTCCCACTCCATCTATATTTATTTCGATTATAAAATCGTTCCCAGTGGTCCTTTAATTATGATTATGTCGTTTTTAACCAAAAAATTGTGTTGTTTTTTGCAGATTAGGAGGAGTTCATCAGAAATTCAACCGAGTTGTCTCTTGACATGGAATTAAGGCTCCGCTGATATCCCATCATCCCTTTGTTTGCACTTTCTCCTGCTAGCTTACAACCCCTTACATCCTTAAACTAACATTAGCGGTGCAACAAACTGGCGGGCAATATCTAAGTTATCTTCTAAAGGCCAAGTCATTATGGATGAATGCATGGATGACCAGGAGATTCAACCTTTTACCAGTGATTTGCTCAGTTATCTGATGTGGTCAAATCTAAACATAAATGAGTAAATTAAATTAAGTTGTTGAAATGAACAAAAACTACAAACCCGTTATTTATTTGGATTGTTTGCATTTTTTGTCAAAGAGCTTCAAGGGGGAAATAAAAAAGCTGCATGTGGCTCTGGAACCTCAGGATGCAGACCACTGGTCGAAAGTATTTCAAAACCTCTCTGAACGTTGCTTGGTTAGATGTTCAACCAACATTACTGGCTCACTGGAAGATTTGGGAACAGTTCAGAGTGCTTTTTGCGAAAGAATAAGCTTGCTTACTGTAGAATGAAGAACTCCCACTTCTTCCAGAAGGGCTTCCTAAATTTTCCCAGATTGATTGCCTGAAACTGACTTTAGACTTAGTTCATTCCTGACGAATGCTTGGTTTAATGAATGCTTCAGATCATCTCGTGTACACCATTTGAAATCGAATCTTTTGTATCAAGATCATGTTTGTTTTTTGATAGAAGAAACCAGACTATGAAAAATAGAAGGAAATTCATGAAGATGACTTACAGCAAAGCAAAACAATTACCAAGTCGTCCAGGAATGTTGTTCTGTTTACCCACGGGCCAAGATAGACTCTTGTTTCCCCCCACAAATTAATATGTGGAAAAGTCATTAATCAAGCAAAATGCCATAGCTTGGAAAAACATATTTCTGCTTGTGTATTTAAAAAAAACCTGAAAAGTTTTGTTTTAAATACTGATTGTGAGTAATCCAGTCATGTAAGCCATTATGCTTCACTGATAAAATCGGTATCCTTGGATGTAATCAAAGCAGGAAGGATAACAGCTATGAAATGAGATGAAATTTCATGAGGGAGGAATGCCATTCCTTTCACGGGTTTTGTTTGTGCGTAAATCAGGCCTCCCTCGTATTTAGCTTTACCGCCAACCCACGCAATAGACAGTACTAGGTGTCTAGAAGACTAATTTAGTTTGTTGACACCTTTTAAAAAACAATGTGCTTTCCAGTGTAGATGGAAAATTTCTCTTCTTTTTAATGTGGGCAAAGGTAAATACCAACATGCAGTAGAGTTATTCTTCTTCTTATTATTATTATTGTTCCTCCAGGCGGTGTTGCACCAACATTTCTGAAACTACTTAACAAGTTTATTCTCTGTCAATGTACATGCACTGTATGTTAGAGCACATTGTAGATTTAATGTAAGCTAGTTAGATCTTTAAATTATAAACATTTCTGTCTTGCTTTTAGTTTTACACGGTCAGTTTAAAGCATGATTAGTTGTTGCTCCAAAGTTATACAACAAAAGCTTTGTTGTTTACTCTTAAAGTCAACTAAAAGAGTCGAATAAAACATAAAGAGCATGTCAAAGTTTATGGAAGAGATGAAGAAAGTCTTCTTTCAACCTGGCAAAGAATCAATGGTCCTTGTTGCTGGTTCTGCTGAATCTGCTCCTTGCTGAACCAAAATTTGGTTCATATACTGTATGTGGTGTATAGCAATAATTGTAGAGCAATTAATCAATTTATTTTCTTACGATCAAACCAGATCGATCTGTCTTAGGCAAGTGGGTAATCGAATCAAGTTGACCTACAGTATGTCATTAAAAAATGTGTAGAAATGAGATGTATCAATTGGAAAACACCATCTTGATTGAAGTGCTGAAAGTGTATTATACAATCATGTCAAAACAACCAAGTCCCATCACAACGAACAACACGATCAAGTCAATATTACAGTCCAATGTGTAAAAATACTTTGAAATAGCAAAGACATGCCCATACAGAATGTTCTAATAATGTTCTGTTTGTAATAGTTTGATTGGGAAAAACAAATATGGGCTGAACTTTATCAAACTAAAATGTGAAGGGATTTGTCATTAATTCTTGTTTACTTGTTTGTTTGTTCACATATTTAATGTGCATTTGATTATCTTGCAAGAAGTACAAGGAATCTGGGAAACTTCACCTGCACTGTTCTGTAGCTTTATCTCTGATTCACACTGGTGGGATTTTTGTCTGAAGATTCCCTGAATGGATTTTATGTCAATGAATCAGATTGTTCAAAATGAACTAGTATCGACTGTGCGAGCTTGAGGCTCCTGCACAGTCTCTTAGCTGTTTCTAGCACTGTTTTTCTGGACTGAGATGTCTGAGGTCTTTCCAGGGATCTGCTGTATCCACTCCTCCAGTTTGGGGGTTACAGCCCCTGGTGCTCCAATTACCACGGACACCACTTTCTCCAGTTCCTCTCTGAGTCTCTGGTATTTCTCCAGTTTCTCATGCTCCTTCTTCTTGATGTTACCAGTACTTAGTACTGCCACATCCACTACAACAGCTTTCTTCTGTTCTTTATCCACCACTATAATGTCTGGTTGGTTCACCATTACCATCCTGTCGGTCTGTATGTGGAAGTCTCTCATTGTCTACCACTTACAGAGGTGTTTCCCATTTTGATTTTGGGGTTTCCGGTCCATATTCTTCACACAGAATACTCTCCCCACCACTTGGTTGTGGCGCTCCATGTATGCTTTCCTGGGAAATATCTAACGCCCTGCAGTTATGTGCTGGATTGTTTCAGACACCTCTTTGCACAGCCTACACCTTGGGTCTTGTCTGGTGCAGTAGGAATTGTGGGTAAAATGTAAAAAGAATAGTTTCCAGGTGACTTTCAGGTGGTACTTCACTCAAGAGTTGTAATTGGTGTTGGAGTTGCCTGGTGTTCATTATAGACATGATCTTGTCTTTCAGGTCAGGTTGAGCGAGGGCTCAATGTAACAGTGGTTATTCTGGCTGTGTTCTCAAGTTGTGTTTGAGAGTGTGGTATAGCCTCCTCTCTGACCTGATGTTGTGGCTCTCCTGTGGTGTTTCAATTGTGTTGTACTTTGTCAACCTCAAGTTGTGATCGCAGATTTCGTTTGTGGATGTTAGAACATTGAGCTACTAGTTGTTTTGTAGTTAGCCTTTAGCATCCATTCACTCCACAAACTGTAGTCCATTTCCGTCTTGTTCCAGTAGCTCACTTTCCATCAAGGTGCTCTGGTTCTCTTTTTTCAATTTTCATGTGAGCTTCAATCCAGAATCGGACAGGTTTCTGTATGAACCATTGACTGTATATGTGAACTGGACCTAGTGTGACGTCAACCATAGAAAATGGCCTTACTTCTGGTTTAAACAAAAATGAAGTCAATTTAATCGCCATTTTTTTACGATGCAGATGTTGCCAAGTTTGAACCAGAAATTGTCAGTAAGCAATGATTGGTTCAAGCCAGTTTGAGTTAAAACTTCAGAGTAAAAATGTTTTTTCTGACAAATATAATGACCAAGTAGCAGCTGTTTTGATCTCAATAGAAGTCTATGGGATTTTGGCTTCTTGGAGCCAGCGGGTACTTCATGTTCTTAAAGTGAGGAAGAAGGAGTCATTCAGTCCAGTTCTCATATACAGTCAGTGAAATGAGCTGAACAAAAATGACAATGGAGTGAAGGTGGTAGAGAGTTGTCTAAGCTCATATAAGAAATATGGTCTCAAGCTAAATGTGACAAGCTGCCCTAGAAGAAAAATTATAATCCACACAAAACTTAATTCAATCAAAAACAGCAAACCTTAAAAAGCCTAAACACAAAGACAAAAATGTAAGAACTTTCCCTTTCATTTTCCAGTTTATTCATAAAGTTCACTAGTGAGAGCAGCTGACAAAGAATGCGTTAGCTTTAAATAGCAAAATCCAAAAGTCAAAGCAGAAAAACATAAACTCCAGTCAAGCTGGATGAAGAAAAAATGAATTTTATTGATAACACAAAATGTCATTGGAATTACTTGTTGAAACATCGCAATTTATCAAACTCTTTCAACACAATAAATCAAAATATGAATTAAATGTTCTGCAATTAACAAATGTTTGAATCCTTCATTTTTATTTGACAAAACTAAGTGTCTAAAGTCCTTCATGACAAGTGCGGCTGATAAAGCACACCTGAGCTTCCATCGCTGTAAATTTAAACCGAAAAGCAGCTACACAACGCTTCTCTGTTGACAGGTAGCAACATGATTCTTTCCAACTGGCTGCTTTAATTTGAAGTGTTTGAGGCTTCAGCATGTTACTTCATTCTCAGTGTCTGGATTGAGCTACTAGTTGCACATAAAGTTTAATATACCACAGTGTTACATCTGTCCACCCATAAACAAAACGTCTACTTGTGTGTTGTGGTTATTACAGAAAGACAACAACTGTGTAATGATGCTTCAGAAACAAAAACACTAATGGGATTCTAGCTGGTTTTAAAACAAGGGTTAGAAAATTAAAGACTGATCTTTTTTAAGTCTTATACCTGCAGCATTCACAGTGAGATCAAAATGTCGATTAGGTACGCTGTCACACACAGACAATCTGGGGCAACAGAGGATTATAGATTTGTTGTGGCATCGGGGAAGGTAAGCATTTCAAAGATTTGTCACACCAAGTTGAGGATTTTTCCCCCTCATTTTCCAGAGTGCAAACTAAAACCCCACAGCACAGCCACTTTCTATGAACAGGCTTGAGATTTGATTAAATAGAGCAGCTGCTCAGCCATGAAGAGTTTCCCTCCTGCCCTCGCCGAAGACGAGCCGGTGAGCAGGGCACGGACTCTCTGATGGTCTTGTAAACTTTTATTTCCTATAGATTAGGGCTGGGCGATAGCAAATGTTTTATCACAATATTGTTTTTTTCATATCATGCGATAACGATATTTGTTTAGATTTAAATATTTATTTCCTAGCACACTTTAAACATAACAGATGTACTGAAGGACCATGATGCAACAGGTTTTTTTTTTAGTTAATTAGGTAAAGCCATAAATATTGCCTGAAAATTAAAGCGAATTCTCTGAATTTCTTCTAGTAGTTTAGACAGTTGCTGCTGTAAAGGTCTTAACTTTGTTGTTTTTCTGGAGAATTATCATTTCAGTCTGAGACTGAACATGCTTGGTGGTACTGCTTCACGTGATAAAAAAGGTTGGTGGTATTTCCAGTTTTACAAGGACCATGTCTTCTGCACAATTTGAAGTGCATATGTTATTGTGTTTTTTGTCAGATTTTAAATAACTAAAATATTTCCACACAAGGGCCGAAACCTAAGTTGGCCGGTTGATTTAAAAAGCATCTACCGGCCAAACATATATCTTATCAGCCAATTTCTAAGACTATTTTACACAGAAATGCCTTAGACATTTTAATTTTGAACTTTTTCAGATTTATTTTTAGGAATATAAAATTGCATAAAAGTAATTTATAAATGCAATGAACTCGTCTTTATTGTCATCTAACTGTAAACTCAAATTCAAACATGCTGAGAAAACAAGGACAGATTTCGTAGAGATTTCCTAATTCTGCCTCCAGGTGATCACATTTTATATTAGATTATAACAAAAAAAGCCTGAAAACAGTCTAATGTTTTGGGTTATTGTCATTATAGATCATGATATAATGACAATAACCATATAATGAAAATATATCATAGGATATACCTTGGATTTGAACTTGCAACCTTTTAGTCTCAGGGTGGACACTCTACCAGAAGGCCAATGAAAAAATAAACTGGAGGATAAACACAATCAATTGTTCTTCAGGAAACAAAAGAACACTTAAGCTTCAGATTCATGTTGACTTTTCTGACATTTCAATCAAAATGGGTGTTTTGGAAATGGGTTTTATTTGAACCATAGTGTAATTCAGGAGGCTTCAGGGGCCCAGAACAAAGTCTGGACACTGACCAGACAATGAGAACAAAAGATCCCATGATTTATTATGCATTTCATAATTCATTCATTAAACCTGAGAGCTTTTTAAAGGTCAGGGACAAGAGCTCCTGTGACTCTGAAAGTGTTTGCTACAGGTAGAAGACTACAGTGAAAAGCAGATAGCATTTTTAATAACATGTCAGCATTTGGAAAATTAGGTTAGTCAAAGATATTGAAGTTGTTTAACTTCAGTTTTTTTTAGATGTCATAAAATATTGCTTCCATAGCATTTGGTGGCCATCACAAACATGTTCAAAGCAGTAACATAAATCAGTGGTCCCCAAACACCAGGCCTTGGACCGGTACCGGTTGGAGAAAAAAAAAAAATTCTGAAGGAAGTTTTATTTTTGAAAACGACTGGATTCTCTCCACCACATCCAACTCACGCCGGTCATGAGCCGAAAGTCCATCCGCTACTCTCCCTAAAGCGGCTGCTCTGACTGCTATTGTAATCCCCAAGCTAGCAGAGTTAACAAAAAACAAACAATTTTGTAAAGTATCTTTTTGCAGAAAATCGCCAAACAGGAAACAGAAGAAGAGCCTTTGACTTCAAAATAAAAGAAAACTGCATTTAACAAACAAAAAAACAAGAGCTTTCACTCCAAATATGAACTTATTGCAACAGCTGTTCCAACACACCACAATAATAATGAATAATATTCAGCAACCAGCTGTATGATGTTACAAGGATGCTGCTTATAAAATTGCTCAAATGGTGGATTCATGTTTATGATTATTTAAAAAAAACAGTTTTGGTTGCTCTTTTTTTGTATTAATCCATCCAACCTTAAAAGTTGGACTAGGCTGACGTTGGCGTCTGATTTTTTTAGCTTCCACTTTGACAGTTATGGGTTAAGGAAAAATCTAAATCACATTTTAATGGTTCTAACACCATATCTAGAGTACAAATAAAGTTGAAACCAGCTGCAGATATTTTACAGAGGATGTTTACCCTCAAGTATTGAAGCAAACTAGAAGCTAAAAAAATAAAATAAAATTGGGTGCTCACTTTAACCTCATACAGGCCCAACTGTGAAAATATTGTCTGACATGAAGCCGGTTCGTGGCCTGAAAAAGGTTGGGGACCACTGCTATTAACGATAGTTCGAGTATAAACCAAAGACTCTCTGGGGTCAATGTCAAATGTGTTTTTCTTTTGCCTGCACTCCCTCCTCCTGCTACAGTATAAACAAAGAGCCCTTTGGAGTCAGCTGTACAACTTTCTAGCAAAGTCCAACTTCAAAATCCTTCTTTCCTGATGTTAAATTAACCATAATTTGAAATCAGAAATTGAAATTTCAGATCTCTAATTACATGCATGGTGTGTGTTGTTAAATCAGTTTATCTAAAAATAAACCAATTTACACCCAATTAGATTAGACGATTAACAATTTTCCTTCTCAAACTTGTGGGACAATCTAAGCTGGGGGCATGGGAAGTTTGGGGTCAGTCAATACGAGGGTAAATCATTTCTCGATTGCATCAATCAGACTGTGATAAGACAATTTAGTAATACATATTTTTATCCAGGCTGCTTGGTGGTGTGGTGGTTAGCACTCTCACCTCACAGTGAGGTTCTAGTCCCGGTTAGCTTATCTTCTATGTGGAGTTTGTATGTTCTCCTCATCTTATCTGGGTTATCTTTTGCCTTCCTCCTGCTGTTCAAAACTGCGTGTTGTGGATTAATTCTTTTTTGAATGTTAGTGTGTGTGGTCTGTGATAAACTGGCAAACTGTCTTGGGTGTGCTGGACCTTTGCCCTTCTGTAGCTGGAATGAGCTTCAGCATTAATGTGACTCTGCACAGAACCAGGGAGGTATTAAGGTTGGATGGAGTTTTTAACCAAGACACATTTGAATCAATTTGAAAATACTGAGGAGCAAAGCTTTTTAAAGGGTTTCAGGCACTTTCCAAACTAGTAGTAGATTCAATAAGGCTCAGACTGATCGATCTGGTTGAATTATAGGAATATAAAATGACTCATCGATTAATTTGATTATTTGTTACAAATCTATGTGTTAAATTTGTTTTTCGTATTTATTACAATTTGTTTAAAACATGTTAATAGTATTCAACGTGACACATATAGAGGATAATAATAATAACAATAATAGCAACAACAACAAATGTACTACAGACACTTGTTTGAAAAGGAGCAGGCAGAAGCTTAGATTATGAAAGCCTTCCCCTTTAAAAACAAAAAAAAATATGTTAAGTAAGAAAGTCATTAACATGTTACATTTAGTGTGTGGATATTTGTGTATGTGTGCATGTGCTGCATTAGCAAGTTAGAAGAAAAACTACCGACTGTACAGACTCGTAGAAAAGGTGTACCCCATTAAGTATTAGTTATTACCCACTGGCTATGTGTAGACTGTTTTTCTGCAGACTTTGCCTCCTGCTTGTGCTTTTCGTTTATTTTTTGTTTGCCTTTTCTCTACCTCTGGCTCAGCCTGTAGGTACAGTTAGTGCACTGCTCATAGGAAAAAAGTATCAGAAGAGCACTGTGATCAGATTTTACTGTATCACGGTCAATCTTTTATTTATTTGAAGCATTGCGATGGATTTCAGTTTCCATGTTAACTTTTGACAGAATACAACTTTGGTAAAATTGAGCTTTTAGCAGGTTATTCAGCACTATTTGAAAAATTCCTGTTAAAAAATTAAAAAGATATATTTCGATTTTTAAATATAGGCTGAAATGTAAAATTTAAACCTTTTGAGAAAAACAACACAATATTTTGTTTGTACGTATATGTACAATGTTTTCATTGGACCAGGTAAAACAACTGTTTTTTCCACTTATACCTTAGTTTTTAGCTGATTTGTTTTAACACTAACAGACAAGATAAGATGCATTTACTGAAATTAAAGGTCATCTTAAGTTACCTTGATGTACTTGGGAATGGAGAATAAAGTTCAATATATTCTTCTGATTGTGGTCAACAACACAACTTACAGATGTTACACTTTACAGTGTTAACTTGTCTATTAGATCTTATTTTGATCCAAAATATGTGGTTGATCTAAAGTTTACATTAACCAAAGTAAAACCAGGAAAACCACAAGCTCAGCTCTGAGTAGTTACAACTCCTTAAACTTATTTGAGTCATGAAAATTTCAACTGAATTCAGCTGTCAGCAATGGCACCTCCTGAGAATGTTCATTGACGTGACCAGACAGTGATGGCGCAACTAATCTTGGAATAACTCTTGTAATAACAACTCTTTTTTATGCTTTTTGGTTAAGAAGATGAAGTGAAATGGTGATCCTTTTTAGATAGAACAAGTTGGAGGCTGTAGCTTTACAACTTTCATTGACAGGCTTATCCACCTGTCATCTTTCTGAGGTGTTGAACTCTGTGGGGATGACAGTTTGTTATTGGCGTGATGGTGCCGTTTTGACTAAATAATTAATAAATGCTGGAACCTTCCCCCCACGATTCCAGTTTGTTTCATTGACAAGACACCTCAACCAGCTTCCTTTTGAACTGCTGCCTGATTCAATCCAGGAGTTTAAAATGCTAATTCCTTCTACAGGATTGGTCAGTGGATAAAAAACTCATTGCATTGACCTGTTCACTGATGCATCTTTTCTAAAAAATACAATATTGTACAGTCTCCAATTCTAACAAGAGCTCATCTCCAAAAACCTTCTGGGTGTCCGTGCATTTTCCGACCCCACGACATTCCAAGTGATTGATAGAATTATTTCCATATTACACAGATTGGTAGGACTGTCAGTGAGTAGTTCATTCAAGTTCATGGCATATTACGCTTTTGTAGTGCTTTTGAGCAAAGAAACTGAGGCATGAATTGAGATCAAATCGGAGCGTCAAGTACAGACGAGTGCACATCTATTATTCTCATAGCTTTCCCACTAGTTCTGGATTGCCTGACAACCCATTAATGTGAAACGCTAATAGGTAAAAGGCAGTTATGTAAGTGTCACATGTGCAGTCATCATCAATTATATTCAGGCAGCCTCAAGTTTCACCCTGTGTTCCGTCCAGTCCAGCTTGGGCCTGGATCGGGGGTGTCTCGCATCGATCTCAGTTACCTAACCGTGAACCGAGCTCTTCACTATCATGGCCTTCTCAGTTCTCATTCTCCCCAAAAATCATTTGTGCGTGCCGGAAAATGGCGGCTTCGGCTAGACCTCCACAGACCTCGTCTCCCACTCGTTCTCTGCTCTTCTGGTATGGAGTGACTAGATGCTTTTATGTGGAGTGACTAATGCTTGCTCTAAAGGGCCTGGGGTAGATCTCACTGGATGTGCATGTGTGCGAGTTTGCACATTTATGTGTGCGCGCGTGAAGGCTGTACAAAGCCAATCAACATACCAGGGCTTGACTTGCTTACATGAAGATGAGTCACTTTCATGGTCCACCAAGATCCCCCACACACACTTCCACTTCATCTCCATCCATAAAAATGGTTTGATTTGCAAATGTTCAGGATGGTTACTGTGGACCATAACACTGGAGCGTACCATCGCACCAATTCATGTGCATGGAAGGGCAGTGGGATGAGAGTTCCAGAGAGGAGGAGGAGGAGGAAGAGGAGGAGGTTGGAGGTGAGACTGACGAGTTCAGAGTGCCACAAACTATAACATTTACTGTGGGCCTTTTTTTTACTCTGAGAAAAAGACCACCAAAAATTCACTCTGTTCCCACTTGTAGGTGATGAATTATTTTGTTTTTAACATTATCTATGCCTCTAATCATGAAAAAATGTAATACATGAAGTGCCAAACCTTTCCTTTTTTACATCAAATATGCTTAAGTTTACAGGACTCAAATGATTTCAGAACTTGTTTTATGACTCTTGTATTTTTTGAGTTAAGTCAAGACAATATGGAACATGCAGGACATTAGACATTTGTGGTTAGTGCTCTTGCCTCACAGTGAGAAGGTCCTGGTTTGAATCCCGGTTTGGACCTTTTGTTTTTTTGGGAAGTTTGCATGTTCTCCTCGTGCACGCGTGGGTTTTCTGTGGGCACTGTGGACTCCTCCCACCATCCAAAAACACGCTACATGGGTTCATTGATATACCGTTCCCCTGGGTGTGCATGTGAGTGTATGACAGCAACAGACTTAGTGGGTGATTTAGTGGGTTCTGAAAATGGATGGATGGATAACAACTTTGGGCTCTCCAGGCTACTAACAGTGTAAAGTCACATGTACAGCTTAACTGTATTCATATTATGTAGGGTTATACTGCTTGCAAACTCCAAGACAATAGTCTTGGCTTCTATAGAAGAAGATATTAACTTTTGTTTTCTCATCTTAATTTTTGAAAGGTTCACATCATGCAGAGTAAGCATGAATTCTTTGCTTTGGGCCTTCAAGGAAGGTAGTAAAGTGCTATATAAGAAAACGTCATTTACAAAATCATGTTTTGTTGCTCATTTAACTTATGCCAAATAATCTTTATGCCAAAGATTCATCTCCGATATGACATGGTCGTGTAAACATGATTATGTCATTATTGCTACAGTAAAACCAGATAAGCCACCTTAAAGAGAAAACAGATTTTGTTTAAAGTATTTATGGATATCATTCCCAATATCAGGAATCATCAAAAAAGTTATATATATATTTTTTATTAAAAATCAACTGACAAAGTTTGTTGAAAAAAATTGTCTCTCCAGTCTGGACTTTTGAAGTTCATGAACTTTGTCCAAACTCCCCTGGGCGATCTAGCAGTGAACAATGATGTCAGCTTCACCACTCAACTTTTTGGGGTCAAATTAAGATCAACTTTCAGTGAATCAAAAAAAAAAAAAAACAAGCCGTAAATTTGAAAAATGTACATTGTACATTTCATAAAGTAAATAGAAAAAATGTAAACTCGAAAGAACACATTGTAAACTTGAAGGAAATATTAAAAAAGATAACATTTGAAATGTGAAAAATAATACATTTTCAACTTGAAGGAAATGTCAAAATTTAAAAAAGGAAATGTAAAACTTGAATTGAAAAAACGTTATGGTGCTTTGGTTGCGGTGATGTTTTTCCCCTCCAGAACGGCGTCTGCTGTTAGCGCCGCCTGTGTCATCCCTCCTCTGTTGAACCAAACTCTGAGAGTGTTATCACTCCTATACGCCACTTCAGACGCCGTTTTGGAGCTGAAATGACATCAACATACTTCTATCCTCCGATGCCAATCATGTCCCAGTAGCCAATGAGCTCCAAGCACCTCCCCCATAGAAAATTGAGCTGAACTCTGAATTGTAGGCTTGAGAGTAAAGACAAAACTTCAAAATAAAAATAAAAACTGTTACAGATAAACATTATTTTTCATTCAGTAACAGTTTTAGGTTTATAGGTTTTTCTTTACTCGTTTCAATTTTATTTTCAAATTTTGAATATTTCTTTCAAGTCTACAATGTGTACTTTCAAGCTTGATACTGTTTTCAACTTTACAATCTTGTTTTTCATTTATTGAAGCTGATCCTGGTTTGACCCCATACAACCTCCAGGTACCTAAAAACTTGTTTATATTCCAACTATCAACTAGCAATGACATTTGTGAATCACTTCATCAGTGGTTGTTTTTTTCCCGGCAGTAAAAACTGTGATTGATGGAAAAAAGTGCTTTGTCATGACCTTATCTGCTGCTGTCAAGTCAGAACATTCTTAGAATCTTGTTAACAGGAATATATCGTTGCTGTAAACACATTAGACCAAAGCATATTTGTCAGAATATTATCTAGAATATGCTGTTTTATGGAGAACACTGTTTGCATGAGAGCAGTCACTGAAAGCAGACATCCCAGAGTTTGACTGATTACTTCAGGAGCAGTAGGTTTTTTGAGTATTCAGCCATAAAAACAATTCCTAGTAACATGAAACAAAGCTTACTTTTAGAGCTTGAATTCAGGGAAAAACTGCTTGAAAACTGATTCAAACTGAGCATGTGCAGAGCCACACTCCCAAAGTAAAGGAATTCCTGGAATTTTGCAATGGATTGCATACAGGTGCGTCCAATCAGAGAGGGAGGCTGACCGCACCTGGGAAGCATACTCTCTTTCACAATCTCATGAATGCATACAGAAAAAGACTTTATCAATGACATAAGCCAGTCATTTGTGTGTGGCGTCAGAGTGGGAGTATCACAGCAGTTAAGGATGTTATTTGAAAACGTTGTATTTTGCCAAACACACATTTGGTTTTTGATTTCACAAACGCTGGGGCATTTTATTTATATCATGATGTGGAAATGCTTTCCCCAGCGAATGACTGCTGAAAGTTTTACTTTAGCTTATTCCGCGAAGGAAAAAATATATGTCTTTATGTTGAAGGGGCTTATTAGTTTTTTCTTTAGGCAGAACAAGACAGTGATAGTGTAGCTGTCATCTATTTGTTTATGCTGGATGACCACAACATCTGTCATTTCTGACAAGTTTTATCCTTTTTTTAAACTCATTTCAAAGTAAAAAACTAAAGTATGCAGAAAGAACAAGAAGAAGAGAGCAATAAAAGGTTTAAGTTTAGAAAAAATTCAGGGACTTGACACTCCAACTGAGTTTTTATAGTTGGAAAAAAAGAAAGCCTTCAGCTCCAGCGTTCTACTTACATTTCTGTCAGGATTAAACTTAACAAAAACCACTACAGTAAAAATGTCAAATGTTTTGATACATATTATATTTTACAGACAGTGCGTGCAGGATTACAAAAAGGTAAAATTGAATGCATTGCAGTTATTCTATTAGTAATTTTACCTTATTCAAGTTTAGGATTTTCACATTCTTTTTGAAAGATCCAATTCAAAAATACTACACATCTTCACTATAAAATGGTTTCAGGTGCAAAGAGAACTGTTCAAACCTCTTTGAAAACAGCATTAACAATATATTTCCAGAAATTTGTCATTTTTTTCACAAAAACAGCTAAATATTTTTACCATCTGAAGAGTTACCTCTATATGTATAGTGCTTCTACATCATTTATTTACATCTCATAGGTAAGCACTAGCTCATACTTAGCATTAGCACAATTATATCTCACGGCAGTCCTGACTGCAAGGACCATAGTTTGATTACTGTGCCTTTGAGCAAATATTTCACCCCCTGCAGCATACTGAAACACTGCTTAAAATTTGCATGCACCAAGTACCCAGTGAAAATGAAATCTGGACATAGTGAATGACACCCCACAACAAAAAAATAAAATATACATTTAAAAAATGATAAAAGCAAGAAAAAAAAGGATGAATGGGACCTGAATCTCTTATGGGATCAAAATAATATTTGAAAATCCACTACTGAAACCAAAACACACGTGACAGGCATATCCAGAGGAATTTGTTAGAATGGGGTGGCCAGCCACAGGACTTACGGCTTGACTTCCATTTTGTGGCAATGTGTGAAATTCTGCGATTTTCTCATTTTAGACAATGTGGAAAAAAAAATTGTTTGAATGATCTTCATGAAATTTCACACACACGTTGGCAGGTTAAGTCTACAACCACAAACTAAATTTTAATTACCTTTGAACTGGAGAGGAGGCAGCCATCTTGAATTTACCTAAAATATTACCTTTAGTATCAGCTACAAATTTAAACTCCTCATACACAATCAATCACCTGCTGACTGCTTGATCGTCATTGAAAAGCTACTTGGGAAAAAATGTTGGAATTAGAAGTTTTAGATTTTAATGGCTTCAGCTCCTTTGTAAAATCACCAGCCACGATTTCCCAAAATTGTTTCAGTGGCAGCCACCCTCACATGTAAGGAGCTTGCCGCTCCATGGCCTAAATACGACGCTGACGTCTCCTTTGATTGATGATGAGTGCTAGAGCTATGGCAGAAAATGGAATGCATCTGCTGTAAATCAAAGTATTTCTCACATCCATGTTTTTGAATTACTAATCGCCTAAGTTGGTTTGTGTTTATTTGCATAATTAGGCTTTGATTAAACTGGACTTGGGAAATTGTGTATTTTTCACATTTCTAGAATTTCGATTACGTTTTGCAGGTATGTGTAATGGAATCATAGTATCGTTCACATCCAAAGACTGTGCCCTATTCAATGCTGCCCACAGCTGTAATTCTCTTTGGAATGCGCTTCAGAACTGGGTGGCATTTTCAAAATACAATAAATACTTTTATTCATTTATTTTTTATCAATGTAAACATTTTTTAAATGAATTGGATTATTTGCTTTTTAATAGCTGGAGCCCTTTGAGACAAATTAGGAACGGGATTCCTTCAGGAATCTCCAAAGTGTCTTAAAAGTGTAAAACTTTTCAACATTCTTTCAGGGCTCTCTGCACCTTGCAGAACTAAAAAACAAATTAATTTAAAACTATCTAGCAGTGCTTTCAATTTGTATTTAAATGAGTCAGAAAGTGCGAGACAACATTCTGAAAGCTTGTCAGGCCATACAACCAAGTTTTGACTGATTAGATACAATAGTGTAAGCTGCCTCCATTGCTGTAGTATCACCACAATGTTAGAACGTAGGAACTTTAGTCTCTAAAGCCACTTTTTAAAAATACCTTCAGCATCAGAATGCACTCTGGTTGATGACTGGTCCGTTACCAAATCTCAGCTTCCTTTTCGAGTTAGTGCTGTGGGCTGGGACAGCACTGTTCTATTCTGCAGACAATGATGAATAAAAGTGGATTTTTACCTGGGTGACATCTTAGAAATTTTATTTGATAATGGTTTTCTAACCCTGATAGTACATTTGTTCAGGTTCTTCTACACTGATTTTCATGCTGCATTTGAGATTTTGCCTAGCCTTTTATTAATTTTTAGCTTAGGTTAAAGAAGACATAAAAATTGAGTGCTGAAAGCATTTTACACCAAAGTTAATTTAAAACACCATCTGGGCCAAAAGAAATCAATCAAATCAATATTAAATATTTACACATTCACATTTATTACAGACTTCATCTCCAGTCAGATGATTTTTTTATTCCTCTCTTTCAGCCTGTCTGATTACTCTTTCTAGCACTGCCTTTCCAGCTTTCTCCTATGATTACTTTCAGTTATATTTTTATTAATATTTTTACTTTCAAAAATGACTCATGTTTAAGTCATACGTCAAGCAAATATCTGACGTTTAAGAGATAAAAGTCTTACTTCATATGTGGGTCTTGGTCACAAACATACACAGCAAAAACCCAGTATCACAGGATAAGAATTTGAATGGTTTGAACACAGCATTTTCTGATAACATCATACACAGCGGTAAGCATGTAACATACATTAATGTTTATGTAAGAAAGAAACAGATATTGCATATTAATGAACATCTAAAATTTAGTGTAAACATAGCAGATTTTAGCCACAAGCTAATTTACATGTCCAGTCTCTTGGCAGGTTGCTTTTACTAAAGAAATAAAACAGATTTCGCCGTGTTTAAATATCTAGATAGATATGTGAACCACACTGAGGTCGGCTGCATTAGTTGTGACAGTGTTGTGATGTATGGATCCTTTAACATTGGAAAGGTCACTGGCAACACCTAAAAGACACACGCACTTTGACACCATAAGTCTTTGACAATTTTCCAATCAGTGTGAATCATCTGATTCTGACCCAGAGAAAAACGACTTGTCATATCTGCTTTGCACTGATTTCCAACACATGCGTCACAAATGTGAAAGTCCCACTCTAAACCTCCTATTTCATAGCATGAGCATAGTACTAGTATTTACCATGATCTTAATTCTTATCTGATGTTTAAATGTCAAAGTAAAATAAAATATATTATTAGTCATATTACTTTCTTTTCCTGCAAAACTAATCCACACACAAGACAAGAGGCCTAATGAACTAATCACTACTTGTATTCATTCTCACGTCAAAATAATTTATAAATTTAAAACAACTATTATTAAAATGCAAATATTCTGCGCAATAACCAAGAAAAAAAGTATATTTGCTGCAGGATATTAGCTAAGGTCAAGAGTTCCTTCAAATCACGTAAGATAAAAAGGCCCGATGGCGTTTCCCTAAACTGAGGTCACCATACACTCCCCATGAAAACTGTGTTTCTGGTGTTTTTAACATGCTATTGTGGCATTTTTCTGATGATGAAGGACATACATAAAGCAAATTAATTACTGTATTTCTGAGTTTTTCATCATTCAAGTTTTTGAAGTGAAATAGTAGCACACGAACAAAATGACGTTGGAAAAGAAATTGTAATTGTGATGTAAAACCTACAATGGCAAACCACAAGCTCCCTATTCCCCTCCATTCTGATGCATCCACTTGCAGACATAGATTCCATGTACGTCTTTGTTTTTTTATCGTCTGAGCTGGAATCTGGCTCAGGACTGTACAGCTGGAAAGCTCCAATATTTGAGCATTAACATTTTTTCAAAACTACAGTGAAAGAACTGACAAATTTCAAGTCTAAAACATGCATCCTATTCATCTATTTAGGTCTAATTAAAGTTTGTTGATAGATCTTATATTTTTGTGCAAAAAGAATATTTCTTCCTACAGTGTACTTGTCAGAGAAGAGCTCAGGGATTTTCCATTTGAGATATCTATGAGGAACTCAAAATCCGGTAGAGTCAGTTCAAGCTAACCCTGGACCTTACAGTGAATGCTTATTATTAGGCCTTCTGGGAAGCCCTTGTCACTGAACGAACCATGCCACTTCATATTAGGAATATTTATTCTTACCCCATGCAAACGAAGAGGACTGTCAGAGCAAAGCACTCATTAGGAAGGAACAGTCTTCTGAACTGTACAAAATCATCTAACCCAGCATCCATTAACTTAGTAGCCAAATGATCTGCCTTCATCATTCATTTCATGAAAGAGAGGGGCTCATGTGGAAGCTGAAAGATGTAGACAAGGAGGTGAAGAACTTTCAGTACTAATAGTTAGAATCCTGTGAAACAGAGAGCATAGAAAAAAGGAAATGCATGAGCACTGACTGTATTTGAGAACGAGTGAGTGTGACGTCACCCTCCAAAAATATGACTTAGTTTCGGTTCCATTGAAAGGAAATCAATTCTGTTGTCATTTTTTCGCTAAATGGACACCGCCATGTTGAAACCAATACAATATCACCAACCAGTGATTGGAGCCAGTTGGTACTTCCTATTTGGAATGTGAGGGGAGAGGTGTCATTCAGCACAGTTCTTATACACCAGGGGTGTCCAAATCCAGGCCTTGAAGGCTGGTCATGCTGGTTTTCCAGAAATCCTGCCTTATCTGCTGTTGATTACCTGGATCAGATGTGTTTGGCCAAGAAGGCGCTTCAATGGTGGGATGGTTAGATAACATTTAGCATACTGGACCTTGAGCCCTGGATTTGGACACCACTGTTATATACAGTCATTAGCAATGGTTTAGGATAAGGGTCTAATGGAATGTGTGATGGAAAAGTGTCACCAAGACAGAAAATAAATGTATAGAAACATATTGTTGCAAAACTATATCCGTCAACTGCGCAGCAACATTATTTTTAGATTGAGACTGAGAACTGCAGCTGCACAATCATGTTACTTTTGATAAAGACCCAGACACATCCTCTATGGTGCGGTCACAGGCTGTTGTGTCTGTGACCAGGACTCCAAACAGCAGGCGTGGTTCTAACGGAGTCAGGACGCAAAGCTGTGGACTGCAGCTACACCAGATGTATTTTGACATTTGGGATTTTTGCAGGCCACTGTGTTTGGGGGGGGCAGTCACTAAATCCCCCCCCCTTATATCTGGTCATGCCATAGAGACTGAAGCATTCACGAAGGAAACAGGGGGTGTCTAAGTATATCAGAAGGATGGCTATTATTCCAGACTGAGATGGAAATGAGCGGGAAAAGTAAATCTTGTAATTATACTGGAAAAAGAATGCCGAGTTTTTAGAGGCCTGCAGGAAGACCAAAGTGGAGCTGGATATGGTGGTGTTTGCCCAGTATCTCACAGCAGAGAACACTGCTCATTTTCTCACTGAAATCTGATTTAATACGCTTGCTAATTGTTTTAATCATTCCCGCGTGACTTGGTACTTAATTGTACAGTTTTCTGTAATGTGACAAACTCTGGTACTTGTGTTTGTGAATGTCTTTGGTGCAGGAGGAAATGTCACATTAGCTGCCATGTCTGCTCAAATAATTACTGCTTCCATCCTCTGCAGATATCTGTTGAATGTAAACTCTAGACCGTGATTAAAAAAAAAGCTACTCGACTGTTTTCCTCAGTGGAACTGCGGAGCCTCCCAGCCTCGCTCCCTGTATGCTCCTCTTTGATCACACACACTCATACACACAGCACACACATCCTCCCACTGCCGCAGACACTTTCTCTTCTCCTTTTGATTCTTCTTTCTGCAGGAACTTTTAATTTATTTATGCTGCTTCAGCTTTTTTCGCTGAAATTTTGTTACCCTGCCTCGCCGCTCTGTATTTTAATGATGCCAACAGTTTGGTTTCAGTGGGTGGGTTCTCTATGGCATTTTTTTTAGAAAGTGACTACCGGTGTTCACACGCAATTTTCCAAATGTGTGGAGCCAGTCTTGAACTCTTTTCTTGGCCACACAAACCTGAAGGTTTGGTTAGGAGGTTATGGTTAGGTTAATATGTGCAACCAACATCATTTCCCCTCAGACACAATTAAAATACGTACGGGCAACGCAGCAATGAGCATCTTGGCCGTATGTATTATGTGTGGCCAACATAAATTTCAGTTTTTGCATTTGGACACACATAAATAAATTAATCATTCCCCTTTTTTTAAAGGGCAAAAGTGCAAATCACACTTCAGGGCCACCATAGAAACTGAAAGTCATTGTTGTGTTTTACCATTAAATCCTTAAACATGCAAACGCATTTTTCACGCATTTAGTTAAATTGAATACATTGTTGTTTCTAGAATATTTTGTATGTAAATTATAGAAGACTTAAACGTAGTTAGTTTGGTTATTCTGCCCTGGATATGGTAGTTTTGTTTTTTTTTAAATCAGCAATTTTCCTGAATGTTCACACACAGGGAAAGCTTTCTTACTGTAGAAATACTTGAATTGCTGATAATACTATGCTGTGGAAAACAAAAACTCCCAGCAGACTTCACCAGTTTTGGCTTCACTCGTACTTTTTCAGGCTGAAAAACGTTTTTATGTTGAAGAAACTTAGCAGTTTGGTTTTTCTTGGGCCAGCTCCACGCTGCTATTTTGGATCGCTCTTGCTGACTGACGTCTGTTGGCTCATGCAGGAAGACCACAATGTCTTCTTTTAGGAGTTTTGTTTCTCCTTCTCCAGCCACGAACAGTGAATCCTGTTTGCCTCCAGCCAGCTTCTAGTTAAATGTAGGCATGTTTTCTGCCTCTGTGCTAAGATATTAGATTCAGCAGTTGGCAGAGTATAATGGTCACTGCAGCAGTCATGGAAAATTCCATTTGATTAATTTTTTCCTAGTAACTTATGGCTGTTTGTTTTTTCCTTCAGCCCCAAACTCTCTTTTTCTTCTCCCTGTACACCTTCCGGAATTTCAAACACATCATGGATGTTTTGGACTTGTTGAAAATGGTGAATGTTGAATGAATAGTTTTCATTAGATGTTAAAGAAAAACAAATATAAGAAAAAAGAAGCAAATGTCACTGACACAGATAGATTGGAAAAGGTTTTACGATAATGTATTCAGCTTGTTCTGCATTTATGCACAACCACCATGTACTATTAGTAGTAAAAGGCCCACTCCATCTTTAGATCTATTGCAAAAGCGTTCCCAGAGGTCTTTTTTATTAGAGCTATGTTGTTTTTAGCCAAAATCAAAACACCTGCTGTCATTTTCTGAGACAGTTTCCGCAGATTGGCAAGGGTTCACTAGAAATTCCCTTCTGAGTTGTGGCCAGAACAACCCCGCCCCCTCTTCCCGTCCCTATTCTTAAAAACTCAATTTAGTGAGCTTGTGGCCTACCCAGCGCATTTTCTACATCACAAATATGCTCAATATTCTCAATCAGCATTTTTGTCTACTCCTGATTCACAACAATTTGAAATAAGAAATATTTTTCTGTCTTTTTATATGGGCTCCATCGTCAGAAAATTCCACAAGAGCATTTTAAAAACACCAAAAACACAGTTTTCTTTGGAATGGGTCTTTAAGACAAACTAATCAGCAGAAGTATGGCTCCACTGGTTAAGTCCAGGACTGTTACATGGAAAGCCAGGATTTGATTCCC
Organism: Oryzias celebensis; assembly: GCA_014656515.1. Classification (NCBI taxonomy): domain Eukaryota; kingdom Metazoa; phylum Chordata; class Actinopteri; order Beloniformes; family Adrianichthyidae; genus Oryzias; species Oryzias celebensis. The sequence continues at coordinate 25,777,714 of BNCR01000003.1, read as the reverse complement.
AGGGTGCGGGATAAGCTTAATCCAGTATGGTTGCCTAGGCAAGACGCCTGAATGGATATGCCGAAAGGTAAACAATAAATATTCAGCTAATCAGTTGTTTAGAGAGATAAATTCAGCTCATAACTTTCATCCACACCTCGTCCAAACAGGAAGTACATGCTGGCTCCAAAAAGCCAAAATCTCTTAGACTTCTGTAGAGAAATCAACAGCTATTACTCAGTCATTCTATTTGTCAGAATAACTGTTCTTGCTCTGAAAACTTTCAATCCTAATTTTCTTTCAAATTTTTTTTTTCATGTCTATTTTTTAGTGCAACGCATCAAGTAATAAACTGGCCAATCAGATGCCTCAGTAAAAGCATGTGGTGCCCGCTGGCTCCACCTTGAACGTTTGATTGACATATTCTCCCAAAGCCACTTTATTTTGAAGGGGTGTGGACTTCAAACAAGCTCATTCCTAATTGGCGAAAGTAGTTGCCATAGAAATGTTGACTCAGACAAACTCGGAACAATCACTGTTGTCTGGCTCCAACATGGAAACTTCTGTATTGTCAAAAATAGCGACTGAAATGGCTTCATTTCGCTAGAGAGTCATTTCTATGGGGGAGCGCTCTGTCCAGTTCTCTGTATACAGCCAATGGTTGCATAACAGCAAGAAGCCACTTTTCTCTGTGTCAGAATTAGATGATAGATGTATATCGTATAACCTGTCAAAGAGTGACGGTAGGTTGAAGAACGTCAGCTAAGTTATGTTCACACAAGGCATGTGATGCGCTAAACGCACTAAACGTGGATTCTTGAATGTGCATCTAGCACCCATAGTGTTCCCACTGGACAGTTTCTACCCAATACAAGCGCATTTCTGCCACCTACAGTTGGAAGAAGCTTGATGCAAAATGTCAAAGCGGTGAAAATCCTGCAAATCTTGCTCCAGGCTTTTTCTTCAACTGCTTTGTTTGAAACATGAAATACTTGGTGTCATATAACTCCATCTGGACACAAACCACAGTTATTAATCTCTCTTCCATGATCAATTTCCAAATGATTGGAACTTCCGTGAATTAAAAGGAACGTCATCTATACATCACTACTAAATCCGAGTCCCCAATTGGTCAAAGTTCGACCTAGTTTAACCTTCAACGTGCATTCATTGGCTGCACATTCTGTACGAAGAGCCCAAAAACAATTGTAGAAACTTGTGTAAGTACACACAAAGGTGAGTTTTGAATATGGAGGGCTGAAATGTGCATTTATGCTCGTTTACATAGACTTTTACATAGACATTGAAAGATACTGCTCGAATGCACGTTGCTTTGCATGTTGCCAGTGACATATCCTGTGTTAAAGGGTTAAAGTTTCTGTAGGATACTTGTATAATTTAATAAAAAATATCATGGGTTAAAAAAACTAAACGCGTAAATGTATTTTTTTGGAAAAGTTTCTGTGTTGTTTTTCAGCGAAAGCTAAAATCGTCGCCAGTGGCTGGCTAAATACTCGTTAAAGTTCTTGTAGAAAGAGCTAAACAGTTTTCCTTAAACAGAAATCTTTCCAGGCGTGTTGTCTCTTTTTTTTCTTGGTTCAGTGTGTCTCAGCAGGAGGTGGAGAGTTGATGGAGTAAGGGGGTGGAGGGTATTATTAGTTATCTTAGTGTTTGCCTCTGTGGGTTTCCTGTGAGCTAATTGGAGCTCTCCCATGTGTCCCGGCTGAAGAAATGTATGTTTGCAGTTAAAAATAGGAAGAGCATTTCCTGCCTTGCCAGGGACAGTAATATTTGTCTCACAGAAACTGCACTTTTATTTGGCGGCTGCAGCATCAAAAATGAGGAAAACATGACATCAAACCAGGAAGGTTGTGTAAAACACCACAAAACATGAGTGAAAAGTTGCCGTCAGTCTAGTAAATAAATGGATGTGTAAAAGAAGAATAACTAGACATGGGAAAAGCGGCTTGATGCTAGATAAACCTGAACTCTCTAAATTTGTTGATATGTCATTCGGCAATACTGCACACCCCACATTTGATTAGAGTGGGTTCAGTGGTGCGTAAATGCAACTAAAGATTTTTTCTTGAAGTAAACGAAGAAATTGTTGTATTACAGTAGTTTAAAATTTGTCTTTTCAGGCTTTATGTTTCTTTGTACTCTGTTGATTCCTGCATTTATGTAAAGAAAACATAAAGCAAAATTCAATATACCTCTTGTTATCTACTAAATAACAATTAACCCTTTTACAACGGAGCTTTAGCTCAAGTCTTAACTTTCCTTGAATTGCAGTAACTTTTCAATCGTTTACGTAACTAGCGTAATTCCAGCGTAATCTGAAGTGGAAAAAAGCAACATATATGATACGCAACAATTTACAGTAGTGTAGTGCTTACGCAATCAACGTAAATCAGCTGATTCTGACATGAAGAAAATATAATATATGCAAATTTGCATTTCTCTGCGTCAGAATCTGTTATTATGTAAATTGCATGAACGGTGGAACAGTTGTGCTTGTGTTATTTTGTTGTCACTGGCGACAGCTCTGGTTTTAAAGACCAGGAACAGCATCAGAAAACTTGCTGAAGTGTAATATAAAATAAAACCGCTTAACTGCATTTTACGCAAACGTAAAAAAAAACACAGTTCTACACTGATAGACGCTAACCACATTTGCCACATTAGCATATTCATAATACCTGTAACTCTCAACCTTGTTTGCAACATGTTGAAAGCAAACTGATAACACAAAAAAAAATGTTACTATAACTACGCTAAATTCCAACCTTGTTAGTATCACGTAAAATAACACAGTTGTACACCGCTACACATTAGCCACATTAGCATATCCCTAAAACCTGTAATTCTCAACCTGTTTCCAACACATTAAAACGTCTGATGCTGCTAAAATAAATGTTATTGTGACAATAGTAACTCCCATCCTTGTTAGTAACACGTAAAAAAAACACGGTTCAGAATCACCACACATTAGCCTAAGTTGGCGCATTCACATTAGCTGTAACTTCCATCCTTGTTTGTAACATGTAAAAAATAGACTGATACCGTTAAAACAAACATTACTGTGATCACACTAACTCTCAACCTTGTTAGTAATGTTTAAAAAAGTCAAACACAGCTAAACGTTAGCATCGTTAGTGTGTCTACAATAACACCCAAACATTTTGACAGTACCTCTTACTATCGCTTTGACATCTATAAACACAACCAGAATTATTCCATAATAAAGATGTTCCGGATTATAAGGTGCATTGTTGTTTTTAGAAAAAAATACATAAGTCTATAAATAGATAAAAAATAAATACATTTATAAAAAGATAAATAAGTCTTTAAAGTGAGCGTTTTAGTGAGGAATACACAATACTTTAAAGAACAACAAAGTCACACCAAGTTGGAAGCAGCAGCAAGGCATCCTAAACATTATTAAAAAAATGAGAATAATATTTGTAATCTATTACTAAAGACAAAAAAAATGTTTGGAGTTTGCAAAAGCAGACATAAACATGCATGAACGACTTTTTAAATCTATCAATGACTAAAGCCCAATAGGAACAAAGATGATTAGATTTCATAACATTAGGTTTCAGTCATCAAGAAAGGAGCTGTATGGTGAGAGCACAAGGAAGAGAAAAAGACTCCGAATGCTGATTATGAACGGCTGTAGGCTCCTCTGTTTCTGCTGCACAGACAGAGCCGCCCTCTCTCACTGACAGGCTATAATTGGATAAATTTGATTGGTGAAGTGGAGCATCAATGAACATTCATTTATATGTGGGAGAAAGACGCACAAAAAGCTATGCACCTTCAGAGTAACTGAATGGTTTTTCCAGTGCTGGAAGACCCATTCATGCTCTGCAGGTATACATTTGATTCCTACTTTCAGACTGATTTGCTCTTTTGAATTGCAGTCCTCCATTCCTTCATTGTTCTTCTTTGGATGGATTCAAGTACGGTGATGGATGACAAACAATTCTTAAGTAATGAAAGCATAGCTTACACAACATATTTTATGTAATATTTTGGTCTTTATATTTTTTTTAGCTAAATTTACTAATTTTTTTAGACAGATGGCCAGATTTTAATGTTTTTTACTACACAAATTGTTCATTTGTGTAGTAAAAAAGAAAGTACAATTTACTGGAGAACTGCAAAATACCTGCACCCCCATGGAACTGTCATCATTTTTTTATTTTTTTTACCCCTCCTAGTGGGCTGCGGCTTTAGGAAAGTGATGTAAAAAGGGCTCTGGCTCCCAGTTCATAACCTGCAGGTCTTTTAAAACTCTTTGCCAAATAACTGTACAATTCACCTAGCTGCTGCAACCTCTGAAATACAGGCAGCAGCCAAAAGATCATTACTTGTCAATAGACTCAATAAAGTACTCTGAAGATCTATCAAAGCATGGTGACATGAGGCTGATAACAAATGTCTACTCGGCATACATGCAAATACTCCTCAAAAAGGTGCAGTGTCTGTCCACTGTCAAACTACAGAAGCACCGGGTTTGTGACGCCTGTTCAAGAACGTGCAAAGCATTTACCCCATGGTGTTCACATTAGACAAGCAGGGAGGGGCTTCCTCTTCTCTTGCTACTCTTTACTAGTGCACGTCCGCTATCCACAGTTGGAAGAAGCTTGGTACAAAATGTCCAAACAGTGCAAATGTTGTCGATCTCGTGCCAGGCTTTTTGTTTCACAGCTCTATTCCGATATATGAAAAACTTGGTGTCGTATAATTGCGGTCAGGCAGAAACCGCAATGATTAACTTCTTTTTCGTATTCAATTTTCATATGGTTGGTACTCCCAAAGCCGAGTCCCTGATTGGTCAAAGTTCAATGTGGTTTAATTTGCAACTCTGCGTTCAATAGTAGAGTAGTGGGTTTTTGTACGTTGAGCCTGAAACTTATGTAGATATGTATGAATGTGAGAGTTTTGAACACAGGCCTGGAACTCACATTCACACGTTTACATAGACTTTTCTTTGGAAGTGGTCACACACATTGCTGAGGATAACCTTGAAAATTCCATTGAGCTTATTAGAAAAACCTGGGAAACAGTTGAAAGCTGGAAATAAAGAAACTCTAAGATGATTCTGAAAGTCCAGGAACTTTAAAATCTAAAAGATCAATTCGAGAAACAATTCCCAGCAACTTTACTGCTAGGACTGCTAGAGAATCTGGTGAGTGAACTAGAGAAAGAGTAAAGAGAATTTAAACTAAATACCACAGACCTCAGAGAGAAACCAACGATTACATGATCTCCGAGGAGAACCAGCCCATTGCCATGAAATCAAACCTTCTGGTGACTAACATGGCTGAGCAGGAGAAAACGGTTCAGAGGCCAGCAAACACAAATCTGCAGAATGAGAGCAGTAAGGCAGCAACAAATGTCTGGACATTGATCAAACTGCTGGAGTGTTGAAGGAAAAGGAGCAAGAGAAAGTAGAAGGTAGAGGAAAAAACCACACTGATCGTTGGAGAAACTCAAGGAAAAGAGAGAAGTTTATGAATGAAGAATGAGAGTTAGATCTACAACACGTCCAAGACAAAAAAGAGCTAGATAGACGACAACAAAATGAAGAAAGTGATTATCTGGATGTGGAGAAAATGAATTAATAAAGGTAAAGAGAGTAGGAGGAGGAGAAAGAAGAGTGGAGAAAAAAAATGAGATGGTCATTACAGAAATCAACATGAATGAAAGAGAGACGCAAAATGTGATCAAGATCGGAGAAGATTGATCTACAAACAATCCAGCAGAAACTTCCCAAGAAAATTAAAAAGGGAAAAACAGACAACAAATGGAGGAAATAAATGAAAGATGTATAGAGCAAAACAAATACGCTGGTCTTAAAATATGTTATTATCATGCACAAGATTAAAGAATTGAGTTAAGAGTGTCAGCAGAAAATGAATATTAAGATTTTTAATATTTTTTCTCTGAGTTTACTTGTAAGATGTGTGGACATCAGGACGGCTTCTGCACACCAGTGGGTTCCTTGTCTCAAAGAGGGATCAGTCAAAAAATGCATAGAAATCTTTTTTAAAAAGTACATTTTTTGTCATAAATATTTACTTTTTTCTTGCTCCAGTTAAACAGTTAAACCCAAACGCAGCTGTTCCCCTTTTTCTTTCTTTACCTTTGGTGGTCTCTGACACTAGCGCATCACAGCAGACAGGCGCCATGACTGTTCTGCTGGAGGCTTCTTACTGTTCTTCCATTAGTGGGGAGTTTTCTTCTCCACTGTCGCTCAATTGTTTGCTCAGTTCAGGGATTACACCAAAAAACCCTTTTGCTGTAAGCTGTTGGTGCTTAAATGGACCTAATACAATGAGAACGATCTGGCCTTATTGACCTGAGCGTCAGCTCGTACCGTTAGTGCAAGCTTGGGTTTTCTTCAGGTGCTTCGATGAAAAAAAGAAGTCTCTGGCACAAGGTTTCTTTCTTTATCACAGGAACTGCTTCTTTATGTATATATATATATATATATATATATAATGTAATAATAATAACAATAATAATTTATGCTGACATGGTATATTTTGAAGTAAAAAGTGATTTGATTCTGGGTTTCACATTTTTTATTTTGGAGCCAAAATATAGAAATCCTTTCCAGTTATAAAGGAGAAAGGGGGTTTCTTTTGCACATTCATATATTTAAAGACCTTTTAAACTATAAAGACCCTTTTCTCATCTATGTTAATGTATAAATATATTTTAAAAAACAGATATATTTTTTTTAATCGTTACATTGTTTTCAAATGCTTCCATATAAGCATAAGACATGCTTCCATATAAATAGCTTGAATACAAGAAAAATGTTACAATTTTACATTATATAAAGTGAATGTTACAGATTTAGCTTTGTATTTAAATTACAACAGATGCTATTTCTCGAAAATGTAGCACAAACTTCTTTGAATTTTTTTCCTTTGAACTTTCACAGCACAGCAGTAAATTTAAGCTTATGTGGGCTAGAATCCATTTAGAATATTCAAAAAATTTTAGAAATGTTAAAATATTTGGATTGTATCATATTGTTGAGTTATAAACAAATAATAATGATTCTGAGAGATAACATGTCATTTTTCTAACTTTTCAGCACAGAATAATGTAAAATGCCAAATAGATTTAGGCATAAAAGACTTATTTTATTTAAAGTTTGTAAAGTGAATGTGTTTTCTAAAAAGTATACCTACCTGTATATATATATATATATAGCTACACTTTTCTGGCTTGTAAATGACATAAACTCTACATAAAAGCAAAGTTTTAGATGACACTGGGATTAAGGCAGACATTTATTAAAGCAGAGCTCTAGGACTGTTGTGCTACATGTAATGTTGCTCGTCATCATTCTGTACGTTTTACACGACTTTGCATTTGAAATTTTACAACACTGCAAAGCAAAAAAAACAAACCCTCAAAGAAAAAATCCATGGAGATGCAGGACGAATGTAGCTTTGCATTTGTCTGTAGGTCTAAAAGTTTTATGTGTTGCATTTATTCCTAAAGTGTAACACCAAACCTATAAATGAGTCCAGTGCACGATGCATTTATTTTAGACGATATACTATACCTATGAATACATAAAGACTTCACAAAATACAATAGAACTTTTTTGATTTCATGCAACATTTACTCAGATATTTTTTTTGTACTTTTGCATCCAATGTGGTGTTTTCTGTCTATTTGTTCAAAAATATTGGTTTCCAAAAGCTTCCAGAAAACACAGGCTTTTGCTGTTTCACTGTTTTATGTGTTTCATTGAAGATTATAGTCAAACGAAAGTAAAAGACTAAACCACAGTTTGAATTTTAAGATGTAATCAATTCGTTACAGTATTTAAAGACTCACTCAGCTCATCTTTTAATCTATTTTCAGGGTTCCCAGTGGTCTTTTAATTACAATTATGCCGTTTTAGCCAAAGTGATAAAAATAAAGGAATTTAGTTGAAATTCACCTCAGAGTTGTGTGAGGGACCGTTGGTGCGGAGCAATCCCGGGGAGCTTTTGGTCCACTCAGTGTATTTTCTGTGTCAGAGATGCCATCTTTTTCCAACAACATTTTTTCATCTGCTCCTCATTCACAGCAGTTTGAATGCAAAAATACTCATAAATGAAGATTCAAACTTACTGTAACTGTCCGTTCTATCTGTATGTGACAGAGCTAAAACTTGTACATCATTGGCAGACATTGTCTACCCCTCTTTTCCCATCATCCCTCATTGCACACACCAGGACTTACCTTCAGACGTGATCAATTAGCTTCACGTGCTGTTCCAGGGTTGCATTGCCATACATTACTTTGGAAATATTCTCCCAAACAAGGGTACCATAAGTCATAACTACAAAGCTTGTGTTTGGATTAATGAAAGTGTTGTCATAGCAACAAGGACTGGAATCTCATAGCGGCTTTTTGTCTGAGTGTTTGAGTGCCTGTGTTTGGGTTGTTCAAGTGCATAGAAAAAGACAAGACAGGAAAATGTGTCTTTCCATGCAGATCACATGGCATACACATAAATATACGAGCGCCTTTCCTGCGCGCCTAAAATTGCTGTGCATTCTGGGAATTAAGCAGCCCACACAGTGTAAAAGGGGCCTCATGATATCAGTGGCAGCCGAGGGTTTTGGCTGTGGTGCTGTACGCTGTTTTTTAAGTGGCACTGTGTAACAGCTGGGGAGCAGGATTTAATCCACAGTGCGGGACTGAATTATGCATTATACTGTGAATGTTACACCGTGTCTATTTAAATGCAGCGCTTGTCCTGTCTCTTCAGTGTTTCCGAAGCAACCTAAATGCTTGCCACACAAAGAAAGAATTTTTTAAAAAACAGATTTCCTTGGTGTGATTTTACATAAATATTTTGAAAGGATTTTTAACTAAACAACAATATGACAGTAGAGATGTATTATATAAAATATTCTGGTACTGCGCGGTAGTATTGTACCTTCTGGATACCCTGATGATTTTGTCAGTGTTTATTTTGGTATCTTTCCCATCCATGTAGTCATGCATTAAATTTAATGACCAATGATTCCACGCTGGGTGAGCACTAGAAAACAGGCCTTTCTTTGCCAAGCATGCTAACCCTCAATGACTTAGCAGAGTGAGCCACACATGACGAAAACCATCATTAGTAAAAAAAAAAAAGGAGGAAGATACCAATCTGAGGTTTTGATGATGAGGAGTGTAAAGCTTCTCTACAGACACATTTCATTTTACCAGGCTAAAATCAAGAAATAAATGTTTGTCACAATATGATTCCAACAGCCTGTTGGACCTTTCACTGTTTCAACCTGACTCAAATCCATGATTCTGCACCAAACTGGAAACAATCACTCAATGAATTGAGGTGGTGCCTCAGAGATCGAGTCGTCATACTTCTGGGTAGGAAAATGAGCTTACAAAAATAGCTCATATTTCATAAATATTTTTTTCTACAGTTTGCCAAAGGTAATATATGTCCATTTATTTGGATATAGTTTACTCTGAAAGGCTTAAGAAAAGCATGGTGTAGGCCATTTAAAAGTGTGGCTAAAGATAATTTTGTATAAGAATATGTTTACTGTGGAGTAAAAATCTTGGCATTAAATACACTTTTTCTGCTAAATCCAACTTTTTTCCCTTCTATGAACAGTGAGCTTCAGCTTATTGAATACAATTTTGACCTTCAGAATTTGAAATCAAAGTGGGTCTTTTTATAACTTTGTTTTTTTGTTCCCTGTTATTTAAACTATGATTAACGGTTTTGATTAGTTGGAAGTCAATATTTACTGGAGTTCATCCATATCTCCCGGGGAATTTGCTGATTCATTAAAGTTCAAACCACGGTAATCCATACAGGCTTCAGCTTTTTATTTGTGCATTTGTTGCAGACTGAACCTGTAAGTGATTTTTCATTTGGAAGTTTTAAGTAACAGGATGAAACTAAAACTGTATTTCTGGCACACTGCAAACCCTTACTGTAGTGTCTCTCTCAAGGCAGCAGTTCAAAAGTGTCTCCAACAAAATTAAGCTTCTTTCTGAATAGCTGAGGTTAAAGTCTGCTTTGCAATTATCCTTTTTCTTCTTTAAAGCTGTTAGACCTAAAAATCTACTTGAAATGTTCATTTCAAGAAAGAAAATAAGTTTTTAGGGTCAAATTAGCAAAAATCCAAAGACCAAAAGTACATATTAGCCCTCAACGTTTGCCATTCCTGAACTGTGACTTCTTGAGCTTCACTGCCACATTATTCATGCCAAGTAAACTGATGAGCTGAGTCAATCTGGATGGGTTAACAAAGTGTTAGTCACTGCACTCATGACTCTCTGGATTAGGATAAATGCACATACGTGTAAAAAGTTGGACGTTTGGGAACAGAAGTTAATGCATTATTTCGGCTCCATGTTAAAAGACCTGCTTGATGCTCTCATGAAGTTCAGATGAACTGTTCAGAACTCTGCAAAAATCTTCAAAATGTATTGATTTTTACTTTCAAGATTTTTTCCTGTTTAAGTAGGTGAATGAAGACTTCTGAAAAAGGTCTCTGGGAGAGCTGACAGACAATCTAATTAGGTAAACTGACTGGGGAGAGTATTTTAATCAACATTTATATTGTTTGCTTAAAAAAACAGTCAGACCTTAATTCACTTTGAACCCTATCATTTGTTTGTGGAAGTCTTCTACGTGTTTAAAGACTCACTCCAATGAAACTTGTGTTTTTGGTATTTTTAACATGATCTTGTGGCATTTTTCTTGTAATGGAGAGCATACATACAGAGAATTAAGCAAAAAATTACACTTCTGAGTGTTTTAATGCAAACTTGTAGTGAATCTGAAGCAAATGAAACAATGCTGCTGGAAAAAAAAAGATTGTAGTTTTGCCAGCATATTTAAAAGATCATTGGGAACACTTTTACAAAAGATCCAAGAATGATCAAAGTGGGACTTTAAACTGAACGGGACTGTCAGTTCTTCAAGAAAAGAGTGTTTCCATTTGTGGTCCATTCCACCCTTGTTTGTGTCGATTACGTTGGAACCTCTTCCAGAGGAATCTCTGAGCTGTGTGTCATCTTGACATTATACAAAGAGAGGATGCTAACTGTGATGCTGAACAGTCCAATTACACCAAATGTGAGGAGAAGTTGTGTGATCACGGCAAGTAATGACTTATTGCACAGGTTTTCAACTCCAAAAGCTTGAACAGTTTGGGGAAATGACTGAATGAAGCAGAATTTACAGTTTTAATTAAACTACAACCTGAAATGACACTTCTAATAAATGCGGATTTATGGTTTCAATTAGTTGGAAGACAGTCTTTGATGGATTTTATGGCAATCTATTTTAGTTTAGTTTAGTGTTTAGTGTTTGAGATTGTTCTAGCAAAAAGAAATTAAGTCTGCAGATGCATTTGCCGTCTCTTCTGAGTCCAGAAAGACCAAGAAATAAATAAAAACACTGCAACAGTTTAGTGAGCGCTTTAAATCCATGGATGAGGAAGAATGACGCTCTACACCCTTCATGAGGACAAAGACTCGGCACATTCTAGAATGACCCCCAGAAGTCTTTATTTATAGCATTGTGAATAAAAGCTTGATCCAGGGTCACCTGAGATTAGATTGAGGATTAGATAAGGCACTATTGTGGTCCTAATGCAGCAACGTTTTTTTTATTTATTTTTCAACTATACTCTGCCTCAGTTTTGCTGAGTCAAAAATCCACTTTGATGCTAAAGGTTCTTTTATATTTAAAATAACACAACTTAAAAAAACGATTACTGATCAACTCTAAACTGGTCAAGACTGATGTATGAAATGTTGTAAACTGAACAAAAACTACCATATTTTCCGTACTATGAGACGCAAAGAAAAGCCTCATAATCTGAAGTGATTTATATATGGATTCATTCTGGTTGTGTTTACTTATGTTTTGATAATCTTACAATTCTGAGTGGGACGTGGCTCTCTGTCAAAATGCCTTTTTTTTACTTGTCGCAAACAAGGTTGGGAGTTACACATATAGTCAATACACTAACGTGGCTAACATACAGAGGTGTCGAACTGTGTTTTTTACGAGTTACTAACAAGGTTGGGATTTGTCACAGCCAGCAGCGTAGTAGCCATCAGTCTGTTTTTTGGTGTTGCAAACAATGTTGGTAGTTATAGGTTTTGTGAATACACTAACATGGCTAATGTACAGCAAGTCACAACTTCTAGAATTACTATGAACTCAGTTTACAGAGTATGACTGGCTGATGGCCTTTTGACTGGTTGTCTTGCTTAATTCACCTTATAGTTTGTTGCACCTTATATATGACAGAATTTCCAAAACAGACCACTCATTGACGGTGTGACTTATAAACTGGTGCATACACAAAGGTGAAGCCTAACTATTACAGCAGAAAACCACTGACTCAGTGGGTGGAGATGTGGTTAGTATGCATGCATGCTTCGATTCAGATTTATGAGGCTGCGCATACAATCCATGAGAAAGAGGTCAGACACGGGCAAAAACATTTTCCCACTTCTATATTTAGTTACACATAAGTGTACAGTGCTGGCTGTTGTTGGCGTTGCATCTGTTACCATCTATGCAGGTAATGACTGCACTTCATAAGCAGGGCCTCCTGAGGTGAATAAAGAAAGGTCGGCTACAAACGACACAAGATCAAAGTTACAACAGCTTAGCTAGAAGTAGAATGAACAGTAAGGTGATAAAGGCTATGAGACAAATTTCCACTTATTATTGACTTGTTGGACAGTTCTTGCAGTAAAAAGCAGGAAATTTCTCTGTAATCTCAATGCTGGTAAATAAGTAGGATCATCTCTGACTGTCTTTTTGTTTATTGACATGAGAATGACTACTATGATAGTTTAAAGTTTTAATTTATTCTGACATTAAAAAACACACAACAACAATTTCAATAAATATTGGAATCTTCCTTTTATTTTTACACTTTATGATTAACCTTTTGCATAGAGTTTACATGTGAGAAATAGAAAACTGATTAAACTGTGATATTCTGACTGATAGGACACAGGAAATGTACGTGCTTATGTTTTTGTTTACCCTATATAACCATTTGCATCCTTTTGGATATGTTTGTTTTTAAGACCCTTCTCTCATTAGCGTGACCAAAACATTTCTTTAAAACCCATTGGATGTTACTTGGTCCATGTTTTCTGCCCTGCAGTTCCTTATCATTCAACTAGGGGCAGTAGAGGGGCTTTTTCTGCTCATTTCAAAATGGCTGCTTCCATCATCTCAGAAACACTTTTGGCGGGAAAACGTTTTTGATAACTTTCCAAACTTTATGGTGAGAATAACTTGTCTGCTGTTGTTCTATTAACTTTTTAAAAATTTATATATTTTATCGTTGAAAGAATAAAAAACTTGTTGTCACATTTATAACATGTTACTTTATAATATGTAAAATGTGAAAAATCAGATTTTGCTTAAAAATTGTGATTTTTTTCCCCCCCTGAACACTCCTGTCAATATTGTTGCATCTTAAACCAACATTTCTTATCGTTTGTTGTGAGCAAAAACTTACCAAATCCCCCAACGTGTTATAATTAATACTATTTGTGGACTATAGTTCATAACTTTATTTTTGAAAATGTCATCCCAGGGTTTAAGAAGCATCTTAATTACAAAAAACAAAAATGAGTTTTTTGTCAGTACTTAGTGATCTTTACAGGATTAAATTTCATTTTTTTCCCCCCAAACTACTTTTCTTTTTTTCTCAACACTTTTTGAATTATGTCAGGAAGCCGTTCTTAAGCAAGAACATTTTTATAAATAATTCAAACAATTTAACGAGAGAAAAATGACTGACAAAACATTTGTATGACGAGTTACTTTATAAATAATTTTGTAATACACAAAGAATGTGGAATTAAAACTTTCTGATGCATTTAAGGGTTTTTTTTGTTTATCAGTTCCTATTTTCTTTCAAACATGCTCCCACTTCTTCTTCTCTTCCCTTTTTTACAACTTTCTTTTCTAAGTTTGATAGTGAATCCGTTAGGATACAATAGATGTTTGGTAGGTGTTATTGTAAATATGCTTTAGTAGGCCTGGTATAGTACCGGTATACTGTGTAGCTCTATCAGACTGCTTTTTTTTTTCGTGTCACTAACAAGGTTGGGAGTTAGCGTAGCTATAATAACTTGTGATTTAGCGGTATCAGTCTGTCTTTGCAAACAATGTTTAGAGTTGGGAATTACATGTATAGTTAATACGCTAATGCGACTGGTGTGGCTAACGTGTTTCAAACAAGCTTTAGAGTTACTGTGAATGCAGTTATTAACATCTGACTGACTGACAGATTTATTTCTTACTTTTTTGTCTCGCTTAATGTGCCTTCTAGTTTGGTGGGCCTTACTTATAACATAAGTTCAAAAATATAGCATATATTGACGTGTGCTCTATAGAGTGACAAATACGGTACTAAAAGTTTTAAGCGCGTCAAGCAGTAGATTACACTGACTGATTAAATGTGTTTTGTAGAATTTCTTTTTGAAAAAATAATGAAAAAATCAAGCAGCTCATTCTGAGATAGACTATAATACCAAATGCAGACTGATCAAACTTCACCAAGAGAAGACAAAAAACAAAACCAAGAAATTGTTTATTGGAGTTCATCAATCAAAGAAGGGCCAGCCTATCATGTCAAGCTGCATTCCCTTAGTTTTTTTTTCCAAGTAATAAAATAAAACTAATAAAAATGTCAACAAATGGTGTCTACATCATTTAAAATACCCTTTTTTAAAATCTCAAATCAAAGAGGACTCAAAGGCTTAAATCAGTCAAAAATACACAATTGTTACGGAAAAAGAAAATAAACAAATAAAAAAAAATTCTTTTTTAACCTAACTTTAACAATAAACAAAAGAACAAATACATAAATATAAAATAGCTGACTCCAAGCTTTAGTTCAGAACCAGAAGAGCAGACATGGATGGTTTTATTGCAGCAAAAGCTCATTGACAGGATTGGTTTATCATGATGTGTGGTGACAGTTTTAAAGATAAGCAACAAGTAAATGTCTCCACACAACAACAATCAAAGACTTTAAAAAACAAATTAAAAAAAAGGCATGACATTGTGACGTCGCTTAACAGTTTAAAACATCAGTGTTTCAGTCAGAAAGGCTAGTGTGAAGACTAAAGTGTTCAAATGAAAGAAGTGAGCTAAAAGTCAGCTCAGTCAGTCCCAGCTAACAGCACTACTGGGTGATGCTTTCTGAGTATAGATCACGTCCATCATAATCTCATCGCCTTTTTTTCATTTTTCATCATCAGTAGTTATTATCATCCCCAAGTAAAGCTCTACTCAGCCAACCTCAGGAATCTCCTGCAAGGATACTTGTACAAAGAACAAAAATGTAATTAGAAAGTCTAGTTAAATACTAAAAAAAGTACTTTTGTGGCTAATTTCTTTGCTAATCCTTCCACCAATGAGTTATGGAGATGGCACGCTAGCTTGTTGCATACGCAAAATTGGTCACCATATTAGAAATGTGGAGATGCCGGTTCACTGCTGAATTCAAAACAGAATTTGCACTATTTTCATGTTTTCTGGCAGGACCACCTATGTTTTTTTTTTATGGAGGATGAACCTGGTATTTGTATGTGCGTTCGACATGAGAATAGATGACCCGCTGAACTTAAGCAGATTACTAAGCGGAGTAAAAGCAGCTAACCAGGATTTCCTCTGTAGCAATGAGCCCAGCGTCAAATCCACATCCGGCAGGCGGAGAGGGACATGTGGCGTACAGAAAACAGCCTTCCGGTGTCGCGCTGAGTCCCTCTGATAGAGATACTCTTGAGCTTTGACGTTTATGTTTTTTCAAATTCAAATCATCTTCAATGACCGCATATTTTAAAAGTTTTTTGATTAGTACAGAGCATTTTCAGTATCGCTTCATGCCAAATAACTTTTGGTTGAAATGATGGACAAACGTCAACATCCTATAATTGCTGACTTTATTGGTTTCCGTACAAAAAAATCAGCCAACAAAAGTAATTTCCAGAAATCAAAATACAATATTAAAAAGTGAAACAAAATCAGAAGCCAGAAAAGGTAGGTATGATATGACATCACTCATTGGATGATGTTGTTTTTCTAAGACAGACAAGAATCTGTCCATTGTCTTTTCTCAGTAATCAATCATCATCAATCAGCAATGTCCCACAGTACCTACTTTTTCCTGATTTCTTGTTCTGTTTTGTTTTTTTAGTGCTTCTATTTGTAGAAAATATTTTGTTTTCCAAAAATTTAAATGCATATTTTGTTCAATTTTGTATTGTGTTTTGATTTCTGAAAATGTGTTTTGGTTTTTAAAATGTTATGTGGTTTTGTTATCATTTGTTTTGCTGTTTAAATTGCCACTCGATCTGTAATAGGTTTACTGTGATTTGTGGGCGTGATTTGCACTTCAGGGCCACTGTAGATTACTGATAAATCCAATAAATCACATCAGTTGGATCATTTGCCGTAATGCATGCTGGCCATGATTCAGTGGGAGTTTTCTGACTAATTGCTTGAAACTGTGACATTGACCAACCAGAGACAAGACACAATTAAAAGCGAATCAGATTCTCGTCTTCATGAATTAATTATTGAAGTTAGATTCTAATTAGGAATCAGCACAGCCGTGCCACTCTCAACACATCCAATCTTGTCTGATCTCAGATGCAAAGCAGGGTTGGGTCTGGTTTGTCCTCAGATGAAAAGCCATCAGGTACTACCAGGTACTTTAATTACTCACTTTCCAATGTTTTCATGTAGCAGCCTGGATAAATGCAGAGGGTTAGTTCAGGAAGGGCATCTGCTGTGAAGCTGCAACCAAATCACATGTGATTTTCTGAAAGGAGTCTCCAATAGGTAAAAAAAAGGCTCCAATTAATAGGAAAGTGAATCACTAGCATTTTCAAGCCTGAAGTTCATATATATATTGTTTTGACCATTTTAAGGGTAGAATCAACCTGTTGTCCCCCACTCTACAGTCAAAGAAAATGTGCTCTCTTTTCATTTTACAGCAACCCAAATTGTGTCAATCGCGTAATTATCATTGATTTAGTCATTGCCAGAAGTATTTGTCAAAATTCACTGCTGACACACGAATGTTGGCATTTCTTGAGGTTCCTGCACATGATCAATACCTGAAGTACCTTGAGGGCAGGCAACGTCTTGATGGGTTTTTTTCACACAAGTCTAACAAATAATACATTTACTCTTGGATGTCTATTTTTCTTGTTTGTTTTTTTAAGCTGTAGTTGTTTTCTAATGTCTGTGACTGAAAGGTGGGGTGCAACTTGGAGATACTTGAGAAAAAGAAGGTGCCAGGCATGTACTCCCACTGGGTTATTCAAATTCTCCAAACGGCCTAACACACACACGTCAGAGAAATGTGGGATTGGATCTGAAATAATCCAGTCCTGCCGACTGAAACTAGAGAGGAACATTAGAAACAGGACTCTGCACGATGGAAGTCTTTCAGGATCGCGTTGTTTCCTTGTTGGAGAGAAGTTACTCACAAACCACAATATGGATGATATGGTGTGTGGTACTTCCACAACTTTCCATAAACACAGTTATGATGGGAAACAAAGTTATTCACAGTACCTTAAGAAATTTAGGGGTTTAAAAAATATTTTCTATAGTAAAACTATGTACAGCTTTGAAATCCAAATGGAATGTCTCCAAACAAAAGGTGATTCTCTTTCTTTCACTCAATCTCTTCACCAGATGAGGTGAATATTTTACCATAAATTGTTAGATGTTTGGTGTTTTTCTTAAAATAAATACATCCCATGAATGTAGTTGATGTGTTTATGATAGTGTTGTGCAACAATATACATCATCAAGAATCAGCAAAAAAAAACATGTGAGGTTTAGATGTAAAAGAACATATTTATAGAACAGACTTAAATGAGTCTTAAAGTCCCCCTTTGATTATTTTCTGATCAATCGCAAAAGTGTTCCCAGTAGTCTTTTACTTATGGTTTCAAAATAAGAAAACCTGTGTGGTTTTCTAGGACATAATTTCTGCACAGCAGTAGTTCATTAGAAATTCACCTCTGGAGTTGTGGGTGCGACCGATGGGGTGGAGCAACCCTACCCCTCCTTCCATCACCTATATCTGTATAACTAGTTGTCTATAAGTGGATGCATTAGAATGACGGGGAGCAGTGAGCTTGCGGCCCCACCTTTGTATTTTCTACGTCACAAATGCCAATGCCTTTTTCCTGATTCATAATGATTTGAATAACGAAATACTACGAAATGCAATTTTAAGCTCAATTTTCTTCATATTTGTCATCAGAAAAATGCAACAAGAAAATGTTAAAAACATCAAAAACACAATTTTTATCGGAGTGGATCTTTAAGCGCTGTCATCAGGTGAATTGTAAAGTTTTCCTATCACGTTCTCCTATCTCATCCACTAGTTTTTTTGCTAAGCTTCAGAGATAGACCATAGTGTAGTTTTTGGCAGTAGCTCTCCATTTACAGCAAATAACATCAATAATCAAACAAACATTTAGTTTTAGGAAAGCAGGTACTTAAATTACATTTTCAAGTTAACACTTACAGACACATTTTTACTGAAAACAGTGTTGGGATTATTTTTAAAAAGTCACTGTCATGTGTTCCTCACTACATCCTACATCTTCCTCTAGGTTTCTTTTCCTGGAGCTCCAACCTCAGCATCCTTTTACCAACATCATCACAGTTCTCCCTCTCCACATGTCCAAACATCTTGATCTGCTTCCCTGCATTTATTTCCAAAACATCCACCATGAGCTGTTCCTCTCATCTATTCATTTCTAATTCTATCCATCCCCTTCGCTCCCAAAGAGAACACGTCCTCTTCATGTCTTCTATCTCCAGCTCTGTCTCTTGTCTCTTTCTCAGAGTTACTGTCTTTGAACCAATGACATGGCTGCTCGCACCTTTCCTTTCATTCTTGATAACACTCTTTTGTTGCACATCACATCTGAGACCTTCCTCCACCTGCTAGTACACGCCTCTCCACCTCTTTCCCACACTCTCTGTTGCTCTGGACTGTTAATCTGTAGAACTTCTTCCCCTCTGCTTCCCGTGACCTCCCCGTTCCCCTTCAGTCCCTCTCATTTCCACACAGATCCTCTGTCTTGCTGCGGCTGGATTGTATTCCTCTTATTTCCAGAGAAAATCTCCACCTCTCCAGAGGTGGTTACACATGGTCGTTTATCTAACATGCCTAAAAAGGAGATCTGAAATTGTTGCAAGTGTCAAACAATTTGGAGTGTGCACATACCGTTGGATGGATTACTTGTTCTCATGTGTGAGAATATTATTGTGAAATTCACTTTTACATAATATTTAGTGTTATGTAAGATCCCGCTCAGCTATCATTTAATGTATTTGACAGGGTTCTTCGTACTTCTGTTTTAGAATGAGGTTTGGCTCTTAATAGGAGCTGGCATCTGCTGCTGTTAATGTAGCTTTGACGAGCTGGATGTTGGGGAAGCGGCGCTTGCAGCTAAATGCATACATAGTCATAGGAATGCAGTCAAGTTTAGCAAAAAAACAAAACAAAACACAGCACCTTCATTTGGAATTAGCCCCACTGTGAATCAGAGAAGCTTCTTGCAGAGAATCCTCATCATGTTTTTCTTCAAAGTGATAATTTAAGTTAATATTTGTGGCATATTTACAGAGTATTCCTGCTTGGGCTTCAGTGGACAATCAGTCCACTCCCACAGATGGCCTTAGATCCTTAACACTCAGTCAAGTGGAATTTCGCAACTACTAGAAAGATCATGGCAGTCCTTTTAAATGCCTTTTGGGGTTAAAGGGTTGCTGGAACCAACCCAGCTACACCCTGAACAGGTCGCCAGTCTGTTGCAGCCATACACCCACATGTACAACTAGTGTCAATTTAGAGTCACCAAGGCAAGAATACGACCCACTGCTCCACTGTGCAGCCCTGCTTGGATGCTATTTGTATAAATTGTATTTTTTGGAGTATAAGTCAAGTTTTTTTGAAAGGTTTGACCGGGGGTGTGACTCATAAATTATTTTTTTAAAAATAAAAAGCAATGATCAAAAGAGGGCACAGTAGATGTGTGAATCAGTTTTTCTACTGACAGTAACACAGAAGAAGAAGCACCGCTCAATCAATACGCCAGGCTTGGTTGATTAAATGATACCATTTAAGTTTTGATGTCTGAGATTTTTTAAATGCGTTGTCAGTTCTGACATTATTAATCATAAACGTTTTATGATCAGCAGATCTGGTATCCATGATAAATAATCTTGAATGATGTCCCATGGTACCTAGATTTTCTGGTTTCTTGTTGTGTTTTAACATTTCTGTGAATTACTTTTATTTTCTGTTATGCTTTTTTTCTTTTTTTATGGAAACTGGGAAGGTAGGTACTATGGGACAGTGCTGACTGGATGATGATGTTCGACCATTATCCCATCAGTGATGTCCCGTAGTACCTACCTTCTTTGCTTTTTTCATTTTGTTTATTTTTGTAACAATTCATTTTGATTTCTGGAAAATACATTTGTTTTCCAAAACATTTTATTTTTATTCCACTTGATATTTTTGGGAATTTATTTTACATTTCTAAATGTTTTTTTTTTTTTGTTTTTTTGCTTTTTAAATTATCTTTGTGATCTTGTGCTTCTGCATTTACTGATTTGTTTGTTTGATTTGCTCTTCAGGGCCACCGTGGAACACATTTTTAAACCTTTAATTCTAACAGCGAGTCGTCAATGGAAAAAAAAAGCTCAGATAGGAGCTACTGTCTGATTGTGTCAGTGTCACTGAAAAAGAAAACATCCAAACTTATAGATTTGTTGGCTTCTGGCATTAAAGTAATTGGTTCTAACCTAGTTTTAAGCTGCTTCTGCCATGTCATGTCAAGAGAAATGAATTGTACGTTGGTTATGCAACTTGAAGGTTCATGGGACTGTTGGGGCTTTTTTATTTAGAAACTTTGTGACGGTTTTGTTGTTTGTGACGTCCAGTCAAAGTGTCACTCTGCTGCTTTGGTCACCTACCGGAGCAAAGGTTGATTCCTCCCAACCCCGGCCTCCTTTTGCGTGTTCTAACTTTAACTGGCTGTGACAGTGTGTCATGGTGTAATGTGACGCATTGTGCTGTGCATGTGCTTCCCTAACAGCAGCCCTCACCCTCAAACCGAGACAAAAACAAACACACATCACGTGAAGCTGGGCTTGTCAGCCACCAGATCTGATCAGCACAATAAGGGCACGAATCACGTCTAGGTGCATTCACAGACACGTCTGCCTAAATGAGCAGCATCACATAAGCAGATGTGCTACTGTTTATTCCCCATACAATGACGTTGAGCTCAGTGGCGGCGCAGAGACAAACGCAGTGTTTGGATTGTGTCGCCGGCACACGTTGTGTTGCATCTACCGCCAATCTTGGCCTGAATATTTATAGTCTACTGTGCGTTCAGATGTGTATGTTTGTGTGTCTGCGACTGTGAGAGCGAGTGTGAATCTTCGAGCCCTGGAGGAGTGTGAGGCAAGAAGCAGCAAGAGGCAGAAAATCCCCGCTGTCTTTGGATTAATGTCAGCAAACAGGAAGTCAGGCACAGTGCTACATGTGCATCCTCCTGAAGTCAGACCCCGCTGGATTTTCGTTTATTTGTTTCATTCATTTTGTGACATAACTCTCGAGCCTCTCCTCTGCTATCCTTGAATTAACTTTGTCCTTCTCACATTGCTGCTATGTTTTAAAACATTTTTTGTCTACATGGACTTACAAGCTATTGCAATAACACTGGATGTCGTTTAAAATAACTGAGTTGTCAAATCCTTCAAAATGTTATGTTTGTTGAAAAATAAAAATGCAGAAACTGTGGAAACCCCGGGCATTAAATACATAAAAGCAAGTAGATGCCTATGAGATGCTTGTGACCTTCAGGCCTTGTTTTTAAAGAATCTGAAGTGACAAGGCTTCATGGGTTCAGGCATTTTTCTCAACACCAGTAATTGATCATTTCGTTTGTATCCTATCCAGGCCTTTTTTTGTAAATCACAAAAATATACTTGAATATATTTAATTGTCTTGTTTCTTAAAAGGAGAAAGTTTTCTAATAAAAGAGGAATTAAACTATTCAATTTGCAGAATATTTCCTTAGTCAAAAGTTATGTGACATTCCAACTTCTTTAAACTGCAAATATCCCCATAAATATGAAAGTAGTGTAGATGAATATCCTTCATTTTGTAAGGTTTGTTTTGGCTCCATTTCTTTTTTCATTTTCACACCTGTAAATATTGGTGTCCTATTTTTATCCATGATGGAGCAGCTCCAGCAGGTTTTGTGGGTCAGAGCTGTTCATCATTTGACGTTTTCCTGTCCAGGAAGCAACACAAACATCGCCCTGATTACGAAAAGAAAATCAACCCTCCAAGAAATGCAATCAAAGTTGTAATTGTGCACAAGAGAAGCTTTGAAAAAAATCAGAGAAGACTTTTGTCAGTGAAGTGCTTTTGACTCTCAGGTCAGAATATGTGGGTGAAAACACTTTAATGCCGCAAACACAAGTGTCACAGAAGGACTAAAATAGTTTTTTACCTGAACATAGCATTCAAAACAAAACAAAAACATTTCCCTCAAATTTCTAAGTGTGGCTAATTTGTGGCCACAAATTAGCACAAAAAAGTACTGGCATGGTCATTTCAGGCGACAAATTATTTAATTTTGCACACAAGTTTGTACTTTTAGGGCATAAATGAGCAATTTGTGGCCAAAAATTAGTATTCTGTGTGAACAAACTAGTATTTTTGGACTCAAATTTGCAGTTTGTGAACACAAAAAAGCATTTTAAGTGCACAAATTAGCATTTTGAGCCCACATATTAGTATTTGAGCACACAAACTAGCATTTTGTTTGCACAAAATTATTATTTCTGGAAACAAATGATCATTTTGAGCACACAAATTTGCATTTTCTGTCGACAAATTCTTAATTTTTGAGGGAACAAATTATTATATATTATTATATATTACATTCATAGGAAACAAGTAGTATTTGGTGTATTAGTACTTTGTGGGCAGAAATCAGTATATTATACCCAGAAATTAAAACTTTGTCTGCACAAAACAGTAATTTGAGAACACAAAGTAGCATTATGTGGTCTCAATTTAGCATTTTTTTATAAATTACATGTGTGCTCACAAATGAGCATACTTATATTTTAGGTGACAAATGAGTATTTTTGCTCACTAATTTGTCATTTGTGGGCATACATGAGCAGTTTGTGGCCAAAAATTAGTATTCTGTGTGTACAAATTATTATTTTAGAGGAAAAATTTGCATTTAGTTCACACAAATTGTCATTTTGAGGATGCAAATAGCATTTGTGCAAAATGCAAATAGCATAAAACATCTGTTCCTTGTATTGAATTTAAATCATAATTAGCCTCAGGCAAAGCTGACAGCTTTAGAACCTGAAAAAAAAGTCAAACAGCAATGGAAAAACTTATAGACTCCATTAAGACGAGGCCCAAAAAACTTCATACATGAAATCACATTGATTTTTTTACCTGTCTCTTTAAAAAACTGTTTGTTAGGATTAACAAGACCCTGCAGGTTTGGTGTAGAACGAAGGCAACACGTAATAGAAAGCTGTTATGTCTCATTTCCCAGCTTGATTTGGCAGTAATGGCTTTTGCTGCCAGTGCCCTCCTCACCCAGTTGCCCTCCTGAAAAGTGTCTCTCAGCCTGAGCTACAGATACAGGTTCTGTCCTTGTGGAAAACCTGCCTGCCTTGCTTTTCTTAGCCAGAGACATGCCAGGGGGGGTGAATTTCTGAACACATCTACTGTGAACATGCACAAATACAAAACATAATTGCAAACGCACTTAATTCAGGTGATGATGGTTCGTGCATTAGAAGAAAAAGAAAGTGAAGAATGAAAGCACTCAGTTGTGAAATGAAATGATTTGTGTTTGCTTCACAACACAGTAACACTTTAGATATTAAAATCAGGCTTACTTTCAGTGTATTAACATTGGTGCTGAGCAGCCAACATTTACTTACGTATCTGACAATCAAGCGGCTCATTAGCCTGGATCCACTGGAAGCATCCAGCTTCCCTGGACACCAGAGTTTGCAAAACCTGAACTTCATACTTAATATGCAGATGAATATGAAGAAAAACTAGAATAAATATTTTTGGAGCCAACTTCAAACTCTGTTCTTCCGATGTTATCCACATGCTTGCTTAAGAATGAGGATTATGCACCAGGGATTGGAGGAATTGAGCGTGCTGTAGCTTTGACATGACTTCATGTGCGCATGCTTCTTAAAAATGAACAGTGTGGTAATTATTCAGTTAGCTACTAGTCAATTTAGCGTCTTCTGGAATGTTGTCATATCTTTTGTGTGTTGTTGCTTTACATTTTATGTTGAGGTTTTAAAAGAAGGAAATTGGTCATGAACTTTAGGGCCTGTTGAGGTCAAAAAGGTCAAATCAAAGATGTGATGCAGGCCAGAGATCTACTCCTCTTGGATTTACATCTGATGCGTGTTTAAAAGTTTTTGCAAATAATTTCTGGACGTTTTATATAGTTTATATTGTTACTTTTTAAGTTTCAGACATATTTATTTTTTTCCTGGGATCTTTTTCTACGTTCCGATAAAAATTCTGTTTTTGATTTTTGGCCCTCATTGGTGTGCATTGGTGTGCTGTCACTTAAAGAGGTGAAGTGTGACAAAGTAGCCCAGGTGGAAAAACTTTCCTTTATTTCTGCCTTCAGGGAATTTAAAAGCATATGAATGACAGAGAAAGTGTTCCATTTTATAAGAACAAAATGCTTTTTTGGTCTGCAGTGGACAAAGATCCTGCCAGCAAATCCATATGATTTTATGGATTTTGCATAAAGAAATCCTGGATATTTTTCACTCTGTAGCATCACAGTTGGTTCCAATCTCAACGTCTTCCTCCAATCATCTTTTATTAAAAGTGTTCCCAGTTGTATTTTAAATATGATTGTGTCATTTTTAGCTAAAATAAAATAAAAAAACCAGTGTAATTTTCTAGGGCATAGTATTTAATCAGAAATGAGTGAGCAAGCCCAGTTTGCTGTCATCCATCTGTTTACTCTCTCCTGCTAGCTTACAGCTCCTCACACCCCAACCCTAACATTAGCGGTGCAACAAAAATGGCAACCAATATTGGAGCTCTCCTGCTGTTCAGTTTTGATCCAGATTTCAGCTCAGATGAGGAAAACAAAGGCGTTCAGTCATCTACAAGTGGATGCATCAGAATGGAGCGGATCAGGGAGTTTGTGGTTTGCCGTACATCCCGAATTCAATCTTTTTCCAACAGCAGTTTGTCTTATGCTCATGATTCACAATGATTTGAATAAATAAATACTCAGAAATGCAGTTTTGAACTGAATATATCATCCATCATCAGAAAGATGCAGCAAGAACATGTTCAAAACACCACTTTCATTGATGTGGATTTATAAGGAATCAATTAACTCCACATTGTTTAGAATCTATTACATAAAAGGTCAGGGTTGAATACACTACATAACAAGGAATGTAACTGCGTTTCACAGTTCTTGAAATGAGGTATACCAAGGTTAAATAGCATTATATTATTCCAAGTAAAAAAATCATGTTTTTCCTTTAATTTAAAATAAAAAATATCTTCATTTGTTTATGTGTTTAGATTTTCTTCTCCAGCTTTTTTTTTTTTTTTTTTTTATTAGCCAAACTAATAATTCAGCTGTGAATTCATGTGCCACATGCTCTGACTTTGCACCTCAGAGGCATTATGACTTAAGGAAGATGCCACAGACTCTCCTGCTTTCTCGGACCAAGTCATGCATGTTCATAGGATTGTTGATCTTGTGTGTCAGAAGTGATGTCTGGAGCAGCCTTTTCTGCTGGATTCTATTGGCCGTTGACCCTTCTCTTAATTCCATGGTGCTGACAGCAACACCAAAGCATTCCTGCCTATGATCAAATAGGTAGCCTGATCCTTGATTTGCTGTAAACAAAAATAGCGCGAGGCTGTCAACGACTGATTTCATGTCTTGCACTCCTCCAGAGTGTCATGCCACAGTATTTCCAGTAGTGAGAACATGTCTCATGTGGAGAATCTCCCACTGTGAAGAACACGTATAAACCTGCTATCAAAGCCAGCACCTACTTCATATGCCACTCTTTCCAGCTCATGTGCAAAAATGCCCTGGGTTCAGAACCCGTTTCCTTCAGGCCTGAAGTTTGTTTTCACGGCAATACAGGTACTCCCAACTATAAATAAGTATTTTAAGATCCAAATATGTCAATCATCCAGGTTGATTCATGGATGTAGGCAAAAAAGGTGTTCAACAACGAAAGCCAGAGATGAGAAATCTACGGTGGCCTTGAAGTGCAACAACAAATTGCTCAACGCAAAAAATATTAAAGATCACAACGACAGCTAAAAAAAGGAAAACAAATAATGAAAAAAATAAAATCTTTTGAAATTCAAATACAATTCTATAAATCAAGTAATTCCAAAAAAATTAAAATGAAACGTTTCAAAAAGAGAAAGTACTTTCCAGAAATTCAAATCTACCTCACTGATTGGATGATGATATCCAGCACTGCTTCGTTCAGTAACGTTCAGTTGAATTGATCATCATTTCATTTTTATCTCTTGAATTTCTTTTGTTCTCCTAAACGTTTTTATTTCATTTATTTACTTCATTTTATTTTGCTTAAAATGTTTTTTAATCTTTTTTATTTGTTGTAGTGGTCTTTACTGTTTTTGTGTTGATTTGTTAGTGTCATTTGTACTTCAGGGCCACCGTAGAGTGCCTCTTGCAGAAGAAAATCTTTGAAAACGAAAGGTTATTCAAGTCCGGTTGACACCTTTTTTTTACCTACTTACTTCCATAAGAGAAAAATAGAAAAATGGTTTTGCTAGTATTTTTGTGTCAAATTAAATATCTGTTGTTTTTCCATAGATTACGTCCTTAGCTTTTTACAAAAGTTCCTGCTGGTGAAGCAATCACATTCAATTAATGTGGAAATGTATTCATATGAACTGACCTCTTTGTGGTTGGTTAAACAAAATATTTTTTAGAATGACATTCCCTTCCCTATTTTTCATGGTTTGTTTATTTTTGTCTAACTTTTCCTGTCCATCAGCAGAGCAAATAGATAAGAGATTTCACTGTCACAAAAGAGGGGGCTTTTTTTTATTCTGTATTTGAGCCTAGTAATACGATTATAATATACATTTATCATACCAAATTATACCATATTTATAATTATAATTACACTTCGATATAAAATTCTTTCTTTGTATTTAATAATATGCAGAACTTACATAACATTGCTTAAAAAAGGAGGTGGCAATACTTTGAAAAAGTTGAAATTTGTAGCTGGTAGTAAAGATGTTTTTTCTTTTTCAATTCAACATGGTGGTCTCTTGTTGAGGTCGAAGGTCAACAAAACTATGGTTGTGGTTGTAGACTTAGCCTTGTGGTGCGTGACAACTTTTTTTTCCTGTACTTTAGAAAATTGGGAAAATCGTCAAATTTTGGCTTATGTGTGGCCATTCCATAACATTTTAAAGTTTCTTTCGGATATTCCTGACACATGTGCTTTGGTTTTATTAGTGGGTTTAGATCCATTTTTTTGAGCCCATAAGAGATTTTGGCCCCATTCATTTTTTGCTACCGCTGTGATGTTATTATTACCCATAATTCCTTTTCACTGGGTACCAGTTGTTTGAAAATTTTGGTACATTTTTGGGTATAGGTTGGGGGTAACGATTGTGCTCAAAGGTAGTGTTAGACAAAAGAATAGTGAAATCAAAATGGTCCTTGAAGTCCAGGACTGCTGCAGGTCATAATGAAAACTTTACTTTCTTTGGAGCCTCTTATCCAGTGGAACCGAGTCAACATAAAACTATCCTAATAGTCTGACTTCATTAATTGCCGTTTTGAATGTGACCTTCTTCAGATGTGTTCCCACTCAAATTGTGTGAAATCATGAAATCCTTAATTTTCAGTGTAAACAACTTTAGATCTGTTGTGCATCACTCTCATGACACATATTCTTGTCCACTCCTCTATTATTCAACACAGCAAATTTAATATTCAGTAAATTGTTGATAATTACTTGAATGTTGGTTATTACATTGGTTCACTTAGCATTTCAGACGCTGTGTGTTCAAGAGTAAACAAATGCAAAACAAGTGCAAATTCAGCTGCAGAGCTTTCATAAGGGAGTTAAAGAAAAACACACTGTACGTTTGCCGTAATTGCCTTTTTTTCTGCTGCAGCAATGATTGGATACGGAATGTCTTTATTTCCTTGGAGACAATGTAGAAATCCTTAAATTATTGAGGTAGAGAATTATGCAACAGCTGCTCTGTTTAAATAGGATGCTTGTCTCTAATAGTGTGCATCTTAATAAGCACAAAAGCTGTGACACAGAACAGTTATTCTGCTAAATCTTTTGCTCTAGAGGAGGGAGCCAAAATAATGCAAACACTTACATTTGACTTCTATTTGCTCACATGCAGTGACACAGGGATTCTGTGTTAGAGTTGATTGTAGTGAATTGTGTCATGTTTTTCTTTTGACTATCTTTGGAACATAAAAACTCTAAGTTGTGTAACAGTTTGGGTACCTCTTTGGGCACATGTGGTAGTGGAATTCCTGAAAAACGATAGCGACACTGAAAAAAGCAACAAATTCTGTTGACAAAGAGCTTATCTGTGTAAAGCTACGTTCACAACAGTCTCTGCAACACGCGTTCAAGCAGCCACTTCCAATGAAGAGTCTATGTAAACGCACGCAATTGAGCGTTTACATGGACTCCCACTTTCCGCACGCTAACGTTCACGTGTAGCGACGCAAGTTTTTAGGTCCGTTGTTGGACTCTACTTAAAAAATGCGCCGCCATTTTTTGGGGTCTGCTTATTAAATGTGTTCTTTTTTATGATGTGTTACAAACGTATTGGATCAGAATTCTGTGTCTGCGGATACTCAAAATCATTTGATTCAGAATCGGATCAGGTTCAAAAAAAGCTGATGAGGACATTACCCTTAAAGCCCTTAAAATCATATTCAGATGTTTATTATTTTTCCTTGACAGGAAAATAGGCAAGAAAGAAATGGAAAAAACCAACAGAACACTTCTAAAGAAGAGAGCAGTGAGACTGTTTTCAGATCAACATCATGCTTGTATTATAGAGTTAAAAGTTTTCTGATTCCAGCGTTAACGTATAACTGTTGACTTAGTAAAACTGCAAAACAAGAAGACCAATCTTCATGATTGAAGTTATTTATATTTATGAACAGCAGAAATGCAGCTTGATGTATATTCTGCAGTCATGTGGTTCTTTATTTTCCTCAGTTCTGCACAGACATGCTCCCATACATTCTGAGAGTGTCTGTTTTAGCAGCTGTAGTAGTTTCATCGTTGCAAGCGAGAGGACGCCTGAGTGCAGAGTTCTTCTCAGAATGCGTCTTTACATTATGAAAACCAGGTTAGTCACAACCCAAAGACCCGAGCGGATCAACCCCTGTACGGGTAACTAAGGCATTACTTGTTTTACTAGATGGGAACTGTGTCCGTTTTTTGGCAGGCAAAAAAAAATAACATAATGCTACGGTCACAAATACAACCGCGCCATGGGGAAGCAAAAATCTGCAAGACATCATGCACAATTTTTTTTAACTGTTGCCGTTGTCATGATGGTGGTACTCAGGCGGTAGAGACATTTAGACATCGTCCAGGCAGAGCTGCTGCTGTCCGGCTGACACCATCCTGCGGCTGCCCAGCTGTTGACTGATTTCGTAATGACGTCATCCCCGCCTTTCACTGGACTACCACTGCGTGACCTTGAAACGTGCCCATATGGACACTGACCGATGTTAACGTATAGGGTAAAATCACCCGGTAGCTGTAAAATTTGAACTTTTACCAAAAACCTTCGCGGGCACCTTGCAGCGCGTTATAATGTGACTGCTGCCTTTCGATTACAAATGCTGTCTTGTGGCCACCTGCCAAGTTTGTTGAAAAACTTGCATTTAGGTCGCCACACAGTGGCATTTTGGTATATGTGTCTAATTAAGACAATATATATACATTTTTAACACAAAAACGTCAATTTTATGACTAAAAAAGAACAAAATAGGTTTTAAAAATGTCATTTAAATGGTATCAGATGTTACATTTTGAATTGCACCCTCTTCCTTTTTGAAAAGTGTGTGTGTTTTAGTATAAGCATTGATGCATAAGAACTGTTGAAAGGCAGGAGAATTGAGAGGGTGAAGATTGGGCTGTTCCTGCTGGACTTTTTTGTTTGAAATACGTGACAATTAGTTCTATTAAAAAAAGAATAAAAATAAACAACAAGTTTTGAATCGTTTTAACACTGTTGACAAAACACCAAAAGATTTACAGACAGCTCTGTGAGCTTGTTAAATGATTATCTTCATTTAGACGGTGTGTTACATGAAGACTGATGACAAATTTCCATCTATTTCCTGTTTCTCTCTTTGCTCCAGTGCTGCCAGGAACAAGAAGTGAACAGGAAACCCCCCCAACATCTCTGGAAACCGAAGAGAACAAGCAAAACATTGTGACCGATCGACTTCGGCGCAGGCGGACTCTGCAAAGCGTCAGCGGGACGGGACTTTGGAAACTTTTGAGAGGAGATCAAAGCTGCTGTTCTGTCTCAGTGGACAAACCTACATGGGTTGAGACTGGAGGTGGCATAGAGTAAGTCGTGACCCACAAAATGATTGCCTTAATTGCTACAAATACAGACGTAAGAAGCGACAATACCGAGAGACTTATAAGAACTTACAGATGTTTTCTTTACATGTGAAAAAAAGTGTCTTGTATGGAACAGATGTGAATATTTTAATAAGATAGAGAAAACATTTGGTTGTACCGTCAACATGTTTTAGTTGGGTCGGCTTTGTAGGTGTCATTGGTTCTTAAACGGTGAGGCTGCTCTCTGCTTTTATGCAGCCAGCACTTTTTATCTTGTTTCGTACTACCAGCCTCACTAAGGCTGGCCTCTGTTGTTTAATCAAATGCTGGCAAAAAAAATTAAAAACAAAAAAAACTCACCTTGATTCCCCATCATAGCACATAAAAATCCTCATTCAGACAATGCAAGTACGGTTGGGAGACCCTTTCTGGTTCAATGCAGCATTCAGACGGAGAACATAGTTTCCTCCTACATTACAATCCACTTAAGCAAAGATGTCAGGAACATAAACATCCATCACGAAGATCTGCCACCTTCACTTTCTACCATAAACAACTGGCAGATAAAAATGGGGGAAAAGTCAACATAAGGAGACAAAAGTACTTTTTTTTTTTTTCACAGATGCAAATTTAGAGCCGACCAGCTGCTTTGTTGATATGTTTTCACTCTAAATTTACCTGTATGCAAAAGTAACATGTGTTCTATATTTTTTTAAACCTAGCCTTGATAATTACATAACCAAAGGTGAAACCCTGAGTTTATTGTAAGTTGTGGACTTCTGGAAAATGTTGTGACATAGATGCACACTGAATAGGGAAAAAAATGTAAATATCAGACATTTATACTTGTGGGTCAGAAGATGTTTCAGATAGAGTAATTTGAGACTTTTTACTTTCTTTGACTGTTAGAACCATCAACCATAATGGTCTGTACTTGGTTTGTCCTCGCAGATACAATCATGTTCTTATTGTTACGAATGCTGCTCTGACGTTCCTCATCATCACGTTTTTGGAAATGTCATTTTCTTTTACCTGTTTTTGTTTGGGTTCTTTTTTTTAATGTATACATAAATCCCCGTTAAATTTGACCATCTGGTTTGTTTTGCTCTGTTAGAAACTAAAATGCTGCTGTTGTATGAGCAGCCTTGTTGGAGAAACTTCAGTAAAGTTACGTTCACACCGGCCTCTGCAACGTGCGTTGAAGCGACCACTTTCAGTGAGAAGTGCATTTCCCATTTCTAGCTTTCTGCGCTCTTGCGTTCACGCATAGCTACGCAAGTTTTCAAGAACGTTTTTGGGCTCTATGTACACAGTAACCATTGAACACATGTTGAAAGTTAAACCAGTTGACCAACCAGGGACTCAGATTTGCTAGTGATGTATGGTTGGCGTCCTTTTAAAAACACGAAAATACCAACTGTTTAAAAATTGATTATTAAGGATTAATGATACGGTTTTTACCCGGCTATAATTCTATGACATCAAGTCTTTCATATATCGGAATAGACCAGTGAAAGAAGAACCCTGGAGCAACATTTGCAAGATTTGCACCACTTCGACATTTAGCATCAAGCCTCCTCCAACTGATGGTGCATGTGCTAGTATCTAGTGGTGACAGTCCGATGTGAACACCACATGGTCAACGCGCGTTCCAAGACTTGCTTTCAGAGCATTTTTTAAATTAGCGTCACATTCCTGGTGTGAACGTAGCCTTACATACTTTAGACCAGCAATGTTTCCTGTCATTGAAATGTTTAGAAATGTCCACTGACATGCCAGTAGTATTAAGTGATATCTTATATTTTTATGAAAACTGTGTTTTATTTTCCTAAATACTTTACTTTCAGAACATCCTTTACATTGTTTGCTATAATAGCACCTAAAGGCTTGAATCTAGAGGATTTTGTGTGTATGTGTGTGTGTGTGTGTGTTGGAGAAAATCCAAAGTTGGCATTCTTTGACAATTTTCCTCCCTCAATACCTCATAAAGGGTATTCTGAAAAGAAAATGTTTCAGTGTTCCAAATTTTTCCTCAGTGTCAATCGTTTACCAATCAATATTTAGATTTGCATAGATGTCAGGAGAACCTGTTCAGGGTGTACCCCGACTTAACCCAACAGTAGGTAGGTTGGCCCCAGTAACCCCTGGGAGTCAACGGGATCTAGAGATGGATGGATAGATGTCAGGAGCTTCTCGGGAAGGTTGTAGGAAGTTAAAAAGCAAGATAGTCAATGTCAAATACATGCTACTCCATCAAATTTTAATGATCAATTGGTTAAAAATGCATACAACAAATATAAGTTTCAAGTTGAGGCCATA
Organism: Oryzias celebensis; assembly: GCA_014656515.1. Taxonomy (NCBI): domain Eukaryota; kingdom Metazoa; phylum Chordata; class Actinopteri; order Beloniformes; family Adrianichthyidae; genus Oryzias; species Oryzias celebensis. The sequence goes on along the minus strand of BNCR01000003.1, from coordinate 25,744,638 downwards.
TGAAAAAGTCCCAATTCAAACAAAAATGTCAAAAGCTGGAAATGCTCAAATGTATTCCCATCTCATCCTGTCATCCCACCTCTGATTGTGCACAGATTGCAAAAACAACATATAATATCCCTAATAGTTAAGTTTGAGAGGTGCTGGCAGGCTGAAGTGGAGCCAGGCCAAATACTTCCTTATTTCCATCTCCTGAGCTAAAACTGGTTTGTTTTTGAACATATTGACTGCATATTCACACCACTGACGTAAAGACGGTGTGAATCCCAAAAAAAAGGAGAGCGCTAATACTCATGTCAAGCAATCTTTTCCAGGATTGAATGAAAACATAGTCAGTGTGAAAAAAAACACATCCTCTGGAATGATTTTGTCACACTGATCTTGTCAGATTACGCGCCTGAAGCACAAGCTGCTCCACGCTCGCAGCGCTACATCAGCACAGGCCTCATCAGCCTGGGGACTGTTGGGGGGGTTAACCCAGGGACTATAATCTGAACATGAGCTCACAGGGTGTTTACAGACCTCAGATGTAGCTGCAGAACTAATCATACACACATTAAATGGTAGTTGGAAGTCAGCCACGACTGTACGTAAATGAGGGACAAATGAGTCAGCTGCAAAGATGTGGTGGAAAAGGATAACATGCCACTGGGTTAGTAGATACTACAAGTACGACAACCGCCTAGGAGCTGATACTGGAAGGAGCTGTGACCAGTCAAGGAGAACACTTCAGGACACCTCCAGACAGTTTCTTTAGTCTACGCATTGAAATAATTTATTAGGAGGACACTGAGACAGCTTTAATCACTGGAGCAGGAGGTACCAATTAAAAGACCATGTAAAGAAGAACGAGGCGAGCAAAGGTCAGGCTGCACACGCTGAAGCTGAAACAAAAGAACAAGACAGAAAACGGTGGTGTGAGCTGGGTCAAACAAATACACGGAATAACATCCTTCAGAGATGGTGTTTATGAGCTGAACTCAAAGCAAAACACCAGAACAGTTTTTACCCATGAACTCTGCTAGGATGCTGAAATCAGCTCTTTTGTACACCTCACAAGTACCTTTAGTCTAGACATCACTCAAGTTTATTGACGTTTGGTTTGTATGGTGGCCCTGAAGTACAAATCACACCAACAAATTACTAAATAAAATTAAAAAAAGAGAAAACGTTCACAACAATTAAAAAAGCAAAAATAAAACAACATTACATAAAAATAAAATTCTAGAAACCAAAACAATTCAAAAACAATCGAGCAAAATAAAGGTTTGCAAAAACTAAAGTAATTTCCAGAAATCAACATGAAATGATAGGATGATGCTTCTTTTCTGGTTTCCGTTTGTGTTTTGTTTTATAATACTGATTATTTTTAAGACTTAGTATTTTTTAATACTTAGTATTCCACATTTTTTTCCTTTATTTTCGGAAACTGGAAACAGTAGGTGTTATGGGTCTGATTGGATGATGACGTTTGTTCGTCATTTCAACTGAAAGCTATTTGGCATAAAGCAACACTGGATACACTCCATATTAATCACTTTTATTAGTATGTGGGCATTAAAGATGTATTTGAAAAAACTCAAATGTCAAAAATCAAACATCATCCAATCAGTGATGTCCCATAGTACCTACCTGTTCCAGTTTTTGTTGCTTTTCATTTTGTAACATTTCAGTTTGATTTCTGGAAATTACTTTTGTTTTTACAGAAATGTTTTGGTTTTATTTCGTTTCTTCTTTTTTTTTTTTTTTCTGGAATTTTGTCTTAATTTCTAAAATGTAATGTAATTTTTTTGCTTATTTGTTTTGCTTTTTTCGTTGTTGTTGTTGTGATCTTTAATATGTTTTTGCGTTGAGGGATTTATTGGTGTGATTGGCACTTCAGGGCCACCGTAGGTTTGCATTTAGGAGCCTGTCTAAAGTGAAAGCGAAGGAAACTGCTAATAAAAAAAAGAAAAGCTTCAATAATGTCATTTTAGAATGGCAATCAGTACTTCTGCATTACCTCGACAAAATAGAATATAATATGCAGACTTCAGACTCCAACTGAACTTGAATATTCTGCACTATTAAAACGTAGTTATGATCTAAACTTGGACTGCATCTGACTTGATGTAGTTTTAAGCTAAGATCCAGGATTTGTTGGAACATTCTCAGTGTTAGACAACAGCAGGGACCTGTGGATCGTCCTAATCTCGTTATAAAAGCCGTGCAGTGTGAGAAAAGCTGCAAAACCCTTGGACAGTGACGCAGTTTGCATTTGCGATGAATTATTTGCGAGTGATATTATGTGCCTGACTGGATTTTGGGGGGATTTCCACCATCTGTGTCCCGCACAACAGTATTAGTACTTGAATAAAAGATTGTTTTGTGCATGAAACTGAATCTCTGACGTCAAAACTAGAGCAGACGTGGACAAATATTTTGGCGCCCTTGTATTGATGACAGAAAACCCTACAGTAGTCCCAGGAACAATGAGAAATGTAAAAGGCAAAATCTAACATTGAAAATGCATGAAATCTCAAGGTTGTAGACTGCTCGGTAAGTCAAAAGAGCAAACATCTCCATGAACATTTTTTTCTATAATACATACAGATACACACTGAAGGCCTGTTAAAGTACTAAACTATTTTCAAAGAATTTGATGTTCCTGTGACTGCGGCTGCCCTTTTTATTCAGACGTTTTGAGGGAAAAATACCTTGGTCCATGATTGCACCATTAGTTACAGTTTGAGCCAAAGTCGACTTCATGGACACGATCAAGAATGATACTACTGTGGAAAACAAATCAACAAAAACAAAACTGAAACCTCAAAGTTTCTGAAAAAAAGGAAGCATACCAACAAAAAAAAAGACTTAATACTGGATACCATGGAGACTCAGTCGTTTTTCTGGGACTGTTTTACTGTATCTGTAGCAAGACGTTTCGATGTTTGTGGTTCCATGAAATTTTAAGTCTATCTTGGACTTTAAGACCGGAGCTTTAACTCCAGTGTTGACATTCTTTCCACTACTGTAACTCTTTAAACTTTGATGCAACTAACGTAACTCCAGTGAATTATCAAGTGAAAATAAGTGGCTAAGCGCCATCATGCAATACTTTCTGTTAGTACAGTGTTGCATATTGGTGCAACGCTGATATGAAAAAATGCTTTGATCTGCTTCAGGATTAGCTGATTCATGTTTGACGATCAAAGATACATGTCAAAGAGCGTGGGTTACTTAGGTGTCGACAACTCTGGTGTTAAAAGGTTAAGAGACAAACGTCAGTCAAAAGGGTAAGAATGCCTGATCTCGGATCTTCCAAAATAATGATCCACTTAAAACAACAACAAAACAAACAAGTGTCTTTCCATGAGCTGTAATCAAGTTTTTTTTTGTTACATCTATGAAAGGAGCTAAACTGTTTGGAAAGGAAACCCTTCAAATGAAAGTTGAAATCAAAATGTCTGTTGACAGGTGCAGAAGTCTTGTTGACACTCGCAGAAATATTTTTTGACTTTGTGCAAAAGAATAATACGTGAAGGGCATGTATGCAATGACTAATCTTAACAATAATCCCAAAGCAAAATGTAATTTCTCCAAAATTTTCTTATTTTATTTACTATGGTAAATGGCGTATACCTAGATACCACCTTCTTAGAAAAAAGTGCTTCATGCACACGGTACAGATGGCTCCGCTGCCAAACACTGCAATTATTACTTTTTCAGGGATATTCCTGTGATCATTGTGGATTTTCTTTCATTATCAGCCTTATCCATGTCTGCTTTTCTTAAATTATTATTTGTTCAGTTTTAATAAAATGCATTTTATTAGGTTCATATCATGAGAAATTAAGTGTTTTAAAGTCTAAAATAAAAGCAATGGGTAAAATTAGCATTAACTTGGAAGATCTTTAACTGCTTGTGTAACTCTGAGAATTGCAAAGGACACTTTTCAATTTCGATGTCAGGTGGTCAATGTGGACTTGCAGTATAGAACTAAGAGCTCAGAGTTGATAAAGTGCAGGGAGTGGTTGGAAAAGATTAAAAAAACCAAACACAAAAGCGATGATAAAAGCACACCCAAAAGAAATATTCTGTGTTCACAGCACCTTCCATTGCGCAAGACTGGATGAACTCGTGCTGACAGTTGGCTAAATAAAAGGAATTCCTGCCTGCTTCATTGTTTGCTTTTCCACCTTTTTGAAAATGTTGTGTCACCCTTTCTTTTTCAATCTGTAAGGGTGACAAATACTAGGGACTTCACCCAGAGAGGAAACTAAACCAGATCAGAAAGTCCCACTCCGATCATCTTTTGATCTATTTAAAAGCATTCCCAGTCGTCTTTTAATCATGATTATGCTGTTTTTAGCCAACATAAAAAAACAATCAAAAAAGCAACCCCACCTCACCTTCCCATCACCCATAACTTTCTTTTTATTTGCTCTCCTGCTAGCTTATAAATGCTAGCTGCTAGCTAAAAGGGCAAGCAATATTGGAGCTATCCAGCTATACAGTTTTGATCCAGATTCCAGATCAGACGAGGAAAAGAAAGACTTTTCTTTTTTTGTCTGCCCCTAATTTATCATAATTTGAAAGAAGAAATACTCAGAAATGCAATTGTATGCTAAATTTCATTAAATTCTTTATTTGTCCTCTATCATCAGAAAAAATCCCCCCAGAACATGTTAAGAACACCAAAAACACAATCGAAGTCAGTCTTTATCTTAAAGTAGAAGTTTGAGCAACAAAATTAATAGACTTCAGTTGTGGGCCATAAGATTTTCACCATTTTTAAACTGGCTTAATCATCATCAAAATGCTTGCCAAATTTAGCAGAAAACAAACAGGAGTTGCCATCCCCAACAGAAAGGACCAGAATTATTTTTGGAGAACTGCTCTGAATGCTCTGGGGGAGTTGATAATGTGACGTAATATGTCTTGTCACTTTTGATTTTGAGAACCCTAAAGCACGGCGCCCCGAAAAATAAGAAAAACACCAAGCTGCTACACATTTGGAAAAAAGTAAAACCTTAAAAATGTGAGTTTGAGAGTCACAAGTTCATGAGATTTCCTCAGTTTTAGCACGGTGCTCTTAGTGCCTGTGTGCTCTGAAAGTGAAGAAACTGCTCAGCAGTGTTAAGTGGAATGACTTTATTTTGTAAAGTAAACATTAACTTGTTCAATTGAATAAAAAAGGTAAAATAATTGATGAGCAGCGGTTGGATTCTGAATCGATCGATCAATTAATTTGTTGGCCCGTGTTTTATTCCAGTAAGGGTTCGGGGCAAAATAAATCTCCTCCTAATAAGTGAAACTGAAAGGGCTGAGAAACATTAGGGATGTGTAATTGTGACTATCACTCAGTGCGCAAATGGGGCTCTTTATTTTTTGGCTCTAGAGCAAATTTTATAGTTAGATTTTTTATTTATTTTTTACTCCAGACAGAGTGTACAAAAATTAAAAACTGTGTTGTGACACAAAAGAATAACAAATTACAATCTTAATCTAAAAACAAAACAGGAGTAAAAAAAATATAGCACTGATACAAGTTCATTCATAATATCCAGGTGGTTTAAATCCAAAACTTTGATTCTAAGAACTGTTCAGTTTGATAATGATGGTTGTGTTTTTTTAATTTATTGTTTTGGGATTAAAAAAGATGGTGGTGGTGGGTGCATTCATTACAACGGCATTATTTCTGTTCACCCATCATCTAACCACAAAAACATGGAGACAGCATCACCAAGCAGCAAAACGAAGTTGCTGGTAAATATTATCAGACATGTAAAAATATATTTCTTAAGTTCGGATGTTGAGATATGTGGGCAGCCTTGCATTTTATTCTGCATGATGCGTTGTTTTGAGAAATATGCATCCTAACCTAAGGTATGTTCGTACTTTTCTCCTCTGAGGGTGCTCCTCTTCCTTTCCTCCTTTTTCTCTGTATCTTTAGGGCTTTGTCACTTTTCACCTTAATTCTCCGTTTTCCTTTCTTTAATTTTTTTCTTTTCCCTTTGTTTTGTTTTGGTAAACCCTACAACTTCTGGATTTTCTACATTCATAATCTTTTGTAGAAAGCAATATGAGATGTGATTGAAAATGGAATATGTGCAATGTTGATTAAAGAAAAATATAATATATTCAATAAAAATTCTGAAAAACATGCAGTGAAAGTTGTTTTTTCTGATTTTTATGTTTTTTTTTAATTGCACTCATTCATCATCACGAACTGTGAAAATGTTAATTTTTTTTTCCAAATAAAATCTTTACCACAGTTTTAAAAAATTCCTGGCAAAAATTGCAAGAGAAAAAGTATTGTATTTTCTGCATTATTAGGAGCAACAGACAGTGCATCTTAAAAGCTGGAGCACCTTAATATATGTTCTAATTCTGGGTGTGCTAACTGATTAACTAAAACAATTTTCAGAGGTACACAGGCTATCAAAATGTCAAAAAGCTTTTTTACAGTTTGCAAAGAAGGTTGGATTGGGTGATATTGTATTTAGCAGTGCCTACTTGTTGCAAATATGTAAAAAACATGTTAGTAACATGTTAGTAACATGTTTTTTGTTTTTTTTTACTTGCTGGTAACAGGGTTGGTAGTTATAGTCACACTAATGTTCATTTTACCGATATCAGTCTGTTATTTCTGTGTTACAAACAAAGTTAGGAGCCAGTGAATATGCAAATGCAGCTGTGTCAGAGTGTTTTATTTACGTTATGTGTTAACATATTAACTGTAACTTTTTTTTTTAGCGGTATCAGTCAGTTTTTTGTGTTACAAACAAGGTTGGGTGTTATAGTTACCATGCTAATGCAGCTAATGTGTAGCAGGGTAGAACTGCAATTATTTATATGCTACTAAGAAGGTTTGGAGTTAGCATTGTTTCAGTAAACAAACAAGGTTAGATGTTTTACATACACAATCACAGAAATTGTGTAGCGGTGTAAGACTGTTTTTCTTTACCTTACTAAAAAGGTTGGGAGTTAGAGGTCTTGTTAATACGCTAATGCAACTAATGCTTCTAAAGTGGTTAATGTGTAGCGTGTTACAAGTTGCAGAATTATATTACTGAGAGTGTAGTTTATAAAGTCTGACGATCTTATCGATGACTCTTTTGCGACTTTTATATGATAAAAGTTTGAAAAACTATAGTGCGGAAAGTACAGTAACCAATTCAGGTTTGACTGCTCTAGTGCAATTGCACACCAAAACAAAATGTGTTGCTTTAAACTAAACACTTGAAACTAAAACACAAAATACTGGCTGTAAAAGCAAAACCAAATATGTAGCACCTGTTAAAATGTAAACACATCATTCCCAGCTGTCTGTGTTCCTAACCTGTTTTACCTGAAGCTAAATGTAGCACTGTGACAAGCTCCAGTACATCAGTGGAGTCAGGAAAAGAGCTCTGTCAGAAGAGGGTCTAAGCATCCCGGTGACAAAGCGTTGTCAGCCACAAAGGTTGCTTTTGAAACTTGATGCAAGCACAGTACATGTTGAACACTGCTTAAATATTTCACACGGGTCTGTCGCGATGCCTGATGGATGCATTACATTTTCCTAGCAGTTGACTTTTGACTGCATTTCCAGAAAAAGCTATGGAAGTCATTTATTTTTCAAGCCTCACAAACTTGTAGGAATAAAAAATTGTAATAACTCTAAAATATCCATGTTTTTCTGTATCCAAGTAGAAAAAAATTAAAGCGAGTTGATCTGTGTGACCACAAAAGATTTGTAAAAAATAACTCTAAAAGAACAAGGTCAAAAAAATGTTTTTGCCTACATAAAGCAATTACACTCACTAATTTAAATCGGGGACTCTAATTTATTACGTATGGAGTGTAAAAATATTCAAAAGCGTATCTTACTTTATTTGCCTCACCAGCGTCTGTCCATTGATGCATGGGGTGTCATTGGACACCCAACAGGGAACAAAAGCCCAGCCAAGTCAAAAGCTGCTCTCATTTTATCATGCTGGCAAATTTGGCATTCACCAACCTCCTTTGCAAGGAAACTCAAGCCTTCTTGCCGTATAAAGGTGGCCCATGAAACCTAATTAAGCCAAATCCCGAAAGCTCCTTTACAAAACAACACCACTGACGCGGGACTCCGGATGGAAAAGTTGTCGGCAACCATTGTTGCAGATGCAGCATTCCTCAAGCCATGATCTCCCAGGGGAATATTTACCAGCTTTTGCACTCAGATCCTGTGGTGCTGACCTTGGACTTACCCTATTGGCATATTCCTTTCACATCATTTTATTTGATTTGACAGTCAGTGACACACATAGATATGTTTTCAGGAACATTAGTAATGTTTGTATGGAACATTCTGCATTTAATTAAAAAAAAAAAAGGATCGTCTGCTAGAAAAGCTGTTGAACACTCAAATCATTAAAAAATATGAACATTTACAGGAAAATAAAGGTGAGAAAAAGACAAAAAGCAGCAGTGAAAGCCCAAATCCAGCATCAGCAAATTCTTTAGACTCATCCTACAGTCCAACAGCTGCTTTGAAGCAGAAGGGCTTAGGCAGCTTGTTAGCTTTTAAATCTTTCCGAACACCAAAAGAGAAGGAATCACTGTTTGGGATGTTAGAGGCGCTGCTTCTAATCTGATAATACTGCTCGAAATGTAAACTCAATCCAAACATGTTACTTTTCACAGTTTTCTTGCAAACAGAAATGAAAGAACTTTTTTTGAACATAAAGTGATGCATCTAAACGTTCACTATAAAAGCTGTTCAGTCTAGTTAAATTGCCAGTGTTAGTTTCATGGTGAATTAATTTGGTTTAATCAAAGAAAAATGAAGCTAATCTTTTTTTATTATTTAATTATTTTAATGAAAATAACAATGGAGGTACTGTAGATCATGACTGATGACGATAGACCGCATTTTCTGGATATGTCGTGTTTCAGGTAGAATTATGTGAGATTATTCCGTATGATGAGGTTTCAAAAATCAGCCCTATTGACTATATATAGGGAACTGGACTGAGTGACCCCCTCTCCCGTGGTGTTCAAAACAGGACGTCCCCACCGGTCCAAAAAAGCCAAAATCCCATAGACTTCTTTAGAGAAATAAGATAGATAAAAGATATGTCATTCTATTTGTCAGAATAACCATTCTTGCTCTGCTACATTTTTTTTGGCATGTTCTTGCTAATCCTAATTTTTTTCATAACATTTCTTTTTGTAGTCCAAGTTGTTCAAGTTATAAACTGAACAATCGGATGGCTCAGTCAAAGTATGCGGTTTTTTTGGTTGAAGTGTTTAATTGACAGGTTCTCCGGATCCCACTCTCAAATGGCAGGAATGTGGCCGTAAAAACAACTTCAATCCTGATTGGCGACAGTGGCTGTCATATAAATGTTGATTAAGACCAACTCGGACCAATCACTGCTTAGGGTGAATTCAGACTATAAGTAAAACCATTCACAGAATTTGCAACAGACATCCCAGAAATCTCAAAGAACAGGAAGACTTTTGTAAAGAAGAATTGATGAAGATATCTCAAACAAGAATTGAGAGACTCTTGACTGGCTGCAAAAAGTTTTTACAAGCTATAATGCTAGGGGGGCAGTACGAGGTACTAACTCTGCAGGGTGCCTAAACTTTCGCACTTTTGATTTGATTCTATTATTTTGATTTCTGTTATTTTAAGATGGTAAATTATGGCAATAAAGCCTATTTTTGATATATTAAAAGGATGTCTCATTTGTAAACTAATTCCTTGGGTTCTTTGTGCAATAATATAACATTTTACCTGGGGTGCCTAAACTTTCAATCCCCAATGTGACTTGTTATTAAGATTTTTTTTTTTTTATTCTTAATGACTATGCCTCAGAACCTTCATTAAAAAGGTGAAGATACTTCTTGCAGCTCTGAGCATGTCTGATCCTAGTGATCAATGCTCTGAAACCTTGTTTCCACTGAGCGGTCCTGAACGTTCTGGTATTTTGAGCGTTTCCATTTTAAAATTGACAAATTAAACAGTACAGAACCGTATCTCTGGGGCCCCCCCATCAGACGTAGGTCCATAGAAAAGTGGAACGGAATGGCTGGGGGCGGAGCCACTGCAGCCACTCGTTGATTGGGAGAAAATTATGACAATCCTAGAAAGCTCCAGGATAACGCTCATTTAAGGTAACGTTTCCAACGTATCTTAATAGCAGTAGAATTCTTAGCTGGTTAGCAAATCTTCTTTCAAACAACATTGCATTCCTGTTATACATGATGTACCAGAAGTAAAGAAATAAAAAGACGAGCTTCTGGATGACCTCCATTGTTGTTGCTTTTCTAGTCGTCACACTACAATGACGCAAACATGCTAGCGGTCTACACCACGCATGCGCCGTAAAAACAAACCACTCAGTGGAAGCGAGACTTAACTGAGTGGAAACGCTCGCCAGAATTAACTGGACCGCTCAGTGGAAACGAGGCTTAAGTGACAACTGTAGTTATTTGACCCAGAACTGTGGCACTGAAAATGTTTACAGTGGTTTAAAAAAGCAGTTCCCTTATGGTATTAGTGCTTTATTTCACATCAACACTCTGCTGAATATCTGATTTTATCAATCAAGAATTCAGGTGACCATGCAAACTGCCTGTCTTAATAGGTGCCTTACTCTCTGGATTTTGATTACTCTGGATTTGGATAAGTTTGGATTTCTCACCGTATGATGGCAAATTTTTTATAATTTCTTTATTTTTTTCTAAAGCTCTAACATTGGAGAGTCCAATAAAACTGGAGGAAAAGAGAAAAAAGAAACAGAAAATGTAAATGACTTTGTCACAATGTGAGCCATAATTAGCTCTTTATTGAGTATTAATAAAGGACTAACAAAGCACGCAACCCACTATGCAGATAGAAGCTCTGCACAACTTTTATTGCAAATTTGAGACTGTATTTATGGCTAATTTGACTGAGATTAGATCAGATGTTTTAAAAGAATGACAATAAGTTGACAATAACTAATTCTAAAGTTAGATGATAGTATAAAACATGAAAATTGCTTTTTGGATTTGAAAAAAAGCATGTAAAGAAGTCTGTTGAATGCCCACAATAATCAAAATGTTGTTTTCCTATTCAAGAGGGACCACAGGTTGGAATTGGTTCATTTCAAGCAAAAACTAGTAAAGAAAACAAACAAAAAGAACAAAGAAAAGAAATGCTTTTTCATACATAGATATAGAATTAATTATGATCTGATTGGAAAATAAAAATGTAAAAAGTGGCAAAAGAAACGCTGTCAGAATTATATATACACATAAAAATCTACCATTCAAATGGTAAATACCACGAAACATACAAGTTAATTCAAGGTTCTTTATCTATACCTAATATGTCCTTGAGGTATACGTACAGTGTAAAAACCCGGTAAAACATAAATACCCAGTTGGTATTTCATAAATACCTCATAGGTACCACGTAAGTATGAAACAAATAGTACCACATAAATACACAGCAAGTACTACAAAAGTAACCAATAAGCACAACAAAAGTGCCATGTAGTTACCACTTAAATGTCCTGTAACAGCCAGTTGGTACAACAAAGGTACATGCCACTTAAATAAACTGTAAGTAACAAGTATTTACCAACTAGGTACAACAGAAGCGCTGTGGAATTATTACTGAAATACCCTGTAAGTTACATAAAAGTGCACCGGACACATTGAATTCCATTCCAATAACAACACCTCAGATTGTGTTGAAATATTTCAATATCTAGCTTTGTTTTATGACAGAAATCTGCTGCATAACCTTTTTAGACTTTTCTTATGATGACAAACTTCAAATGTCAGCACTCAGACCTAGAATTGTCCGATACAGATCCTCTAATCCCAATCCCACGGGATCCCAAGATCCCCTGGGTCTTCATTTATTTTTGACACCTCCAAAATGGGAAAAAGGGTTTAGGTCAACTGTCACAGTAAACAAACAAACAAAAAAAATGAGCGTTTATACTTAATAAGATCCTGCTGGTTGCTGACTTTGGCCTTATTACTCGTCTTCATCGCCTTCACCAAATAAAGTGGATTTCTTTACCATTTGACACCAAAATGTGTACTTTCCAAGCAGGAGTCCTTGTCCTCCCCACTGTCATCTACCCAGTGTAGTTCTGACAGATTTCCTACCCAGTTTTCTCCGAAAGCTTGAAGTGGTTGCACAGCTGGGTCACTGCTGAACACTTCATCACTTCACCCCATCTCTGAGAAGTATCTCATTTCATTCTGCTGCAGACACAGGGATTCGGTCTCACACAGAGTGGGTTGCTCTCAAAACAAAGGGGAAAAAAAGAGGATTTTGTACCAGAGAAGTGGGAAGTTACCTCCAGAACAGGGGAGGAGGACTCCAGTGATGAAACACGTTGAGCGTATGAAGGGAAATGACTGTTGTCATGGTAACAGGCAGTGTGGTCTGTTGCAACAACATATTCCTAGCAGCATAAAGGCTTGATCAGGATCCAGCTCCTCGCTGAAAAGCTCCACTCCACCATTTTGAATGTGGGGAAATGAATTGTTTGGTGATCCACGGCGCTCTGAATCATCGGGAAACACCGATCGGCAGAGCTAAAAAGACAAAGGCGCAGCTTTGTATCTAAAACTCAGCTGCTGTACAGTACTGTCGTGGTCTGTGAAGGCTTTCTAACTGAGGCTGAGTCACTGACTCATTTGGGGGCTGTGAGGGAGGCATATTTTTTTCTAATGGAGTGGGATTTTGAAGCAGCTATGTCTGAAAATAAAGGGGAAAGGTGGGGGGAGATCCCATTTCAGAGCTTAGGAAGACAGAAATAAAAGCAGTTTTAATTTAATTTAAAACGTTGAAAAAGTTTTGTTCATTTTCAAGACTTTATGATAAGAATAACTCATCTATTGTTGTTTATTTGATTAAATCAGTATTTTCTTTGTTAAAACAAGGCAAGATTTGTTTGTATTGAATTACACCTTTACACCATGTTAAAAATTCAATTCAGTTTTATTTGCATAGCCCAATATTGCCCAATATTGCAACCATAGCTGTCTCAATGGGCTTCACATATGTCTGTATCATTTTTGACACAGTGGGTAAATAAGATGCTTTTCTCCGGAACACTCAATCATTAATATTTTTGCTAAGTACACTAACATGACTGCGACCAAAAACATACTAAACCACAAACTTATCATATATTATAATATCTATATCTACAAAAACATGTTTTGAGCATATCATCAAAGTGTTTTAAAAACATCTCAATTCCCTTAAAAAAAATGTTGTCAATTCTGTGATGTTGTGGGCTATACAGAGCTAACTGTTTTTATTTATACCAATACGCGACACACCACAGTCACTAAGAGCATTTAAGAAGGTTTTTTTTTTTTTTTTACATTTCATCAACTTTTAATTATCGTGTTAGATTGTGCAGCAGAACTACAGTTTCTGTAATCATGAATGAAGTCAACGACAGACTGGATTGTCAGTTTTATTTTACAAACGTGGATGTGGTGCACAGAGGGGTAGAGGAAATTCTGTGAAGATGTTCAAATGTGGAAAAGAATCAGGATTAAGTTTGGGCTGAGATGAGGATTTAAGCATGGAGTTAAGAGAAGACAGGGATTAAAGGTTATCTTGTAAAGGAGTGAATATCCTTAATGCTGGTTGTCAGAGGAACTGTAAAACTGGAATGTGTGTGTATATGGATGTGTGCGCGTGTTTCGTAACACATCAGAAACCTGGAAAGCTGCTTTGTTTGTCTACACAGATGCTGCATGAGAAACAGGTTTTTAGTCTGACAGCTTTTCTGCTTTCTTTGAAAATAGCGAACACGGACAGACTCCTGCACGTGCAGAACAAGGATTCCTCCATCAATACAAGAACACACTTACTATTCCCAGGCTTTTCCAGTCACACACAGGCAGAACATTTCACTAAATGAAGAAGAAGACAGGGGCTTGAATGGTAAACCTTTTCAATATTTAATGCAAATAAATAACATCAACCATTTTCAGCTGTGCAACCACAAGTGTAGTGCATGCATAACTGTAAATACGTCAATTTATGAGTAATTACACTGCCAAGAAGCTGGCATCAAATAATACTATGTATAGATACCAATATGACACCAATATACATGTATCAACTTATACTATGCTAGCTTGAAATGATCCGACAGTGATTGTCAGTGACAGTGATTTTATTTTCAACTATCCGTCAACCAGTGTAGCAAAATATATATATTTTTTAAAACAAAAAGCATATTATATCTGTATAGCAACAGCCCCCCTCTCCAAAAAAAACCGTGTTGTAGTTTATTATGTTTCTCCCTGAACCTTCATCTCAGGAAATCTTTAATTCAAGCAGGATGAGGATTGTAGTTAGTGCATCAGACTTTACTTGTGAAATTCCTAACTGCGCAAGCTGTTGTCTCCTAAAGAAGTATAGCCATGACCATCAAGACGGCCATATAGTGTGTGCTCTTTTGCCATTGGTGACAGTAAAGCTTTTTTAAGTTCTCTTGGATATTTATACCACACAGCAGTGGATGCAGTTTATTATGCTGCAAAGCATTTTTTCTTTTAATCTTTTATAAATTACATTTGTTTCAAACATGTTAATTATTGAAATACAATCTATATGATGCAAACATTTAGATGATAAAATAATAACAAACAATAACAATAACAACATCGACAATAACAATAATAAAAATAAATAAAAAATAATAAAAAAGATCCTTAAAGATAAGATTATTGAAGGCTGTCCATTAAAAATATTTTTAAAAAACTTTAATTTTACTTTTACAATCATAATTAAAGTTATAATTCACAATCATGTTTATAAACACTCATGTTTATCTTCATCAATATATAATTATAATAATAGTGATAACAACATTTATATGTCTATGATTATCCATATTAATATTTAAATTTCTAAACAATTATCTTTATTTATTGATTATTATTAAGTATTTATCATATATTTTTGTATTGTGCCCATATCATATGCTTGTAGCTATTTTGTGTTTGACAGTGAAATTGTATGCCAATGGGGATGCAGTTATTTGATCTACATGTGACCATTAAATTCTATGCTATGCATTGCCTTACTGGGCATCCTCCAACAACTGTAAAAACGCATACTTTCTCTTACGGTAGTCCCTTGTTTATCGCAAAGGTTATGTTCCTACAGTCATGTGAAAAAATTTGTACACCCTCATTACATAATCAGCTCTGTCTTAAAAAAAATCTTCAGGTAACAATTTCCAATCTTATTCAGAAAATGTTCTAAAAAACAACTAATAAAAATCGAACTAAAGCATTACCATTCACAGAAAATTAATATTTTAATAAAGGTCAAAGTTTGGATCTCCTGCTTTCCATTAGCTATTTTTGCTACTTTGACTCAAATTGCGTCATTGAGATACCTTTTTGTGTCATCTACCTGTCCCTTAAATGTGTCTAAAGTGTGAAGTGTCTGAACTGAAAGATTAGACTTAATTACATTTCTATAAAATTACACTTCATAGTAATTTTTAAATCGGCTTAAAATTTTTCTGTGTCAAGTTATGTCACTTAGATCACTCAGGGATGTTCAAATTGAAGTTAAATGTGTATGTATCCAAATATGGGGTAAAATACGCAGGCTTTCATAGGGTTTCACACTTTGTTTAGCTTTCTCAGACAAACATGAACATTTTCATACTTTTATCTCTTGTTTAAACTCTCAAAGTTCAAACTGTCACAGGAGAATGCAAGTACAGTATTAAATAATAAAACCAAACATCTGCTTGCAATCTAAGATCTATGAAAATGTGACAAGCTGAACACAGTCTGTGCCGGAAAATGATTGACAACTTCTACAGCCAATGAGAATGGTGAACACAGTTTGCTGAATAAAAAAGAAATGTGCAAAATAGCACCAAAATAAATCGGTGAGACTGTGAAAGGTGAACTGCAATATAGTGTATTGGAACACTGTATTTGGAAAGTACTGTTTCGTTTTTGTTTTTTTAAACCATATATGTTCAAGATAGAGATAACTTCTGTGCTAAAAAAGCTTGAATAGCTTCAAATAGGCACACAACAATTAAATAGGTCTGTCTATTCTAATGAGTTCAGCAGGAGACACTAAAGCAGTTCTTTAGTAATACTGATGCTATGACGACTACGTATCTTTCAGATATTTTGCCTTTTAACAAAACATATATTTTAAAAGTTTCTATTCATTAAGAGGGTAATACCTAGCAAACTTATCCATAATTAAGCATTTTAGTATCAATGTTTGGAGATTATTGGCCAACAAAAAGCTGTTAATATTAATCCCAAATAGCGACCAAACATTTAATCTGCTAGAATCTTCTTTGTCCTGATTTTTATTGCTGAACAAAATGCTGACAGACTTCATAAAAATGAAAATGATGTTGAAAAGACTTTTCAATGTCATGCACATCTAATTCAGGTTTAGTGTGCTCAAAAGCGAAACCACAGCTGTCTGCTTTGATTGTCTTTGTGCATTTGACTGAAAAGACTCGCGTGTCCTTTCTCCTTCAAGATGATCCAGCTAAATTTATCCTGACCTTTTTAATTCCTTGTTTTCCAGACACAAAAAAAGAAGAAATCAAATGGCTCGCAGGGAAACAAAAGCCTTCCCCCATTCTGAACATCACACAGTCTGTGCTGGGGAGCTCAGGCTTTGCATAAAATGAGCATTGATAAATTTAGCAGCACTTATGCAACTCCCGCTCAGTCTGAATCTCACTGATGAGGCAGAAAAAAAGCATTTATTTCATTTCAGCTTCCCTCTGTTAATGAATTTTTGTAGCGATGCTGCAAACATGCAACACCCGTGCCAGCAGATCTTTGTGAGGAGCGAGGATGGGGTGCCACAAAGCTACCAAACGGCATGCTGTGAAGGTAATGTTACAGAAACGTTTCCAAAGAGCTGTCCTCGTGTGAGTATCCGTACTCACAAACCCCTGAGAATCTGCCTGTCTATTTTGGGGTTTACCTGTACTCAACTGTCGCTGCTTTGAGAGGAAACGTCTGTCAGGGATTCACAATTCCCGAAAAAGGGATAAAAATAAAACAAATGTCACAAAAAAAGGCAATTTTACAAATAGTTCTGATAGTAACAAGAATAAACTCTGTCAGTTGTGCAGGATGTGTGCTTTTCTCTTCACTGCATCTGGAGGCAAGAGATGCTCTGATGCACTGAGGCATGGTAAGAAATCCTCATCAAGAAGTGTGTCGGCTGAGGCAAGGCCACTCTCATTTAACCAGGCTGGACATTCCTGCTACCTTTTAATTGTACTATATACATGTATCATCTCAGAAACTAAATTTGCAAACAGCTGATGCAAACCCCCCATGCTGGCGTTTGTGCTTGGTGGACAGTCCACTGGGGCCTTAAACAGCACAGCAGTGGGTTGAATTTAAATGTATCTAATCACCTGTCTCCTGGCTGTTGCCAGCTTCTTCTCTGCTCTACTAAAATAAAGAGAAACCTAAAGGGATAATGCATACTAAAGGGCTATAGACACTTTCTTTCACTTCTCCTCAGGCGAAATGACCATCCAGCCATGTCAAATGTAGATCAAGACTGGGAGAGAAAAGCACAGCACTGACAAGAAGAACTGTTGGCGTAGAGGCTGGTGATTCTCCTCTTTTATTTAGCATTTTGTTTAGTAGTTGTAGCCTTTGTAACTACAAAAGGAGCAAAGAACAATGTTGTTATTAATAAAAGATAAAGACATGTTCCTGTGACATTTTTCTGATGATGGAGGACACATACAAAGAAAATTAAGCTCAAAACTTATTTTCTGAGTATTTTTTAATCCAAATCATTGGGAATCAGGAGCAGATGAAAAAGATACTTTTGGAAAAAGATTGTATTTGTGACACACGGCAAGCCATGAGCTCCCTGCTCCACTTCATTCTGATGCATCCACTTGTAGACGACTAGATCCATGTACGTCTTTGTTTTCCTCGTCTGAGCTGGTGTATTGCTGAGAACTGTACAGCTGGATGACTCCAATATTGCTCACCATTTTTGTTGCGGCAATTATGTTGGGTTTGGGTTGAGAGGGCTGTAAGCTAGCAGGAGAGCATGTAAACAAATAGATGATGAGAATTGGGGGTAAGCCTTTCTCCTCGCCAACAGTCAAATTTCTAATGAACTCGTGCCTCTCTGCAGAAACCATGTCCATTTGTAAAAAATGGGATGTCCTGGCTCAGGTCCCAGCTGGGTTCTTTCTGCAAGGAGTTAGCACGTTTTCCGTGTACATGCTGGGTTTACTCTGAGTTCTCTGGCTTTCTTCTAGACTGTTCTTTCAATGTGAATGTGTTTTTTGTCCCTGTTAGTCCCATTGACTCTAAATGAGAATGTATGATGTCACCCATAGACTTACAATTAATTCGCCAGTTTTTTGTGATACGGATGCTGGAACCTTGTCATGGAGCAGTGACTGATCTGAGTTAGTCTGAGTCAGCATATCTATGGCAACCACTCTCGACGATCAGGAGGAAGCTTGATGGAGGGCCACACCCCACTGTTTGAAGCAAGCTCGGGACAATCTGTCAATCAATGTTTTGGACGTTTCTATGTGAAACCACATACTTTTATTGAGACATCTGACTGGTCAGGTCTCCTGTGCAGTCAATGGTTAGGCCCTGTGGTGGACTGGAGAGCTGTCCAATAATGAATGGGTACAGAAAAATGGATGAATGGATGGATATTCATGATAAACCAAATGACACCAAAAATAAGACAAAAATCAATAACTGATAGAAAACATGAACTCTAATCAATCTGTGAAGTGAGTAAAAAAAATAGCAAAGCAAACAAAACAAGAAACCACAAAGAGAAACTCTTAAGTTTTTTGCTTGAGAAAAGTGGCTAATAAGTACAGACTTTCACGACTTTTCACGTATCTTAACCCTTTGACACCAGAAATCTCCCAGACAGCCTAAATAACAGACGCTCTTTAACATACGGTAAATCTTTGACAGTTTAAACAATAACCTGTTAATCAGCTGATAGTGGCGTGGAGAAAAGTGACTTTTCATATCTGCCTTGCACTGATATGCAACACATAACTGACATAAAGTCTCGGATAACGGTGCAAAGCGACAGAATCACCTGATTTGTGTTGATGAACGTTTCACCACTGTGAAGTGTTGCATATCAACACAAGGCAGCTTTTCTTCACTTCAAAATTGAGTAAATTTCAAGAACGGTTGAAGAGTTACGGTATTGGAAAGAATGGTAAAGAAAATCCACTCCAACAGGAAGTTGTTGACACAAAGCTGAAGCCCAGGAGATTTGGAAACCCTCAGCTGAATATTCTAGCTAAAGTTATGATGACAGGCAGGAACCACGGTATCAAAATTCTAAACATTTGAGCAAATCAAGTTGGCTGACACTGGGAAAAATTCAAATATTTCAACTTCAGACTTTCTTCCCACAGCCGTTTATCATTCATATTCAAGCGCTTTTAAAAGCGCTATATAAATAAAATGTATTATTGTTGTTATTGACTATCAGTCCACTGCTAATAATAGTTTACATGTTGATGCAATGTTCTTAGGGAAAAAAGGGAACAGAGTAAAGTTGTGGAGTGTTGAAAGATTTGAATTTTTCTGTTTTTTAATTTCTGTTGAGAACAGTAATTATCTGTACAAAACAATCTAATATGAAGGAAAATATTCTGGTTGATAAAAAAAATCCCTGTTCTTTTGTTTCTTCCTTTTTGTTTTCTCAGAAAAGAAAACCTAAAATCATTTCAAGCTTATATTTATTAAGAAGTTTGTATTTTAGGTCTATAAACAACCAAAACTTTTAGCCACAAAAGCATTTATAGGCTTAAATCCAGGATTCATGACTAATTTTTATCCTTTTTACGCAAAGCCTTTTTCAAAATAAGGAAATGATTATTGTCAGCATCATTGTTTGATTGATCTATTTTCAAGCTGTTTTAATTGCGATTTTGTCATTTTTTGGTGAAATCCAGAAACCGGTGTCGTTTTCTATTACATAGTTTCTGCATAGCGACAGGAGTTCATTAGAAATTCACCTCTAAGTTGTGGGCGGTTAGTGATTAGCAACCCCGCCCCCCTTTCCTATTCCTCTTGCTAAGAACTTAAAGCAGGGAGCTTTTTCAAACTGCATTTTACGTCTGCTCCTGATTCACAACACTTTGAAATAAGAAATACTCAGAAATGGAGTTTTAGTATTATTTTCTTCATATTTCTTCAGTAAAATGGCATAAGAACATGTTAAAAACACCAAAAAAAAACATTTTTTTTGGAGTGAGTCTTATATGGTCACGTGGGTTGAGACTCGCAGACACTTTCATTGTTGTGGTCCAAACAAAATGCAGAGAGTGAGGAGAAGTGAGCCACCTGTCTTGGAGCTCTTTGTCTCTCAGTGTATGCATATACTGATTACATTTCTCACTGCGATGAAGCAGCCATCACTGGTGCAGGACAGCAGCTTTTTCTAATTCAGTTTTTACAAAAATCTGCTTCACTTTCACTCTCTTTCTTTGTCTACTTGTTTACAGGGACTGCTACGGTTACACATTTGGTAGAGGTAGTAGTTTGGGTAGATAATTGGCCAAGATGGGAGGTGCTAAACTGGTTAAAAAATACTGTTCAGGCTGCAACAAGTGACAGATAAAGTTATGGAAATATTTCCATGTTTACTTTTATTTTTGAGTCCCTAGTGCAAGACCATGATTGAATCTTTGATTTTTGTGTTTGTGTGTTAATACTAGTAATACCTTAATGCCTCCTAATGCTGCTTTGGACATTTGCAGCTTTTCTGGGGACGAGCAAAATAAATCCCATCATCAGCGTACCTGTGACTGAGCCTTCATCCTGAACATCCTCTCTGCTTTGAGCGCAACACTGCTACACTCACAAATGCACTTTAGGAACGTGAAATGTGTTGAGGTTTTGAGTCTGAATTCAGATTGTCTTGTAGTGCCTTGTATTGCACTATAGTATTAATAGTTGTGGGCTGCTCGGTGGCACAGTGGTTAGAATTCTCCCTTCACAGGAAGAAGGCCCTGGTTCAAATCCCAGACAGGACCTTTCTGTACATTCTTTCCATGCATTTATGGGTTTTCTCCTGGTAAAGTGTCCCTAGGTGTGCAAGTGAGTGTCCTGCTAAATCTGTCCAGGGTGTACCCCACCTTAGCCCAACAGCTGGGAAAGGCTCCAGCAACCCTGTGAGGGGTATAGCAAGTTTTCAATTGGGTGCATGGATAGTAGTAGTGGTGAGGTAGAGGCTTTGTTGAAGGCGTTGCACGATAAAATGTTCATCCTACTATTACTGTATAAGCTCGTGTGAGCTGCTGCATATCTCACAGACTGAAGCTGAGTTAATGTTGGTATACATGTGTTCTTATGGGGAACTTGTTTACTAATAAATGTTGTTGACTTTTAGTAAAGCAACTTTTATAACTGACTGGCACCAGGTATTTAGGTATTCACTGTTTTATTCAGTTTATTAACAAATTTGCTGAAATCTTGAGTTCAGTAGCTTTTGTTTTATCTTGTCAAAAGCCAACTATTACATTTGTGGTTGGAGTTTAGGATTATGCGGGAATCACATGAGAAGACTTTTTTAAAATATATCTTTATTGCTTAAAACAAATCCCCCTTGTCAAGATAACCAAATCTAAATGTTTCTCTGACCTTTAACCTTTGAACCTTTTCCTAATATTTTCAGTATCCTGAGAATCAACATTTCCCTTTGTAGATTTCCTCAGCTCCTAACAGTGAGTTGTACTATAAATAATCTGCACAGGCATTGAAAATCTCCATTATATTCCAGACTTGTTCTTGTTTAGCTGCTGATTATTTTACAAAGAATGAAGAGTGATTTGTGAAGGCAAATAAGAACAAACAAGTTTCTTTTTTTAGATTTGCCAACCAGCAGAAGTTGGCAAGGTACAAAACTTTGGAGGAGCAAGCTTCGAGGTGCCTTCTGTTCGTGCTACAGATCATCAAGAGGAGATATACTGGCAGGATGGAGTTGTAGTGGTCCAGATTCTGAGTTGGCTTTGCTGCAGGATAAATGTCTGTGCAGCTTCATGCAGAGACCATGTGTTGAGTGTTGGACTAGAATGAGGCTTAAAGACCCTCTTTGTGGAAAACTGTGTTTTCCACATGTTTTTGCTGTGTTTTTCTGACGATGGAGGACAAATGTAAAGAAAACTAAGCTCAAAATTTCATTTCTGAGTAATTAATTTTTCAAATCATTGAGAATCTGGAGCAGATGAAATAAATCTGTTTAATGCATCCACTCGTAGACAACCAGATGCATGTTTCCTCATCTGAGCTGGAATCTGGAGCAAAACTGTAAGCTGGATATTCTCCAATATTGCTGACCATTTTTGATGCACCGATAAGGCCATGTTAGGGGTGTGAGGGGCTGTAAGCTAGCGGGAGAGCAGGTACACAGCTGGGTGATGGGAAATGGGGACAAGATTGATGAACGCCAACAGTCCCGCTCACAACTCACAAGTGATTTTCTAATGAACTAAAAACGGCATCATCATAACTAAAAGACCGCTGGGAATGCTATTAGAATCAAAAGATGATGAGAGTGGGAAATTAAAATTCTTCTTGTTTTTTGGTTTATGCCGTAAAGACATGGTGCCCTCAAAGTTTCACAAATATCTAATTAAAAAATAAGTTCAATTTGTTCACTGATGTTCACACAAAGGAATTAAACTCTAGGAATTATAGAAGATGTAAAATATGAGGTAGACGGCACTCCAACGCTAAGTTCACACCACACTCGGCAATGAGCTTTCAAGCGACCGCTTCTAATGAGAAGTTAACAGAGGTTACCCATGTTAAACAAGCGTTTATCTGCATTCTGGACTTCTGTCTTTAAAACTCTTGTGTACGTGCACAGCTATGCACTTTTCTTTGACAGTTTACGGGCTCTACATACAAGATGAGCAGCCATTGAGCGCGTGCTAAATGTTAAACCAGGTCAAACTTGGACCAATCAGCGACTGTCATTTGCTAGAGACGTATGGATGGGATTCCTTTAAATTCACAGAAGTGCCAACCGTTTAAGAACTGATGATGGAAGAGAAATGAATCATTTCAGCCAAGTCTTTCATATATCGGAATAGAGCTGTGAAAGGAAAAGCCTGGAGCAAGAACCGCAGTGATAGACAGTACAAACACATACATTTAGACAGACGTAAATCATAATGAATTCTTGTAAAAAAAAATTTAGGAAATAGCAAACACTTCAAAATATGTTTAAAATAATGTAGCTAGAAAAAGATGAACTCTTTCTATAAGTAAAATATGGCAAACTATTGATTAGGACAGGCTCACTTTTCTGGCTAAAAGTTTCAAATAAAGCATGTATTTATTCACAGCTCTTAGTTACAGTTTGATGCCACAGGGCCACTGATCTTATTACACTAAGTTTTTTCTCCTTTGCTGGAAAAAACATTTTCTTTAACCATGGGAACTATCTTTGTTGTGACTGAAATTGCTTCTGTTTGCCAAATTGAAAACGTCCAGCCAAAAGTGAAGTTCGGATTCTCTGCCAGGTCCCCTTCACTCACACACTAGAGACCTCAAGCTGCAGGAATACGGCTCCTTCAAGCTTTCTGTCCCAGCAAGTAGCCTGGGCTGTGCAGTGCTGACTCCTGCATGTCAGTGTGACAGATAGGTTTCACCTGCGAGGTCATCCAATGAGTTTTATGTATCTAACTCATTCTCCAGAATGATGTATAAAAGTTTAGACAGAAAAAGGTGCAAGTGGACCAGTCACCTAAGGATAGTTTGGCTCTGTGCAGGTTCTAGGAGGATGATAATGTGGATACTTAGTCTTGCTGCGGTAATAAAGAGGCAAAGAAGCACACAGAACTCAGAGCTGACAAAGCTGGATATGCAGTTCAAGATTGCCAAGAAGTGAAACACGGTAAATGCTCTGCTCAATTTAAACTCAGGATCTTTTGGGCCAAAATTTTGTTTAGCCAGTCATTTTTTATGAGCCAAACATCCGAACAACACGACCCATTATATTTACCGGCTGTATCTCATATTCAGTGAACATGCTGCCTTGCTAATGTGCAGGGTTTTATCGCTGCTGTGCATAAACTGCCCCTCTCTGAGAGGAGAAACAGCACCTGGACTGTCCTGGGGATTTCGGATACTGTAGGTTCAGGTTACAAGTGGAGCTCCGTTTTCAACTCCAGTCTGTGTTCATCACTGAGCTTCAGACTGCTGCACCGTCTTCTTTAGCTATGGACACGTCTGGAGTTTACCACGAGTTCTAAAACGAAGGTCGGGGGTTAAGCCCATGGTGTTCACACTGGACGCAAAGGGAGGGGCTTCTTCTTTTCTTTTTTTACTGTTTGATAGCTTGAGTCTCGCTGAGCTCGCTGAGACCCCACGCAATACTGCGATGGGGTTGTTTTTTTGTGAGGAATGAACATCATAACACACATAAAAGCTCAAAATGTTGATTTTGCATGATATTTACCCTTTAAAATGATGTCATTTACATGAAAACCAGGCCTCACTCCAGCTCACTTGAATTTAAAGCTCCTAATTGTTTCCAAAGATCCTGGAGGCCATGAGTGATTTCCAGGGCAAAGCTCCAGGATCAGCAGACTCCCTACTGGAGTTTTAAAAAAAAAGGTTTTGGCTCAGAGTTTCTTACTTTGGGTTGCAAACTCTTGCTGGCTCAGAGTTGCTCCCAGCTCAGACTGTCCTGAGAGTATCCACGGGTTTCCAGGATGCAGATATGTGAGTAATGTTGGCAAGAAATGGAAGGCCAGGGCTCAGTGCATTTGCATAATTATTGATCCCCATAAAATAAGAAGAGGTAGAGGTCTTCAGCTACACATGAATCACTTTGAGGCATAAAGAAATTATTTTTATGGGATGCAATTAATGTTTCATTTTAGTTAAGAGATCAGTTTTCAGTCAATTCCTTAAATTAAGGACTTTAAAGGGTGACAAGTTTTCCTATAAAATGTTTTTAATGAACTCAGTTTTGTTCACTATATTAAAGAGAAACCATCAAAAAGTTACTGATGAAAAACAGAAAGGTTATACAATTTACTGTGGACGTTGATGTATACTGATGGGTGCCCTAAGCTGGCCACTCTGTAGAAAAAGTTTTTTTTTTGAGTCTTTAACATGTTTTTGGGGTATTTTTCTGATGATGGAGAACATATATAAGTAAAGTAGAACTTAAAATTTCATTTAGGAATATTTCTTTTTTCAAATCATTGCCAATCAGGAGCAGACGAAAAGTTGTTGTGGGATAAAGATCGTATTTGTTACGTAGAACCCACAACAACAAGCTACAGATTCCTGACTAGATCCATGTATGTTTTTGTTTTTCTCGCCTGATCTGGCATTTGGGTCAAAGCTGAACAATCTCAGCAACAAATCAGAGACACAACTCTCTAATGAAATCATGCCGCTCTGCAGAAACTATGTGCAAGAAAATGACACAGGTTTACCGATTTTTGTATAAAAACTGCATAACCATAAATAAAGACCACTGCGAACACTTTTACAGTTGATCAAAGATGATCTGAGTTGTATTTTAAAGCTCCAGGGAGGAAATCATCAATGCTTTCGGCACAAACAAAAATGTGATAAATTCTAGCTTCAAGAATGAATACCTTTTACTTTCAGCTTGTGCACTGGGCCCAAGTCTCATAATACTATAGGCCGCATTCCAGAAAAGATTCAAAGTATTTTGAAGGGACTGTCAAACCCACAAGGTCACACAATGCACCTGAGCACTTTGAAAACTGCCGCATTAAGCTCATTTTGAGGATGATCGGAGAGAGTCACAAGGTCAGAGGAGGACGTCTGATTGAAAACTGCTCACTTATTTATCATAATAAAGTATTTAAGCAATTAAGTTCACATAGAATAAAACTGCATTGATTTTATGTTTGCATTAAAAATAGATCTATTTTATAGTAAGCATCGCCTCTCTGTCAGCATGAACTTCCCTTCTAAGGGATTGAACATTTGTTATCCCTTATGCTACAAGCAGTCTTTGAAATTCTTGCGTAATAGTGGACTGACGTCTCACATACCAGAGAACAGTGAGGATGCGCTATGAATAAAACCTGGGTGTTATCTTTGAGGGTGCTGCAGCTTTCTAAAGGGTTTCCACTGACAATAATGTTGACAGATCAACCTGTGTTTTTCATGTTTTCCCGTTTAATCTTTTTAAAACGGAATTCCGATGGACTTGAAAAGCAACATTTCTAGGTCCTGCCTTTCAGCAGAGGCAGTCACGGAACGTTTGCTGCTTTATTCCCACTGTTGTCATCCTGTTGAAATGAGAGATTATCTGTCAGTTAGCACTCTGCATGCCGTGCTGTTTGCATGACTTTTTCTTGCACACAACAAGAATTAGTTGCAGTTGACAATAGCCTGAACTTGTCAGCGGGGGACAACACGTCACTAATAGGCTTTGGGTTTCCTCTGGCAGCCAGTTCTCAGCTTCTTAGTTTTCCCACCCAAAGATTGAGTCATCCCATACAGCACACAGGACTTTCTCAAATGAAACTGGGTATTTTTCAAGCCAAGTTGCAGAATTTAGGCCGGATATTTCAAAATAATATAAGCCATGTATGAGGGTAAAAACGAAGGGTGTAGAGGAAAACAATCTTGTGATTTCTTATAATTCAGACAACATTTGTATGCATATTTTTAAGGAACAAAGTAAAACAAATCATTTGAATCCTATTTGTTTCATGTTGACCGTGATGTTTTATTTTAACATGCTTTTTTTAAATGGATGCTGGGTTCTTTCTCTTTATTGCCATTACAGTGTGACAACAAGAGAATCCCAGATCATTGTTTTTATTGGGGATAAACTTGGAAGGAAAATTCCCTCAGAGCTTGAAGTGAGTTTATACAGTATGATATTTGATTACTTTATGTCACATGAAGATCCCCGCATCCCATCAGTTTTTGAAATAATAGTGATTGAAAAGAGGCTGTATGGAAACAGATGAAAGACCAATTTTTTTTAAGCATACCTGCCTTTCCTTTAATGCTTTTGCTCAGCATTCATTAATTGATGAATCCTTTAAAGTGTGGTCTGCTTTCTGTGCTGGTGATTTAAATGCAGCATCACTAAAATGGTTTACACTTGCTGAGTTCTTTGCCTCGGATGTTTCTTGTCATGACGCCCAGTACAGGACAGTGAGCCAGACAGCATCATACTGAGCGGAGAAGGCAGGTCCATTCATCACTGGTTGGGGTGGTTCACGCAGCAGATGATTGATTGGCCACTGACAAATGTAGGTCATGTTATCAGCCAGAATGATCATGGTCATCTGTGTCTGCACACGTTTTATGATCCAGCAGGGAGGCAGAATTTTAAAGGGTTCTGAACCTCCATCAAAATAAATTTATATTACGCAACTGCTGGATAGAAGCTGGGTAGGCCGTTTTACATCGAGGAAAAGAGAAATGGCTGCTCATGTAAATTTTGATTGATTGGAAACAAAAGCCTTGTTTTTTTCCTTATTTTACCAACTATGCTTTAACCCTGTAAAACCATTTGTATCATTTTTAATTTCTGAGACCCCTATCTCATTAACATGATCCAAACTTTCTTTCAAAACTCATTTAAGTGGTATTTAAGTCTTCAAGAAAAGCGATACGTCATGTTAAAACGTGTGAATCATATTTAAGACAGTGGGTTAATGTGGTGCTGATTCTATCTCTGAACACTCGCACTCTTAACTAACATTGTTGTGAGCCAAAACTCAACAAATAACCCAGCATATCATATTTGAAACCATCTACATCTCTTTAAAAAGAAGATATTGCGAGTATTTTTGTGGATTTCTTCAAAGGATTGAAAAAAACATTTTATTAAAAAAAAAAATCTGACTTTTCTATCATGTCTTTAATGAAATGGGTTTTACAGGGTTAAGGAGTCATGTGTAAATCATTTCCATGTGAGTTTAACTGTGTGGACCCCACTATATCAAAAACTTGAACAAAGATTCCATTTTTTTTAAACGAAGAGTTTTTTAAACTCTTTGATGGAGTCCACAAAAAAATAAAAACACAATACCCTTTTCTATGAGATAGAGTTTGTATTATCTATTGGGTGATTTGATCTGCTTTTGGTAAAAAAAAAAAGAAACGTTTAAGATGCAAAAACACTGGCATTTGTGTCAGGAAAAAAGCCCCTTATTCACCCACCGTCTCTAATTTGATGCAGACGTTTTTAACGTGGTGTAACTGCTCTGTACAGAATGAATTATCAACAAGTGTTGCATTCTTTCAATACAGCCAGTAGTTATTTACAAAAAATATATAACAATAGAGGAGTTATTCTCACTATGAACCTTTGAGAGCTAGCCAAGCTTTTCCCACCACAAATGTTTATGAGATTTCATGGAAGCAGTCATTTTGAAATGAGCAAGAAAAGCTTCTACTGCCCCTAGTGGAATGATGATGAACTACAGGGCATGAAACATGGATCAAATTACCACTAGACTTTAGTTATTACTCACTATATTTAATGAGTGCTACAAATGTGACTTAAGTTTTTTTCATTGGTTGTTTGTTTGTTTTTCATTGCTTGTTTGTTTTTTTCAATCCTTTTTTTCTCTAAATCAATGCATTTCATTGTCTCAGTAGTGAATTTGATAATTCTGTGTGATTATTTTTGTGTCCTGTCCAGTTTATGCTTGTAATCAATTAAGTTTATATACAATGGGTGTTTAACAAATGTTTCGATCATGCTAATGAGATAGGAGACTTAGAAATTAGTGTATCAAACATGGTACAAAGAGTTTTATCGGTTTAAGACGCCCTGCAACAGTCTGGAAACCTGTCTAGGTCAGTGGTTCCCAACTTAATCGACATGAAACCACGGTCTGGTTTAATGTCAGACATTTTTACAGCCAAGCCTGTTCAAGGCTGAAGTTGGCATTTGATTTCTCTTTAGCTTCCAGCTTCTCTCAACGTTTGAGGGTAAAGCTTATCTTCATCCTCTGTAAATTACCTGCAGCTGCTTTAAACTTTATTTGTGTACTAGATTTCGTTTTACTTTCTAAACATAATAATAAATGCGAATCCACCGTTTGAACAACTTCATTAACAGCATCTTTGTAACATTAGACATCTGGTTGATGAATATTTTGCATTATTATTTTGTGTGGGAACAGCTGTCATAGTAAATCCACGTTTGCAGTGAAATTCGTCGTTAATTCAGATTTCTTTTCTTTTGAAGTCAAAGGCTGTTCTTTTGCTTCTTCACTGACTCTTTTCTGCAAACAGAAACTTTCCAAATGTTTATTTATTTATTTATTTTTGTTAACTGTTATCTTGGGAGTGCAGCCACTTTAAGAAAGTAGCGGATGAATTTTGAACACGTTACTGAGCTAACTTCAGTCAAGAATGAGATGGATTTGGTCGGGAGAATCTAGCAGTTTTCCAAAATAAAACTTCCTTCAGAATCAGATTATAAATAGAATTTTTAAAAATTCTTTATGACCTGGGACTCCGGCCCAGGCGTTGGGGATCACTGGTCTATGGTGTGCCCTATCTTTGCCCAACTAACGTTGAACAAACTCCCTCCCCCCTGTGACCCCGAAAGGGATTCAGATTGATGGATGGACTCCTTAAGAAACCAATACAATTACAAAAATGTTTGCAAGTTGTGCTCAAATAATAAATAATAAATAGAAATTGTAGAAAATAAGTGCTTTTAAATTTGAACATGGGCACATTTAAGTGTTTTGGAGCTACTGTAATGCAGGCAGCTTCTAGTTTATTGGTTTGGAGAATGAATCTTTGTCTGGCTTACACTATGAAGCCAGTATTTGGATGTTCGTCTAAAAGAAGGGTTGTATGCTTTCCAATTAGTGTCAGGATATTGTTTACGTTGATCATCAGCCAATGTGTGCCATGGTAGCACTGAAGAAGATCACCGAGTATATAAAAGGGCAACACAATAGACAGTTTTGGTGAATTCCATTACACAAACAAGGCAAATGCCTTTCAATTCTGTGCTGCAGAAGAATACTTCATGAGAGAAGATCTCAGTTGAAGCATGGTTGATTACATGAGAAAAAAGAGGTAACAACAGGCAGCAGGCGGTGCAGTTCTGCCGCCATCCTTTTTTCCTCTTACTGCAGTCAATGGGTGTTGTAATTAGTTGTCATAACTCTGCTGTTGTATAACATGTCAGCGTCACACTCAGCACCGGCTTTTACACTCAATCTGTATTGGACTCACTGTGACGTGGCACTCTTGACTACAAACACGCTTCAAAAAGAACACAAACAGAAACTATAGCAACAAAAATGATGTTGTGTAGTTTAGTTGGGTAACGTCTTGGAAGATTGCATCCAAAGTAGCAGTGAGGAAGTTTTAGATGATTTGGTGAAACTGATGTTTTTCTGACTCTGATTTTGAGAACCGCTGGTGTGATTCGTGTAACACATTTTCAAGCTTCTGAATGTGCTTTTGTCAGCTTTCATAATACCAATTCGAAGCTGCCTCAATGGCCCGTTAACGTCAAAGTGCCCTGTCACACCACATTGGATTCCTCGCACAGCCGTTTAGTTGGAGCCAAATACCAATTGATTTTGTTGGAACAAACAAGTGGCTGGTGTCCAGATTGTTATATCATCATTCATTGTTTCAGACCCATCCAGATTAACCTGATCGCTGCAGACTAATATCAGTCAAACAGGATGAAGCGGTCTGCATGTGGCATTATTTTTTTGAAACACCTCATAAATTAGAATAATTGATGGTAAAGTTGAGATGCTGCAGTGACAGGCAGCAGAAGTTTAATCACATTCTGAAAGCATCTAAAAAACCAACAAATCCTCATATAAATAGAGATGTACTTTACACAAAGGGGGTGAAACAGAACAAGATACTACCACAGAGTATTAGGGCCACCATAAAGAAGTAATTACAAGAAGAAAGTCATTAAAAAGGGGGAAAAAGCCATCATTTTACAAGGAAAAGTTGAGCTTTTTCCAAAATAAAGTTGCTTGTTTAAGCCTCTTTCCACATTATCCAGCCTCAAACCATAATTTTCTTCTGAAGAGGCCTGCTGATTCTTTTCAACGTCACTGTAATAAAACAATGTGGACTCACTAAAAGACTTAGATTAGAAGTATCCCACCAGGGATCGCCACAGCAAATCAGCTTTCACTGATTCACACAGGTGGTTTGGCAGAAGGTTTTATGCCAGATGCCCTTTCTGACACAACCCTGTATTTCACCCGGGCTGGAGATCGGCACAGGGAGACCCAGACCTTGGCTGTAGCGCCAGTCCTAAATGCAGCCAACGCTGAAGGAACCACTTTAAATGTCTTTCAAATTGAAAAATGATATTGGTTCTTCTTTATATTTTCTCAGTAAATAGACTTATGCCTCATAAATGAATTACTTTCAGCTCATAAATTCTCAATCTAAAACTTATAAAGTTATAACTTTGTGTTAAAACATTGTTCAACCAGTTTGTTTAGTAAAATGTTCACTTTTTTCCTGATAATTATTCATCTTTATTCTTGTAAAGCTACGATTCTTTCCTCAAAATTTTACAACTGAATTAATTCTCTTAAATATTTGAACTTTTTACTCATCACGACTTAATCTCAGTCTAGTAAATTCGTTTGTTTCTCTATTTTTATGGTGGCCTCATTACTCCATCACAACTAAATAAAAAAATCAAAAAATAATTGTTGTTAAAAACAAAATATTTTAAAACTGAAGCACAAGAACATTTCAAAACACACACACAAAATGTTACTTTTTATTGACATATTTCAGATGTTTCACCCTAAAGCTACGTTTACACTGAACGCGGTTCGCACATGAGTCTGGCAGCAGCGCGTTTTAGCTGTCCAAAGCTAAGTCCAAAGATCTGAACTTTTGAAAGAAGACGTGTTGTGTCAACCAACTAGGGACTCAGCTTTGGACGGTCAGCAATTAGAGTCCAAAACCTTCATGGAGGAGAAACTGATTGTTTTTCTCCTGAACTTACTATTTCATTCATTTTAACTTATTATTTTTGTTAATTGTACGAGACAATAATAAAAATGTAATTTCATTTTTGACCTGTTTTGTATTTTTTCCCTCCTCTGACTAACGTGGGACAAATAGTCGTCAAACTGGGTCACCAAGACACGGAAACAGCGTGATTACGGATGCTTTTGTAGAGCTCTTAAAAATAAATAAACCTGATCTCTAAACATCATCTGTGTTTTCTTTGCATTTTAGATATACAGTCAATGCTTCAAGGCTGAATACTTTAGACAGTAGCTCCTCCCACAAGCATCAAGAAGTTTGTGAACACATTTATGGACAAGTGTCAAGCAGTAATTAAACTGAGTGCTTATTGATTGTGATCAGAAAACATTATTTCATGATTTCAATAATCAAGTAATACTCACTGATCATCACTGTATCATCAGGATACAGTTTCCTATTGATCCAGATATCCCCTCCTGCACAAAGTAGATCACATGCAAATCTGATGCTCATCCAAGAGGGTGGCGGACGCGAATTGGACACACAAATCGTGTTCTGTCCAAATGCAGCATAAAGATGAACTTTTTCTTCACGTTAATGCAAAGCAAACTTTGCAACAAAAGTTATTGAAAGCAGAGTACTAAAAATCAAGTCAACAGACAAGACTGCAGGCTCGCAACAAGTTGCAAAGCCAGTCTAACAGCTTGTTGTAAAGAAAAACCAGCAGAGGTAAAACCTTCACTGTGTTTAATGTCACTGATGCAGCCGTACCAAAGCACGCACCACGTACGCTACAGGTACTCTATTCAAACTCAATGACCTTAATTCATTTTTAAGTCCCATCCTGCATAAATTAGCATCCTAAAACAGATTTCGCACTTATGACTAACAAGTGGGAAATGTGTGTAACAAGTCTTTGAAAGCTGTTTCATGAAAGCCTGCAAAAAAATAAATAAATAAAAAATAGACAGAAAAAGCGAGATCAACGCCTTTTCTCAGGAAAATGAAACTCAGACTAAGCAACAGCATTTTTCACACCAGCAACAACAGCTCAAAGGGAATTCATGTTTAAAGAAGATTTGGTGTGTCCACATGAATATTCAGGTTTATATTAAGGTTCTGCTTTTTTGCAGCTTTGGTTTTGCATCTTCATCATGTTTTTGCTACAAATAATAACCTCATCATGCATAGCACACTCAGACGTTCTTATTTTATTGAGAAAAAGGTCAAACATTTTAGATTTAATACATGAAAGTGGCAGGTAGTCTCTGAGAAATCACCTCAGCCAGGTAAGTTCTGTTGACAAAAGCAGTATTATTTTTGGAGCAGGCACAAAGAGATTACCGGTACTTACAAAGTTTGAGATATTTATGGGAAACCTTCACATTTTGTCTGATATTCTTGTTAAAAATGAAGTCATGCTACAACATTTTTATAAAAGCATTTCTAAGTTTCATGAATTTTTTTCTTAAAATAGGAATTCTTGGTGAGACCATCTTCTTAACCTATGTGGGGATATTTTTTGCTTTTTTAAAGACCCACTCAGATAAAAGTCGTTTTTGGTGTTTTTAACATGTTCTTGTGACATTTTTGTGACATTCATGCTGGAGGACATATATAAGATGACTAGATCCGTGTACGTCCTTGTTTTCCTTGCACAAGCTGGCATCTGAATCAAAACTGGAATATGGATGGATGATGGGGAAGGGGACAGGGTCACTCCGCGCCAACAGTCCTGCCACCAACTTAGAAGGGAATTTCCAATGAACTACTGCCGCTCTACAAACATGGTGTATATAGTCATCTATGTTCTTATGATTGTTTTCAGTGTTTGAGTTTATTTTTTGTAATTATCGGCAAATACTGTTTGTATAAA
The DNA here is from genome assembly GCA_014656515.1 of Oryzias celebensis. Classification (NCBI taxonomy): domain Eukaryota; kingdom Metazoa; phylum Chordata; class Actinopteri; order Beloniformes; family Adrianichthyidae; genus Oryzias; species Oryzias celebensis. The sequence continues at coordinate 25,710,755 of BNCR01000003.1, read as the reverse complement.
TTCAATTTTTGACTGAATTGAAATAAGGGCAGCACGGTGGCACAGTGGTTAGCGCTCTTGCCTCACAGCAAGAAGGTTCCTAGTTCAAGCCCTGGCTGGGGGACTTGAAATAGTGTCAACAATGGGGGCCTTTCTGTGTGGAGTGTGCATGTTCTCCCCGTGCATGCGTGGGTTTTCTCCGGGGACTCCGGCTTCCTCCCACCATCCAAAAACATGCATCATAGGTTAATTGGTCACTCTAAAATTCTCCCTAGGTGTGGATGTGAGTGTGCGTGAGTGTGTGAATGTGGCCCCTGCGACAGACTGGCGACCAGTCCAGAGGCGTCCCCTGCCTTCGCCCATGAGTAGCCGGGTTAGGCTCCGGCAGCCCCGTGACCCCGAAAGGGATAAAGCGGTTTAGAAAATGAATGAATGAATGAAAAAAGGGGGTTGCCAGATTTCATTCAACTCCCTCTTTTGAACTTTGCATGGAGTCATTTATCATTATCCTTCTATTCATGACGTTCATGATGTTGATTTTTTTATTTTATGGGTTTAAAATAAATAAATAATATTAAAAATTAGTTGGAAAGTATACAATTCTTTCCGGTCATCCTGGTGGTGTTCTTTAGAATCTCATTAAAATCCAAGCAGAGTTCCAAGAGTCTCATAGAGTAATGGGACATTTTTCGGGGAGCCCACCCCTCCGTTGTTTGAGCTGGAGCTGCACATATCCAGTCGTTTCTGTTAGCTAACTGAACTTTTACATGTTCACACAGTGCTGTCAACTCGCATGCAGCTCACTGGCTTTATGAGTAGGCTGTCCTCTTTGCCACTGAAACTTAGAGGTCAGCTTCTGGTTACATCACTGCTTGGCACTCAGACTCATAAAGCTGCTGTGGGAGTACAAGGGTCCAGTTGTATCTCCTGTATTATACAACAAAAAGATTACAGCTCAGATCCTGTTGAGAAACTCACCTTAAAATTTTCACCAGTTCTCCCAACGATGCCCATTGCATATGTGCATAAATCACCCAGTGTTTGCAAAAGTTCAGTTGTCAAAACTACTTTAAATGTAAAATGGTTGTTTGACAGAACGGAGAGAAAAGAACACAGCAAAACAGCAGTGCAAATTGTGATCACTGTCAAGTCACATTGACATTAATGAGCGCGTCTGAGAGCGGAGAAAGCAGCTCCCGTTCTGATCTGAGCCGCAGCCACGTCACGTCAGAGTTATTGTGGGCCAGAAACGAGGCATATTCTCAAGACGCGTTTCAACTGAGTCACTGATGCAGCTCCAACATATTTCTAAATCAGTGTCTGGTAAGACCCTTCTTGTCAAGGCAAATAAGATGACGGCACATGGTTGCGGACAAACGGTGGAGGTGCTGAGCCACAAACAGAAAGGAAAAGACCAGAGGCGACAAAGGGAGATGGAGGAAGGCCCGGGAAGCTTCAGCACATTTGACATCTATTCACACAAATGATTTTTATTTGTTTGTTTGTTTGTTTTGTGAAATAAATCACTCTGAAGCTCCGTACACATTGAGCGCTCTAAACATGCATTCTTGAACTCACGTTTAGCCCTTGGTGTTCACACCGGACAAGCAGGGAAGGGCTTCTCCGTCTTTTTCTACTGTTTACTAGCGCATGTCTGTCACCTACAGTTGAAAGAGGTTTGGTTTGAAATGTCAAAGCGATCAAATCTTGTGGATCTTACTTCAGGCTTTTTCTTTCACAGCTTTATTCCAATATATGAAAGACTAGATGTAATACAACTTCCAACTGGAAACAAACTGTAAATATTAATTTCTCCTCTATGATCCATTTTCAGACAGATGGAACTGTGTCTTGAAAAGGACTCCATCCACTCATCACCACCAAATCAGAGTTCCTAATTGGTTGAAGTTCAACCTGCATGGTTTAACTTGTGATGTTCATTCAATGGCTGCTCGTTTTGTGCGCAGAGCCTGAAAACAGTCATAGAAACTTGCGTGGAGTTTTGAACACAGAAGCCCGAAACACTTGTTTCCATTGACTTTTTATTGGAAGTGGCTGTTTGAACGAGCGTTTCCAAAGGTGATGTGAACGTTGCTTACATCTGACCTTTCTGCCCCAGGAAAAATTCAATGACCATCATCAGTTAGCTTTTTCCAGATCTTATTGTTCTTCTAAAAAATGAAAAGGTTCTCTGATCTTTTGGGTCTATACTATGTTATTCTTAAGCCTTCCATATATCCGATCATATATCACCTTTGACACACTAGAAAACACTTTTCTTTAAATGAAATATTAGTTATTTTCACAAGCTCCTCTTCCTTCCTTGTTGGTGCCGTCCATTTCATGACATCATCCTGGAGCCGGTGTTCTATGAATCCTTCCTACCCATGATTGTTTCCTACCTACACCAACTTACTTAAATTATGTCATAATTTTCTGTTTTGGCGGACCGCCCATAACCTCTGTAATCTTTTTGTTATTATGCTGCTTTTTTGCTGTTTTTGTGACTTTAGGTTACATTTAATTGTATGCTTAATGCAGCTGCCTGGCAACATTTGTCAACTTTTCTCTGGACTTTCAGCCTAGCTTAGTACTTAACTTCTGGGACTCGTAAACACTGCACCGTAAGTACGCAGCAGATCCATGCCTACAGTTCTTCTATCTGCGCGGTGAAAGTTTCAAAATCCACGTTCACATCATTCGGTTTAAAAGACGTGAGCGCAGATTGTGAGCGGTTCACTTCCGGAATATATTCATATTCCGACGCGTTTGCTTCCTAAGACCTCTGGGATTTTGAGACATTCACTGCGCAGACACAGAGGCACTGTGGACACGGATCTACCGCATATCTGCTGGATTGTCTCCGTACAACTCATTCATGACAACCACACACGTTTCTAACGCTCTCCACCAGCACAAGACAACATGCTACATACACTGTATGTGCTGGCAGAACAGACTCTACGAATAACCGTGAGAACCCAGCCATTCTCGCGGATAAAGAGGGACTGGTGCTCAGAGAGCAGGGTTTTAGAGGAATGGTCAGAGATGTGTGAAGGGATCCAAATGCCGCTTTAGGAGGGGTTTTGTAAGGAATTAACAATATAATACTCATATTAAGCTCAAAAAAGTTGATTTTTCATGATATAAGACCTTAAAAAATGATTTTAACTGGTTTACATCAACACCAGGCCTCCTAACAGCTCACTAGAATTTAAAGCTCCTAATTGTATTTTGAGTTCACAAAAGATTTGTTCATTTTGCTTAATTTATGTAAGATTTTGCTACAATTCAACAACTGAATTTATTTCCAGCTATGATAAAAAATTACTTTTGGTTTTACTTTCAAGTAGATGTTAAGTTTGGCTAAGAATGGAGCAGAAGTGGTGTGATGTGCATTTGCACCAATAGGCGTCAACAAAGTTAAAAATAAGACAAAAGCTGCCTGAATAAACTGACAAGAAGTCGTATTTTCCCTTTACCAATTCCTTTTCTACGGTGGCCCTGAAGTGCAAATCACATTCACAAATCACTTTACACGAAACAATTTAAACATAACAATGATTATTAGAAAAGCAAAACAAATCATATAAAAAACAAAATAAAATTTAATAAATCAAAACAAAACTTCAGAAACCAGAAATAAAATTTTTATATATTTTTTTTAATTAAATGAAACATTTCAAAAATCACAACGGCTATTTAAAAAGTAAAACAAATATTTAAAAATAAAATAACATTTTAGAAATTAAAACAAAATTCCAGAAACCTTTTTTTTTTTGCAAAACAAATTAAATGAAACATTTTAAAGATAATTTTGTCTGTTAGGGTTGTTGAAGGCAACAGAACAGAAACATTTGATTAAGATCGTCAACTCAAAGGTTGAACAGTGTCTTCCAGAGAAGATTCCTCTTTAAGATTATGGCCACAGGCGCTGCAAAAAACCGGTGATTTCTCAATTCTTTACTGCTTTTTAGAGCAAAACATCCTTCTGCTTTTCCCTCTTCAGACAAAACCAAACGCAAACTCCATCATCCAATCGGCGATCTCCTGAGGTACCTACCCTTTCCGGTTTGCTTTAAATTTAATTTTGTTTTTATACTATTGGTCTTGCTTTTCTAATTGTCATTGTTATATTTAAATCGTTTCTTGTCAAGTGATTTGTGAATGTGATTTGCACTTCAGGGCCACCGTACTTTTCTCATAAAACTCAGTTTCATGAACATGTGGGCTTAGATGTATCTTCATGCATTGTTTTTGGGCATAATGCTAACAGAACTGAGGAACTTCAAATTACTTGGAAACTTGGGAACTAGCCAAACGCTAACATTAGAGATTCCGTGAATCTCTGGTCGGCTGCACAGCGGATCCAAAAAGCTTGAAATGTAACATGACAACTGTAGCCTTAATGCAATGACTGGCAGCAACTGCCATGTTGAATGGACAGAACAAAGGCTGACTCACTGTTCTGTCTAAAAACAGCCCCCCCACCCCATCAAAATAAATAAATTATCACTTCATTTGAAAAGTAATTGATTACAAATATATTGAATGGTGCAATAACTGCCTAAAATTAGAAGCACAATGCTTACAGTCAAACTCTGAAGACATTCTATGAATCTTTTTGCATGAAAGGATAACAGAAAGTCCCAGGATATTGCCCACACGTCTGCATTTCATCCGAAAACACACAGACCATTAGCTCAGACAAAAGAAGACAATTTTCTTTTTAATTAGCCGTTGTTAAGCTTCCAGGTCAACCCATCTTTGAGATTTAAAATGAAATAAAACAAGAAAGATGGTCAACTCCAAATGTAAAAAAAAAAAAAAAGCAATCATTCATAACAGCATTACCCCCATAGGGCTGCATCAAGAATGCTTTAAGATAAGAAGAAAACCTTACATTTAATTGCTGCGCACTGTCTCAGCCTTGGGATTCAAACAGCTAACTGCTCTTTAAAGAGCTCTAAATTATCATAATGAGATGTCCATGGATGTCAAATGTATGACAAACAGGCTGTTGCTAACTCCCCTGAGGGGCTGCACATGCACGACTCCTCCATGTGAGGCTGTTGTCTGATATGATTTGGTGCAATGTGCACTCACAGGCAGTAATTGCCTCTCTCAACACAGTAGAAAGATTTGCAATCACACAGTTCCTGAATGTGAGAAATGACGTTTTGAGAAAAAAGCATCCTTGAAGCTGAGCTTTTTTTTTAAGCAAACTAAATTAGACTAGTGTCTGTCAGGTTCAAAAATGAGCCTTGTGAAGTTAGTAAGTCTTACCAGATTTTAAAAAAATATCTTTTTCATGTTTCTTGTTTTTGTGCAAACTTTTGTCCCAGTCTGCTCATCTTTTGATCTATTTTAAAACTGTTCGCAGAGGTCTTTTAGCTATGGTTATGCTGTTTTTAACCAAAAAATAAAAGTTGTGTAGTTTTCTAGGTTATAGTCTCTGCAGAGCGGCAGTTCTGCAGAAAGCGCAAAGTAAGCCTGCCTCCAGTTCCCATCATCCTTCTGTTTACACTCTCTCCTGCTAGCTTACAGCCCCTCACAATCCCAGTCTAACATAAGTGGTCCAACTAAAACGGCGACAAGTACTGGAGCATTTCAGTCGTACAGTTTTGAGCCAGATGTCAGCTCCGATGAGGTAAACAAAGATGTTAATGATCTGTTTCATTATAAGTGGATGCATCAGATTGGAGGGGAGTAGGGAGCAAGTGGGCCACCCAGTGTATTTTCTAGAAAACAAATCATCTAAAATGAAAATCCATTTTTTTCATCTGACTCACAAAGTTTTAAATAAAGAAATGCGCAGAAATACTCAGCTAAAAGCTAAATTTAATTTCATAATGTCCTCTATCGTCAGAAAAATAATACAAGAACATGGGGGGGTCTTTAAGTAGAAATGGAAGAAAGGCAGTTCTTCTACTCTGAGTTTTTTATTGAGAGCTGGGTGTGATGGAGTCATGTTTTGGTAAGTAACTTTGGGGTTTTAAGGTTTGGCCTCCTTTGGGTGATCAACACGGTCATCAGTGGAGCGTTACAATCTGTTTTCAATTTTGTTCAAACATGTCATTGTATGAGATGAACAAAATGTTGACGCCGATAAGCTTGGGAAAGAGTTTTTCCATTGTTTTAATGACACTATAATGTAGAATGCTTTATTGAAATTATTGCTCTGATAAACTAAATAGACACCAGAATCCTTGTGTGGCATTTTGGTCACATTCTGGTATTTGTTGAGATGTTCTGGAACAGAAACATTCAAAGGTTTTCATTTTTTGTTCACACCAAGTCCTTCTGCCGAGCAACAGATAGAAAGTTGATCATTTACATGTGTGAGGAAAGGTTTCTTAATAAAAGCCAGACTTTGATTTATTGGAGCTCCTGCAAACTGCTGTATGGTTGCATAAAAATGGTTTTAGGATAGTTATTTCCAATCTTTTGGATTTAACTATTGCTCTTTTGTCGGCAACATTTGTCTTTTTTTAAATTAATTTGACATTCATACAATTAAACTTCTATAATTTTCTCAAATTGAAAACATTTACCTTTTTACCTATGTAAGCATATAGTACTAAAATATATGAGACAAACATGTTTGCTTGTGTGTACATTGAGTTTTTGCCTCTCACACATGTGAAAATATCAAGATCGTAGAGGAAATTACATACTCCTTACATACTCACAGCGTAGCTTGTGTGCATTGACATATTTCACTTGCACATCTGTGCGTGCAGCATTCATGCACGTGGTCAGAAAGGAGTCAGTACACACACCTTATGAACGGCGAGAGCGTGGCGTGAATCTGTACCTCATATTCTTGCAAATTCTTCACTAAGCATTTACTGCACATACGACAATAGTAGGTTTCCTTTCTATGACGGCCCTTAACGTGGCCGCATGAGCCACGACGGAAATGCAAGACTTGCCTGCGCTCCCCTTAAGATGCGGCCACTCCTCCCTACGACCCTAAGGTTAGGCTAAGAGGTAAGGGCTCTAACGTACAACCCAAACGCACGCTTAACCCGTACAGGTGAATCCCCTGAACAGTTACATGTGACAATAGCTTGAAGAGAAAATCCGAGACTTTTCCTTTTACAGACATCATTCCTTCTGTTGTTATGACTTATGAGTGATGTCGCACAAAAGTATAAAACACAACCAGTCTCATAAGAAAGGAAGGGAATTGCATCTTTTCAAATTCTAGCTGTCGATTTTTTTAACCCTCAACTGGGTGTCTACAGCATAGAAGAAATAAAAGGGTCCAGTAAAAAAGTCCAGCAACAATTTCCAACGGAAAAAAAACAACATAAAATGAAATTGCTCTGAGATTTCGAACACAACTCTATCTTGACCCAAATATAGGCTTTCGCTCACTTGTTTTCACCAAACACGCACACAAGCCCTTCTATTATTTTCCCCGTCATCGTTACTTTCACTAACACTTGTTTTTCCTTGACGTTGGCAGCCTCAAACACCCCCCAGCTAGGACAGCAGCAGGGGGAGAAAACGCGCAACTCGTGCATCTGAACGAGAACCCTTCTGCATGCAAGCTCATTCACATGAAGGCTTGTTTTAACATGAAAAGAAAGAACTCTACACTAATGCTGGAGTGCATTAGGATAACCGAGAAAAAGAGGTTTTGGCAGAATTGTGTACAGATCCTTAGAACTTAGGGCCATGCGTTATCATGCTGCGTCATGACGTAATGTTCTTGGATGTATGGCACAACAATGGCCCTCAGGATCTCATCACAGCATCTCTGTGCATTCAAAATGCCATCATTAGAAGGCACCTGTGTCCTTCATCCATGACGTCCATCTGTCCATGCCATTACCCCACTGTCACAATGGGCCACTCTATGTGAAGGAGATTTGCTGCACTGCATGAGGCAAATGGTGGTCACACCAGAAACTGACCGGTTTTCTGAGGCCCCCGGACCCAAAACAATACAGCAAAAACCAAAGTGTTTCTATTTCTGTTCAGGATATGTTTCATGAACCTAAATAAGCATCAATGTGTTACAGTAATGAAGCATGAATATTTTCAGTCTATCATTATCTGTTCCGTTATTGGATGATACGTCTGTTTTTGTTCCCGTATTTTATTAAATAAATGTCACCCAAAAGTATAACACACTCCAATGTGACTTATATACGATTTCTTTCTTCTTTATTATACTCCAGAACAACCTATAGTGTGAAAAATACAAAAGTCTTTCTAGATCACAAAGCAAGAACAGTTTTACTGACCTTTGATGACAACCCTTTTGAAGCCAAACGCGGGGTACAATTGTAGAATTGTAAGAAGAATTGAGCCTGCATCAACACACACACCCACTCTCACACACCCACACGCACACACACACACACACGCTCCCATGTCTTTTTTCTCTCCCTCAGTTATATAACCTTAATGCAAGAGACAGCTTGACTAAGACATCCTGAGCCCATCTTGTGATTGCCGTTTACTTCAGCATGCTGGGGAATTCATTCATTCATTACCATGTTGAGCTGATGACCTGTGTGTCAAGAGAGATGAATCATGTAGGGAGGAAGTACTGGCCTCGGGGAGGACCAGAGTGTGTGTATGTGTGTGTTTGTGGACAGGAGATACTGCTGCCCATCTCCGTTCTTGCCTGCTGTTTCACATTAGGTTAAGCCTAATCCTCCTCAAACACACATCCAGCGTTCCTTATTTTGCCCTCAAATTTTCACTGCTGCGTGAGCGCCACATCATGCACTTCAGCGTGTTGACATAAAAGTGTCTCGACAGGCCGACGTGACAGGCAAAGCAAGGGTCATGTGACTGACAGATCCAGCCAAAGGCATCAATGAGCTTGTTTCCTGTAGCCGCATTGGTGTTTCTTTTTAAAGACGATGTTAACATCAGCTAACCACAGTTTTAATATGAGAGTGCAAACAGTTCTCAACCTGATGAGAACATTACTTTCACTGAGGCAAGGCCACTTTTCTGATTAAATTATCCTGAATAGGGTCGTATTTAGAACAATCAAATTAAATGTGCTTTTATTCACATTATGTAGATATTGTATGTTATAATTGGACTTTTACCTTCTACCAGAGCTTTTGCTCCAATTTCTTGACACATTCTGATTTCTAACATTTGCTCAAGGCCTTCCAGTAAATAATGATCTAAAAAAAAAAAAAAAAACAACAGTAAAAGAGCAAAACGCTTTTTGTTGAAACAGAAGAACGCTCTTTTATTTTAGTGGAATGCATATAGCAGGGATGCACAACGTGTTGGTAGATTGCAGGTCAAAAAAATGAAAAGAAAAAACTTTACATATATATATATATATATATATATATATAAATATCCATGTGAGGAGATTTCACAAATTAGTCGCTTATGATGTTTTGTTGTTGTTACTCCAAATGTTTGATCGTTGAGTATTTCTAGTGACATACAGCTATATATATATATATATATATATATATGTGTGTATGTATGCCGCATATGTATGCATACGGCACACATGGAAAAGTGTGGGCACCCCAGGCATATAGCATCAGAAGTCCCTTATATTACTGTGGAAACTCTAATCTTACCAAGTTTATTGGTCTAATTGTTTCTCAGATTATTCTTTTCACCTAATATGAGACTAAATGGACCAACAGCAAACATTTCTCTAAAATAGAATGATTATTTCTGGAAAATATAGTTGAAGTGAGGTAATATTAAACCTGTAAAAGAAAAAAATCTGTTACCAGTAAGATAGACCGTTTGTGTCTTGTTATTTTGACTCTTTCTCTTAAAACTGTTTAAAAATATATATATTTTTTTTCCTTTATGGACCAGAGGATGGCATTATCAGACTAGTTCGACTGCCATGAAGAAAACATCACGCGTTTGTTTTTTATTTACACCAAGAAAAAATCTGTTCCTTCTTGTTTTTTGCCCCTAAATTAGCCTGCTTGCTGCAAGGTGAAAAGAGTCAGACTGATAACCTCTTTTTTCTGCAGTCCCCAAGCTCACCTCGCGCCAGCATCCTCATGCAAAGCGAGCAACAGGCGTTTCAGGTCGGGCCTGGCCGATCTGTGCATTGAGACACTCGCAGAGGCCTTTGCTGCCACATATAGGCGAGCACCGCTGACAGCCAGGCCCTGAATCGACGGTGACAAATGGTAGTGGACTTTTTACACCCCAGCAGCTCGTAGCCCCACAACCAAGTCCAGTGTGCGTCCCCAAGGCCCCCCCTTTCTCCTCAATGCCTTTTCCCATCAATGACAAATGCACAAAATTGGAGACACAGCTCATCAACACCTCTTGGCTCTTTTTGCAAGAAAAGGCAAAAGTACAAAAAAAAAAGAAAGAAAAGAAAATGCAATTTCAACCTGAGTGACTCTGAGGCATCGAGGGTGAGGTGATACACTGTGAAGAGCAGCTGCAGGAAGGCAAAGTAAATAGTGTGATTTTGTCTATTATTAATAAAAGGAAAAAAATATATAACCAAAACCAAAACTCCAGCAATTTGTAGCAAATATAGCAATTTGTGCAAAGAGAGGGGCTACATGTTCATTAAAAATGATGTGAAATTTCACACAAGTTTGACTGAAAATGACAAAATACAATCTAGAAAACTCTTCTTATCATCAGTTTTGTATAAAGAAACCAAATCTTTAGCCTTTAGTGCAAAGCTTGTTCAAAAACATGCTTTGAGTAAATGAGGTTATAGCTAAGGTTAGAAGGTTAGAAATCAGCTGTTTCTGTATATTTCTTGTCAATCATTGATGTTCTGTGACAACACGCCAATGTAAATGTGAAAAAAAGCATTCCTTTAAGGTGAGTTAAAGACCCAAATGAAGTCAGTCTGCATCCATTTTTAACAATTTCCTGTCTTCAGAGTATAAACCAGTGCAATATGCAGCACATAGAATACAGAATTGCACAAAATATAGTTATTCGATTAAAAAAATTAATCAGATTAATCAAACTTTTAGATTGTGATTAATCATACTGTTTTACTAGATACATTTTATGCAACAATATGCAACTTTTGAACAAAAAAAGGCCAGAGAGAACATTTCCTTCATTGTTATTGTCTGATATGTTTTAATTTGCAAATTGTTAACTCAGATATCCCAGAAATGTAATTTGTGTACACAAAACATATCAAGATAAGCAGAACTCTACAGAACTGTAAAGACTTTTATGTCTGCCGTATTATTCCAAGAAAACAAAGGTTTTGATATACAGCCATAAGAAACATCCGTGTTTCTGCACTATAAATGGTCAGGATGAATACTCAAATCGGATTGGCTGCTGGGTGCTGACGTGCATCTAAAAAAGAAGTTCCAGTCACATAGCCCACAGCATCATCTTTAAAAAATATGTTTAACTTCCTCTTCTAGACAAAAACAAGCGGTAAGAGGTGAACTTTCTCTCTGAACTGAAGCTTACTTGAAGCTATCGTGACGATCAGCATTTGTTTCACTTCGCCATTTACTTTGCTGCAGCAACGCTTTGTTGCGTCACTGTGACATCGGGCTGGACAACCAATCAAATAGTCTGCTTTTTGTGACAAAGTAGAAACTGAAAAAATAACAAAAATAAAGTACTAAAAATCAATGTTTGTAAGTGACCATTGCATAGTGGGGTTGTGCTCGATGAAGTGTGTATTATCAGAAATTGACTTACGCCGTGGAAGCCTGAACCGGCCGACACAAGCCAAAGAAGATTGCTTCTGACATGAAATTAACCTGCATGAATAAATAACAATGCGTTCATTTTTCTAAAATAAACGTTTGTGTTAAGGCATTAACATGGACAGCACTAGGTCTACACAAGTGTTGATGACTGGAAAGTTTGCTCAGAAAGCTGAACGCTCCGTCATGGAAAATGAAGAAATGTTTATCTATAAAGGGTTCCATGAAAAAAACTATTAAAATTCCGAACTTCACCCAAAAAATGTGCCAACTTGAAATATTCAGGAGTCCTTAAAAAAAGACAGCAAAGCAGGAAGAGGAAAGACTGCAATGGCAGAAAGAAAAGTCCTCCTTTCTCCTCTAAAAGAGGTTATTGAGAGCAAGGATGACAAATTCAAGAATCATGACAAAGCTTGAACAAATCCAAGAGAAGGTGGACGATCTAATAGAAAAGACAAGAAAAAAAAATCACGCTGGGTTTTCTGTGTTGTTTCAAAAGGTCTAGAAATGATGATTAGAAATGCGGACCACTACTGATGGAAAACCTCCCTTCCTAAAAAACACTCTGTTTCATTCTTTAATCATTCTTTCTTTTTGTCTTTTTTAAAATCCTTTTAAGGATTTAGGAAACACAATCCATTGTTCTCTTGTGCCAGTCCCAAGTCCAGAAAAATGCAAGTTCAGGCAAGAAGAAGCCTGAACTTGGGTGGCAAATCACTGGTAGTGGATGCAGTCTGCTCCACATAACTAATGACTTTGCCACTTTGTCAGAACTATTTATTATTAATCTTCAAGCACATGTTCTTGTTCAAGTAAACTGTTGCTCCCCCCTCAACACTGCTGTGCCCCTTAGAAAATCTGTCCTTGTTTTCTCAGCATATCGGAATTATTTTAGTTTACATTTAAATAACAGTTAAGCTGAGTTCATACCATTTATAAATTACGTTTATGCAATTTCATTTTCTTGAAGAAAAAAAAAGAAACATTTCAAAAAAGGAAAATGGCTAAGTTATTACTGTGTAAAATAGTGTTAGAATTTGGCTGATAGAATATATGTTTGGCCGGTGTCTCAAAAATTAAATTTCGGCCCCTGTGTGGAGGTATTTTAGTTATTTAAAATCCAACAAAAAAAACGAGTAATATGCACGGCAAATTGTGTAGAATGTTCCTTCTAAAACTGGAAATACCATCAACCTTTTTTATCACCTGAAGCACCAAGCACACTCAATCTCAAACTGAAACAAATAATATAATAATTAGCAATAATTCTCAAGTAAAAGCAAGAAAGTTAAGAATCTCAGAGAATTTGCTTTTAGTTACCAGCTTATTCACAGGATGTTGACAAAATTGTTTGTCAACAGTGTTTAGAGTTTGGTGACAGAAAATGACTGGTTTTAATGGTGTTCATTGTATAGAGAACCTGCACAGTTTCACCACAGATTCTCCTTCCTGCAGTGTGAATCCAGCCTCAAACCATCAAAAAAGAATGGCCCAGTGGTCCTTCTCTTCTGTTTTCTTTTATTCTTTCTGTAACTTATAACTATTATCAAGCTCTTGATATAAGGCTATTTACTAAAAACGTGTGACTCAGTGCTCAGTGCAAGCTGGGGCCTCTAATATTTTAGAATGATTAAAGCAATGTAATAAATAAAACACATAAGCTCTATGTTAAATAATGCAGTTAGCTGCAAAAAAAATACAATTAAAAAACTGAGAATTTCTAATAGAATTTGCTCACCACACTCAATGCTGTTTACAAGTTTATATTGTAATGTATAATAATGGCAGCAGGTTAACTGGATTAACCTACCAGGAAGGAAAACATGTACAAAGCATCTCTAAATATACCATGGATGCCCCCATCATTGCTGTAAGCAGTAAGGGTGAAAGTGTCCCTCTTCTCCTTCACACAGACTCTCCAAACTCCAATAATAGCTTTGCAGAGTCTGCTCTGTGCTTTCTTTGGAAGGACATTTTCTAAAAAGCTAGATTTAAGGAAAAAACATGCAATGCAGTAGAAATGATCTGTATAAGCTCGTTAGAAAATACTCAACCCCATTTGTTTCAATGCATCTGACATTAAGAAGAGGTTCATATCACATTTTAACATTGATTTACAGAAAAATGTTACAGAAATGGTGATTCATGACTAAAAGGTTAACTGTAAGTAAACCGTATAAAAAGTCAATAAGCCAAATAAAAACATAAAAAAGAGAAAACTTTGTATTATTGCTGTAGGGACAAATATGTAAGATTATCTTTATGATCTGATCTGTATTGATCAGAATCATTAGGCACTCCACTTTGTTTCAAGAACTCCATTTTGACACAGGAACTGTGATAAGTTATAAGAATTTCTGGAATATTTTCTGATGACGATCATGAAACTCTTCATTTCAACATTTGACATGTGATATGTATACACATTTCTGCAATAATATAATGTCTGGAATATGATAAATATTTTTTGAAAAAATAAGCAAAATAGTTAAGAAAAGCATGATAGAGGAGGGGTTTCTGTATATACATTTGCTTCCTCCCACTCCTTTTCAAGCAGTTAATTAAACTGTCTCTGACAAACTTCACATCTAATGCATTTCATTTATTAAATGTAGCCACGAGGGGCCCCAGGCCATGGTCTCACTGTGCTGGTCCCAAACCCAAAAATACAGAGGGTTGTGTCCGGAAGGGCCTCTGTCTTTGCCAAATCAATCATGTGAATCAGACCTATGATATGTAGACCGGATCGGTCGAGGCCCGGGTTAACATCGACCGCCAGCTGGGCTGTTCACTGACGGCGTGCCAGTGGAAACTGGACCATTGTTGGTAAAAGAAGGAGAGGAATAAGACATGTTCATAGGAAGAGAGAGAAGAGGAAAGTAAGTGAACTACTGTTAGAGTAGAGGATGCTGAAGACAGGGTTATATGGAGGAAACTGGTTTGCTGTGGCGACCCCTGAAGGTAAAAGTCAAAGAGAAAAGAAGAAAAAGTTTCAAAAAGCTTGGGTTTGTGACGCAGAAACTGCCATGGGCGGGCCAAAGTCTCCCTGCTTCTCTCCAATCCAGATGAATCCATTTGTAGACAAATAGATCCATTAAAGTCTTTGTTTTCTTCATCTGAGTATTATCTGGCTCTATGCTGTACAGCTGGATTGCTTTGATTTTGCTCTCAGTTTTTGGTTTTTTGCTATACTAATGTTAGCTTGGGCTTGTGAAATGCTGGAAGCTCGCTAGAAGTTGAAGGGATAGGATGACGGGAAATTAGCTGAGCTAACTTCTGTGCCAACCTGCACAGTCTCACTCACAATTTAGAGAAGAATTTCTAATGATCTCCTGCTGCTCTGCAGAAAATATTACAGGCTTTTTTATTTGAGGTATAAAAAACAGCATAATCATAATTAAAAGACCACTGGGAACAATTTAAGAATTGAAAATAAATGGTTGGTATGGGACTTTAAGTAAATGTTTTGAAATATGCTACTGCAAACTGTGAGCTAAAGCATTAGCTTCCCAGTTTTTTATAGATTTTATGGTAGTTCAATTTCATTTTTACAGAAAAATAAAACAGACAACATTTTAAAATCTTTCATTCATTTAAGGTAATATGCCACTGAGGATATTACCTCAGTTGAGTTATGTTAACATAACACAACTGTGGGTGGGAGATTACCTCAGTTGAGTTATGCTAACATTGTATTTTTACTGGGGCTGTCAATGTCAATGCTTTAACACACTAAAAAAATTAACGGTATTATTTATTAACACAAATTAATTAATTACATTTCAGAAGAGACTACCTTCCGATTTGTGTAGGATTGTTCAGGCTTCCACGGCGGGCGTCAATTTCTGAAAATACAAACTTCGTCGGGCATTATCCCACTTCTACCACGGTCACTTACAAAATAAATAAACATTCAATTGATTTTTAGTACTTTTTTTTGTTTTTGGCTTAGATCACTTTCTCACAAAAAGTGGACTATTTGATTAGTGGTGCTGCCCGTTGTCATGGTAACATGAGAAAGCATTGCTGGGCCGCTAGACCTCGACTGTAGCAGCAAAGGAAAGCGATATGTGTGCTGATTGTCACAATAGTTTCAATAAAGCAACAGTTCAGAGAGAAAGTTCCCCTCTTACCGCTTGTTTTTGTCCAACTTTAATCCAAGAGCAACATTTATTAATCCAAGAGCACAATTTATTAATCTGAGAGCGCGATTTATTGTGCGCATTTTAGTGTATGGTTTATGTTATCTTTGTGCTTCTAATTTAGCAGTTAGCTGCTTTAAGTCACGGGACCAAGACGGATTTGGTGGACAGAATCCTGGAGTTTTATCAAAATAAAACTTCCTTCAGGATCAGAGAATGAACAAAACGGGAATAATCTGTGACCTTTTTTTTTTGCTTTTTTCTGTCAGTGGCCCGGTACCAAGTAACCCAGGGACTGGGGGTTGAGGACCGCTGCCTTCAACGACACAGCAGCCCAAAAGATGTGCTCCAAAAAAATAACTCTTTAAGACCTGCAACACAGCAGTTTGTTTTATTCAGCATGTTATTTTTACAGGTGTCATATTGAATTGTAAATTTTAATATTGAATTCTAAATTACAAAATTTATTTTTGTAGTTATAGCATGAATTCCATATTGAACTGTGAATTGAAAAATGGATTTTTAAATTGCCTGATCGAATTGCATATTTAACTGTCCATTGAGAATTGCATTTTACTATGAATTATTAAAAAAAACTTTTTCGCGAAAAACTACTAATATCTTACTAATATCTTTTTTAAATATACATTTTTTGAAAAATTCAAGACATTAATTTCAGTTTTCTGGTTAAAAGAAGCTCTGAAAAAGTCAGACCATTTTGTTTCCATTCCAATGTGGTTCAAGTATGAAGCAAAGTCACTTAGTGACTACAAATCCTTTTTGAAGCATCCAACTTAGTAAATGTCTCTGCTGAGGATCCCATTGCTGCTGTTAATCTGCTGCTTCTGTCACTGTGTCGCCGTGCAGGTTCTTCCTGTCGTCTCAGCTGCTTTGAGCTCCCTGTGCTCTGTTTTGTTGCCTGTTTTACGCCTTGTCTCTGTTGGTAGTAATCGATCATTATGCTTTAAAGGGGAAATATAAAAACAATTATGCATTAGCCAAGTCAAACACAATAAGACTAAAACTGAAGAGAATTTGAGGAAATGAGCTGTTGCGGAACCTGGTGGTTTTAGTTCGGAGGCTTCTGTCGCACCTCCCAGAGGGTGAAGAGTCTGTGTGCTGGACTGGAGTCCTTCATGATTTTACCAGCCCTTTTCAGACATTGTTTCCTGTAGATGGCAGGAAGTGGTGCTCCAGTGATGCGCTAAGCAATTTTCACCACCTGCCTTATGGTCTGAGGCAGAGCAACTCCTGTAACCAAACTGTGATACAGTTGGTCAGGATGGTCTTGATGGTGCAGAGATAGAAGTTCACCAGGATGTCTGACGAGTTGGTTCTTCCTCAGAGTCCTCAGGAAGAAGAGGCGTTGGTGAGCCTTCTTGTCCGGTTCAGAGGATCCAGTTGTCCAGTTGAGATCCTCTTAAACATGGACTCCCAGGAACTTAAAGCTCTCCACACGTTTCACTCCCGTCCCCTTGATGAGTCCAGCAGCAGGTTGTTGGCGTCACACCCATTGACTGTATATAGAGAACTGGATTACGAGAATGTGACATCACCCACAGTAATTGCCTAACCCCAGCTCCAATGAAATGAAGGCAATTCAGTTGCCATTTTTCTGAGATATAGACTTGGTCACGTAGCAAGTCGATAGTGACTGATCTGAGTCGGTTTGAAACGTGTTTCTAGAGTGACTACTGTTGCCATTAATGAATGAGCTTTCATCGACGTCCACACGACGTCCACACTGAAATTGGGTTTAGGACAATCTATCAAACATTCGAGGTGGATACCACATGCTTTTACTGAGGCATCTGATTGGCCAATTTAGAACTCAAATTACTTTCAATGAAGAAACAAAATCATTAAAAAAAAAATTAGGATTAGCAAGAAGATGTAAAAAAATATATATCAGAGCAAGAATGGCTATTCTGACAAATACAATGTCTAGGGACTTCTTGGAGCCAGCAGGTGCTTCCTATTTGGGGTGTGTGGGGGTGAGGGGTTCCACTCAGTCCAGTTCTTATATACAGTCAGTGGTCACACCCCAACAATCCACCTCCTCCCTGTAGTAACACTGTCTTTGATAAGGCCTATCACCGTGGTGTCATCTGCAGGTTGACAGGTTTGCTGTTGTGGGTGATTGCATGTAATTTCCATGTTTATTACAAAATACAAGTGGAAAACTAAAAGGATTCGAGGATTCTTATTTGTCATTTCACCACAGAGTGAAACAGAATTTGTGATTCTGGTCCCGGAGCAGCCAATTACAGAGCACTGGAATAAAAAAAATTGTAAAAATCCAAAATTAAACTGAATGCAATTCTAATGGAAAATTGCACGAAGAAACCCAACATAAATATAAACAGTGTAAACGATATGTTACTCCAAGAAAATCCCATTTTTTATTTGGAATAAACTATATTAAAATATTTAATAAATGTAATTAAAATGTGTAATAAAGACATGCGAATGAAAACAAAAATAAATATTGAATTTGACATTTCAGGGGGGGGGGGGGGGGGGGGGGGGGGGGGGGGGGGGGGGGGGGGGGGGGGGGGGGTTGTGTCATAGTGATGCTGTCAGCTGGTGTTAATTTGTTGGTTTTATTTTATTTATTTATTTATTTTTTATTCCAACCCCAACATCTGTTTCAAAAGGTTACAAGTTTTTCTGCTTCAAAGAACTTTATTGTTCTGTTACTGGGGTTTTTTTACGTTTACGTCACAAACTGCTTCTCATCCCATGTCTGCAGCTGCAGACCCCGCTGCCCTCACTGAAAGTGCACACCGACGTTAATGCCTCCTTTCCACACATAAAAACCACCCCCCCTGGAGGGAGATCAAAAGCCAGCTGGTCAAACCACCTTGGAGGAGGTCTGACTCTCCGGCACTGCGAATCTCCTCTGTCTGGCTGGGAGGTGACCCAGAAAAGGATGGGGATGGAGCGGCAGATGTTGAGGTGCCACGCTTCAGGAGGTGATCGAGGGATGAGTGAGCAAGTGAGTGACGGAGAGAGTGATGAACGCAGTGTGTATCTGCATGCTGAGGGATGAGAGCTGCATGTGAGCCTCCTGTCAGCACACAGGAGCTTTACGCTGATGGACATTCTTGCAAGTAGTTGCTTCTTCTACTTTTTCCCCCTAAAACAGCTGCACCGCTGACAACTCCCAGAAGTTGAGAGGCATCTCAGTGTGAGCTTTTCTTTCCCACAGCTCGCCAGCATTAGTCTGAGGGAGTTGCTTGAAGGCTGAAGAGGCTCAGTTGCTCACTTCACTGAGCCAGTCACTCTCAAGTTACACAAAATGTAAATTACTTATATAATCAGCCCTCTGCTTTCACATATGCATCTCAAATAAGGAGAGTCAGCACATGAGAACTTTGTTGATAACTGTCTAAACAGATACAGATACAATCAGTCAGTTTTGCTGAGCAAGCAGGATACAAAAAAGTTCTGCTGAGATACATCTCAGTCCATGAGAACATCAAAAACGTTTAACCATTTCTCGATTACTGTATATACAGGCTTACCTTCTTTTTTGATTTGCATTTTTGTATTATAATTTATTGCTATTGCGTGGTTCAAAGGTAGAGCAGTTGGCTTGTACTTGAAGATTGCAGGTTTGCACCCATGTGTCGAAGCGTCCTCAGGGAAAACACTGATCCAAATTGCTTCTGGTGGTTATAGGTTGGCACCAGTGTTAAGCTGTCTACACTCCAGGCATTTGACACAATCAGTCAGTCCCTGATTGGTCAAAGTTTGACCTGGTTTACCTTTGTCTGGCTACGCATTTTGTATGAAAATGGTTGTAGACACTTGCCTAACTTTGCATGTGTTTGTAACTAAGTTACTATCATCAAAATAAAGCAGCACTAGAATAGGCACTGGAAATGTCTCAATGTGAACATTACAATGCAATGCAGATTTATATAAGTCTGAATACATAACCATGATTTAAGGTTACAAACTACAGTTATCTTGGTATTTCTTTATGCAGTTTAGGAGATTTTCTAGTTCCGATTCACCTGTTGACAAAACCAACACCACACCACACCAAGTAGCGCTTTATAGACACGAGTCCTCCAGTGTGAACCTTTGTGTGTTCAGAGAGGGCCATTCTGCTCTTGCATATAGTTCACAGTGAGTGAGACGACTACAAAGCTCAAGACACAGTGACACACGGTATTGAGTGATTGAAGACAGGTGATGAGGCCTTCATCTCCACTATCAATCGAAGGCAAAAAAGTATCTGCTCCCAGAATTTTCGAACTCTGAGTGAGAAGCAAGTTGTGTTTCTAAAATAAAACCCAAGCTTCAGTTTCAGTTTATGCAGTAAAGTGGGAACATGGATTTTAAAGGAAAGCTCTGAGTTTAGCACAAAACCCAGGTACTTGAAGCTATTTACTATTTGTATTGATTTGTCCTTGTCAGTTTTTAGAACCTGAGTGAATTCATGTAATTCACGTTTGTGTGAAAATATCATCACTTTTGTTTTTTCTCTGTTTAAAACCATTTTCAGCGATCTGAGGCGAGACTGAACGACACTAAATGCTGATCGTAAAGACTCAAAGGCTTGTGCGATTGACCTAGAGCAGCAGTAAATGACAGTATCATCTGCATAAAGATGGTATGATGTATTTGATAGGTTTTGACACAAGTTGTTAATATAAATGGAGAACAGAATGGGACCAGGAACCGAACCCTGTGGTACACCTTTCTTGAGAAATGGAGCCAGATATATCTGTTAGACAGTCAACAAACTAAGCCATGGTTTGATCGGAGATACCAATATTGACCAGCATTTTTACTAGGAGAGTGTGATCCACGGTGTCAAAAGCTTTGAAGAGGTCTATAAAGAGTGCAACACAGTATTTTTTACAGTCAAGTGCCTGGATAGCATCATTTAAAACTTTCAATGAGGCTGTAACAGTAGGATGTTGTTTTCTAAAGCCGGATTGAAAATCCGACAAAATACTGTTTAATTCTAGAAAATCCTTCAGTTGTTCACTGACCGGCTTTTCAGAAATGTTTTGCTATGATACATACTTGGAGATTGGCCTGAAAGTTATTTACCTCTGAGGGGTCTCCTCCTTTAAGCAGGGCAAGTACATAAGCAGATTTCCAGACAGTTTTAACCCTATAAGTCACCTCCCTTTCTTTCTAAGTAACCTAAAATCTGGCTTTATAGCTCAGTTCCAGGGTAAACAGGAAGGTTTTTACGTCACAATTGTGACTGAGATGTTTAAAAATAACAACTTTAGACAAGGGGTGTTCAAACTTTTTGCAAAAACAGCAAGATATGCTGAAGTGAAAATGTGTGAGTGCCATACAGTCACCCTGCATTCTTGTGATAACAGTAAATGAAAATGTTTTTAGTTTTTTTTTTTTATTTTGCAATGGGATTCATTTCTTCACATTGAACAGAAAAAAAATCGGCATATATTTTACCAAAATCATGTGAATTTCATATTTAAAATCAGAAATACATTAAAATTAAAATATGCAAGAACAGATGTTTTATTTTTTCTGGTTTTAACAATATTAACACTTCTCAACTGTGTACACTGTTTTTTTCTCAATGACAAAATACACTTTAATTTGGCAACAAATTAATGTTGTTTCTTTTTTCTGTTACTAACCCTAATCCTCACTATAAACCTCTAAATTTAAATCATGTGAACAGCAATTTAACACAAATACTTTTTTTATTCAGAATTACAAAGCGCTGTGGTTTTGATCATAAAAACAAATGGGTCAGGTTTTTCGTCTCATTTTGCCCTTAAGGCTCTGAAGGTCAAGTAGGCACGTTTAAAATGGCTTTTAACGTAACTTAGCCAATCACGTTAAGAAATCGTATGCAGTTCTTTGAAAGTGATTTTATGATAGTGGAAATTTGAACAGGGTCCACATTTGGCCCACTCCCCGGACTTTGGACATGCCTGAGTACACTACAGTCTCCAGTTTTGTTTCAGTCCTCTGCTTCCAGGTTTGTCTGAGCTGCATGTTTTGTCAGCATCTTCTGTTTCTGAGGAAAAGGTTGAAGGTGAGAGCTTTACAAGCTCTCCCCTTTCACTCCGGCCTGAAAGAGCCATAGCTCTGTACTGGATGAGGCCTCACAGGCTGGGATGCAGAAGTTGACATCCATGCTGAATAGACAAGTGCTTAGAGAGAATCGGAGGAGATATTTTGGAAATGTCACGGACTGGCATTATTAGCATACACCTTGTGTTAGTCTGAATGCAGGCTGTCAGGGAGAGCACGGATAATGGGCAGGGATGGTTGCACGGCGGCTGGAAAGGAGAAAGATTTCTTCCAGTTTTCATCAACAGTCTGCTTTTGCTTGGAGCACAGTATATAACCAAAGGGTTTCCATGACTTCTTGGTATTAAGCACAGGAATTACCTGTACAGATGAAGGCGGATGACTTATCGTCCTCGGTGGTGCAACTCAATGGAAAAATGCCACTATTTTTACTCAGTGGAAATTCTGAATGAACCTCCCCTTTGTTGTTAAAAAAAGAGCATAGTCGTTTTACTGGAGATGACTCAGCTTTCACAAGGTGTGCAATGAGAGCACTTCAAGGGTAAAATGACCACCGATTCCTGGCATTTTCTTCCATCATGAATCCCTGCCACACATGGGGTGGGGTGGGGGTGGGGGCTGCAACTCTGCCAGCTTCACAAACATAGAAATAACTGCATTTGGCTTGTTAGCAGTCTCTGTGGAAATCATAAAGAGAACTGAACGACTGCCATTTGATTTCCTAACCGCACACATGACACCGAACACTTCAGGGTGATGCATATGAAGCATTTTTTCCCATTAGTCTGGACAGTGAGTAAATGAGGGGGATAGTAATCATTTTGAACGAACTATGATTTTTTTTCACACACTCACCAGCTGTTTTCATCCCTCTGAAGTAGTGATGTTGAAAGCATGGTGACTGCTGCCCCCCTGTGTCTGAATGCGGAATCTGCTGGCAGTGAGGAGGACATCAATGCAGAAGTGTCCCCCAACAATGCCTTGGCTCAAATGACCCAACCTTGTATCTGACAACACAGAAACTCTCATTACAGCCCATTGTAAATTCCTGCAGTAGCTGTCAGGAAAATGGCACGCAGCCCACACCAGCATCACCACTGCACAATATGGTGACATTTGGGAATTGTCTTTTTGTTAATACACTAATGTACCTGTAAGCCGGTGCCAATTGTGTAAGGGCCACTGGTTACAGGCAGGCTGTCTCTATCAAAAGTGTTTTCAGCTCTTTAAAGACAGACTGTGATAAAAATCATGTTTTTAACATGTTCTGGCATTTTTCTTGTGGAGGACATATAAATAGAACATTCAGCTTAAAGTTGCATTTATGAGTAATTTTTTTATTCAGCAGATGCAAAAATGCCATCTACGTCTTAGCTGGTACCTGGCTCAAAACTGCTCAAATATTACTCACCATTTTTTTTGCACCAATAATATAAGGTCGGGGTTGTGAGGGGCTGTAGCTAGCGGGAGCGCACATAAACAGATAGATGATGGGAAGTGGGGGCGGGGCTCACTCCAACTGTCTTGGAGGTGAAATTCTAATGTCCTTGAAAACAACACTTTTTTGGTTTTGTTTAAAAACAGCACAATCATAATTAAAAGACCGCTGAGAACACTTTTACAGCTGATCAAAAAATGATTTGAGTTGGACTTTAACGGGCCGCATGACCTAACTGCAGTGTGGAGTGCGTTTCAGCTATTTACTCATCTTTGTTTATTTAAAACAATTATTTTAATTGTCAAGTTGTGCTGCAAGACACAAAATAGGAAGAGAGTAATGTGGATTCAATTTATTCCAAATAAAGTACAATTGTAGAAATCCAACAGTCATTTAGTGCTGGCTTTGAGGCACCAGGAAAAAGATCATTTTTAAATGTGAAGATACAATAAAAAAGAAAAGGTTATAAAATAAAAAGGTGGCCACAAGTACCATTGATAAAGATTTACAGCAGAAAGACTTTAGTGTTTTCGACTCATAAGTATATATATTTTATATATAAAAGAAGCACTAAAACGTGAAGGCACTTTGTCAGAAATTTCTATGATAATACTCACATCTCAGCAATAAAACCATAAAGTCCCTTCATTAACATCAGCCTTTACATAACTACGCTGCATTGTTGTGTGAAACCAGGTTTAAACAAAGACATCTTGTCGCTATGACGATACAGACCTGAAAACTGAGAGTAATCTTAGCTGAAAATGAAACATTTATCAAACAAAAACAGATCCAACGCAGTAAGTTTAAGGTGAAAACAAAATGCAGACCATAACTAACACTAATTTCTTTGTCACTCTACCAGCTGGTCTATGCATATTAAATGTACATTGTAGGAACTGGAGTGGAAGGAAACTGTGATGTTTTAGTCCAAATGAGGTTGTTTTATGCTAATTCACACAATCTGTATTTTAATTCCCTTATTTCCTCTCGTTTCTCTGCACATTGAGATGCTGAAGATGTTACCGAGACTGCAATCTGAGAGCCAGAAAACTTCCGAAAACCTCTTGTTTAGCATAATAATATCCTCAGATGTCCAATTATCCCCTTTGCCATGTTATATCCCTTAAAAGAACAATGTAAAAAAAAAAAAAAAAAAAAGCACATATGGGCTGAGTATGCTCTGCAGTGACGCACACTTGATTTTCTCCATTCTGCTTCTTTTAATACGGCCCTTCCTTTAAACTTCGATACAGGCAGCAAGTAAACACCATTCCAACGATCTGGGGAATTAAATGCAAGATAGAACAAACACAAGTTATTACATTTGTTAAATTTCTGTTTATATTTCATGTTTGAAGAGTTCTGTTCTTGCCTGCACACAGGCGATCCCGATCCCCACAGCTCCAATAATCTTCAGATGGTCCTGGATGAATTTCTCCAGTTTGGTGATGCAGCCGCCCTAAATGAGAAAAGAAAAGTCCTGAGACTTTAGTGGGCTGCAAACCGGTTATATACTTAGTTCAACATCACTTAAAGTCCCACTCCCATCATCTTTTGATCCATTTTAAAATTGTTCCCAGTGGTCTTTGAATGATAATTCTGTTGTTTTTAGGACATCGTTTCTACAGAGCGACAGTAGTTCAATAGAAATTCAGCTCTGAGGCTACGTTCACATCGCTCTCTGCAACGCATGCCCAAGCGGCCACCTTCAACGAAAACTTTATGTAAACGTTTTTTTCAGGCTTCTGTGTTCAAAACTCTTGCGTTCACATGTAGCTACATAGATTTTTACAACTGTTTTTCGGCCTCTACGTACGAAACGCAGTTGAAGACACCAGAAAAAAACAGGTCAAACTCTGACCAATCAGAGATTCGGATTTGGTAGCACCTTATAGATTTGGTTTATCTGGTGAACTCAAGACACGGCAACAAGCCTGACAACAGATAAAAATAAACCAAGTTCCCTCTCCTGACATGACAGTAATCCTTACCCATAAGGACGCTAACAACGAACTCTTGCTGTGTTGTATCTGAAAACCACTTCGACGTTTCACACCAAGCCTCTTCCAACTGTGGGTGAAGGACCTGCACTAGTAGTAAACAGTCCAAAAAGAAGATGAAGAAGCCCCTCTCTGCTTGTCCAGTGTTAACACCACGGGCTGAATGTGCGTTCAAGGTTCCTGAATAAGCGTCGCGTGCCAGGTGTGTATATTGCTTGGGCTGTGAGCGGGACTGGTGGCGTGGAGCAACCCCACCCTCCCTTCCTGTCATCTATTTGTTACACGCACTCCTGCTAGTTTATAGACCCTTTAGAACTCCAACATAACATTACCGCTCCAACAAAAATGCCAGCTATTGTGGAGCTATCCACTCGTACAGTTTTGAACAGATGCCAGTTCAGATGTCTACAAGTGGAAGCATCAGAATGAAGCAGTATTTTCTACGTCACAAAGATCATCCTCTTCAAATGACATTTTTCCGTCTGCTCCTGATTCACAACAATTAAAAAAAAAAGAAATACTCCAAAATGCAGTTTTAATCTTAATTTTCCCTACATTGTCAGAAAAATGTCACAAGCACAAACATGCTAAAAACACCATTTTCACCAGAGTGAGTCTTTAAGCACCAGTCTCAGTTCTGGTGCACTGAGACATGAGTACAGACGGTATTGTCATGGTGCTCTTCACGCTCTCACCTCCACCTTGTAGATGTTTGAGGGGTGATCTCTTTTGCCGCAGTTTTCCGTGCGAGTCTTGCAGCAGCTGTCCGGCACCTTCCTGTTCGTGTTTATAACCCAGCCGTTCTCTTTCCAATCAGACGAGCTGTTGCTCCCACAACATTTAAACTGAGGAAGAGAAAAGTGTGGTGAATAAAAGTAATACAGTTGGCAGAAACCGGAAAATCTTCAATGAGGCATTAAGTCGTTCATGGTTCCCAACAAACGCAAAGCAGAACTATTTTAATGCACGGGGGATAGAGCACATTTTGTGGAACCAGCTCTGGTGAAAAAACCTCAAGATCAATTCCACTACTGCACCTTTACAGTGAGTTCTAGGGATCAAAATCATTTTCTGACACACAGGAAATGTGTCATTGGCAGTCTGTCAGTTTATCAAGTTAGAGGATTGAGTGTTTTCAACTTAGCATGAACTCAACTGGAGGGACAGGCTTCTAATAACCACTAAGTAGGACTCTGCCAGCAGTGATACAGAGCTAAATTCACGGGTTACAACAACATGATACATTTATAAACAGTTGCTATACTTTGTCAAAACAAGTCTTTTTTTTAATTATTTGTCTTGCTTGTAGCTTTCCTGTAAAATATAAAGATACCTGTTATTTCTAGGTTTCAGATTAGTTACTCTATAACATCAGAGTTTTCGCTCCAGTGCTAGTGTGTAATCATGACCTGATATTTGGGAGTCTATGCTTTAACAGCAGAATTATGTTCAATTATGAAGCGGCATCTTTGCTACCAAAGACAAGAAAATCTAACTCTGCAAAAATATGGAAGTTCAAAAACTCCCAAAAATTATTGGTTAAAGTAGCTATAATAGAAATAAATCGTGAGAGTTTGAAAACAGAGCAAGGGGAACATATCAATAGGTAGTTCCATTGAGATGTCAGTTTTTTCCATTCCTGCTTTCAGTTCGTATAAGAAGAGGGTAAATATTGATTTTTTTTTGGAGTATAAGCAAATAAATAAGCTCATGTATTTGCTATTTTTCCTCCTCCCTATTTTTCACTCCTATAGGTGAGTATCAGTATTTACTACTGAGAGAAATGCAGAAGACGCAGCACCGGTCTTGGTGTTGTTTAAATGCGACTCAGAAAGTGAAGAATTCAATGCATTTAGTGACTTAAAGTGATATGAAGAGTTTAGTTGATTTGTTGGCATGTTCTTTATGCTACAATTAATATTTGCTTATATGTTGTGTTAGATTCTGACGTTTCATGAAGCTAAATAAGCATCGATGTGTTACAGTAGTGAATATTGTTATCTATTCTTATTTTATAGTTTGCCTTTCAACATGAAATGTCTGCTCTCAGTTCCATACTTTGTTAAATACATTTCTCCCAAAAGTGCGACTTGTGTATGATTTTTATTGCAGTTTTTTTTTTTGCGTTTGTGACTAAAACACAGTAATTGATGACAAATGTGTTATGCTAAGCTCCATCATCTAAACCTCTAATATGACGAGATGATGAGTGACCAAAATGTAAACAAAAAGGATTTTATTTGTGTAATTTGCAAATCTGTTCAGCTCTTCTTCAGGGTTTATGATCATGATGAGGTCAACTTTTACTCTGATGTGTAGTGATGCTATTGCACTTGCCTCCTGCTGCAGCTTGTCTACAGCACTGGTGATGTGCTCATGGGAGCTAACTTGATATTTCTTGATCAAAGTCTCCTTCAGGTTCAGCTTCAGCTCCTCGTTTAACTGCAAACAGACAAACACATGCAGTAGCAGCTTACTATACAATCACTGCTAAAATGTGCAGCACTGAGCATGAGCATAAGTGATGAATTAGTTTTGACTTTGCTAAAGATAGCACATTCATAGAACGGAGGGTGAAGGCTCTCCTGACGATTCACACTTCACACGTGGCGGTTCCAACACCAGCGAAGCTCGTTGAGCTGGGGCAAAGGCAGAGCAAGTCTGTCTTTCCTTTTTTTGGTGTTCGGTAGACTGGTAGCAGAAAACGCTCACTTGAGAGGCAATAAGTCTGGGGGGCTTAGTTGCTATAGCAACAAGCCAGCTGGGGAACCACTGTAAATCAAAGTGGGAAGGCGATATCAAGGGAATGAGCAATGACGACAGGAATAGAGGGCAGAGAGAGATGAAAGACGAGGGGAAGACAATGAAGGAGGTGCAGAGGTGGGGGGTGTTCAGCGTTACATTGTACCTGTTGACTGTCGTCAAACACTGCCGCAGTGAAGTGGAAACAGAAGGAACAGTGGGTGAGACGGCGGATGCTATTAGAGCGCCACATTCACCTCACACAAAAAACAAACATGAGCTATGAAACTAGAGGGATCGCTTTTATTTACCTGCAGAGACGCAGGGGTAGAACCAGAGGTTCCCTTCAAAGGCATTTTTAAACGCACATTCATTTACATCTGAGGCCTGCAAAGCAGCTTCAGCTAAATAAACAAGACATGCTGTCTGTGGCAGACTGATAAGAGGATGTGAGCTATGAAAAGAATTTATGGTTGGCTAACTCACAACAAGTAATACTCAAATCTGTTTTCAATTACATTCCAATCAAACTTGCTTCTTATCAAAATTCCTGACATTACACAGTTTCATCTGAAGCTAGAGTTGGCTTTTCACTTCTGTATCAAAATTAAAGGGTAAATTAAAAAAAATGTTGTGGGGTTAAACCAGGGGTCTGCAACTTTTAACACTAAAAGGTACACTGTCTTATGGACCAAAACCTAGAAAGCGCAGCAGAAAGTCCAACCTTTCTGTTTAGAAAGATACACTACTTATGTATTTGTGCCCATCAAGCCATACATTTGTAAAATTTAGATTTTAAATATTTACAGTAATTGAATTACAAAAGTATTGTAATCTTTTTTGTATCAAAATTGTAACTTCTTTTACTTTTGACAGCAGCACATATAAGTACCCTTCAAAATAAAATGCACCCAGTGTCAAATGAGATCCTCTTGAGGCAGCAGACGTACTTGAATTAAAAATACAAGAAACCTAAAACAAACATGACATTTTCTTTCATTTCTGTGCACTGTCATCTTTTTCTCCTTTTACCATTGAATATAAACACGACAACATTGGTGAAGAACCCAGCATTTTTTCTAACTCTACATGTGTTTTGGCTTATTCTAATAATAAAACCACTCTTACCATTTAATTTTCTCATTTTTCATAAAAATCTTGACAAAACTTAAAATCTAAGTAATTAAAAGAAATTAACCAAACTACAAACCCAGTTATCACTGAAATTGTAAGCATTTTTCTTTCAAGCCAAAGAGCAACAATGATGGATGAAGAAGCCACATGTGGTTCAGAGCCTCAGGTTCGAGACCCCTGAGTTATACGTTAAAATAAGTTCAGTAGTAGCAGCATTGCTTCATTTTCATAGCTTTAGCTTTTTACATTGGAAAACAATAAATAACAATGAAAATAATTTTTTAGACTACAAATAAATGCATCAGAACTAAGCCCTTCAGATAAATCATTGTGATTTGTTACCCCCTCCAGCAGATGGCGCCCTAGGCAGCCGCCTAAGTTGCCTATGCCCAGGGCCGACCCTGCTTATGTTGATGCATTGTAAAAGCGTTCACAGTGGTCATTTGATTTTCAAGCCAAAGTCTAAAAATCTTTTGTCGATTCTGAGGACATAGTTTATGCAAAACAGCAATAATTCATTAGGAATTTGCCTCAAGTTGTAGGTGGGACCACCCCGTGACTAATAAATGAGCAATGTGTTTACACTCTCTCTCACTAGTGTACATCTACTCACAATCCAAAATCTAAAATTACTGGTGCAACAACAATGGTGAGGTATTGTGGAGCTAGCAAGCTGTTCAGTTTTGCTCCAGATTCCAGCTCAGAGAAGGAAAACAAAGACGTATATGGATGTATTAGTCTGCAAACGGATGCATCTCAATGGAGCAGAAGAAGGAGCTTGCGACACACTCAGCGTATTTTCTATGTAAAGAATACAATATTTTTCAAAAAGCATTTTTTCGTCTGCTCCTGATTCACGACAATTTTCACCAAAAAATACTTTGAAATGCAATTTTGAGCAGAATTTTCTTAACATATGTCCTCCATCATTACACAAATGCCATACGAATTATAAAAAAATATATAATTTTCATTAAAGTGGGACATTAATAAAGAAAATGTTGTAAAATGTAGAGATTCTAATCATATATAACATGATATAACTTTTTTTTTAAGTAAATCGCAAGTACATGTATCAAAATCAAAGCTATGTTATTACTAACATATAGACAATTTTAGTGAAGCTGAACAAATGTTTTATTTGCAACCAAGTTAGAACACTAACTAAATAGTCTTGAGGACAACAGAACTATATAAGTTATCAATTAGGCAAGAAAACTAAAAAGTCAAGAGTAACTGGGAAGAATAAAGACAAAAAGGGAAACCTGTATAGCTTTTGTTCATGCAGCAGCTTCAAAAGAACACAGTTATGTTTCAGGGTCTGTTTGCTATTTGTCTATTAAGAACACATTTAGTGTCGATGTAAATATCCTCTCAGTTTGATTTAGAATGAGAAACAGCTTCAGTGATATTTACTGTCAGTCTGCATTGATATGATAAGCAGCCACATGCCTGGTTTTCCTTATAATGAGGAGCCATGGGCAAGCAGACATTTACAGCTGCTGCTGAAGAATGCCATTTTGCTGAAAGCTGAGGTGTTTAAATATTAAACAGAAAATCATAGGAACACAATGGCATTACCTTCATGTGCTGAAGGTAAAATCATGAAAAATGTGAATAAATCCTACTGAGAGTGAGTTACAGTTCATATACAGAGCTCATTATGAAATTAAACCCACCGTTTTCCTGATTTATCACCAGGTAGCATTGACTGATAATCACCACACAGGATAATAGAAAAGTGGCCCTGTGGATTTTACCAGTAGATAAAGACATTAGTGTTTGCTGTGTGCAGAACAGAGGAGAGCTGTGGGCTTTAGTGTCCTCTTATGACAGGTGTATTAATAAGAATGAAGCAGTAGTGCCCAACAGCTCAAAACCAAAGAATGACCTTAGCTACTTTACACTGATGCAGAACAAAACCATTTAAAAACATTTATATGCTGACTGCCAAATGACTATAATTACATAGCAGAACAAAAAATGATGCATTTATTTAATACATTATGGCAAAATGACCAGGTACTGTATTTTCTCCATTATGAAGTGCACTTAAAAGCCTTGATTTTATTTTATTTTTTATTTTTTTAAAAGACAGTGCGCCTTAAAATTCTGAGCGTCTTATGTATAGATTAATTCAGGTTGTGTTTACTGATGTCAAAGTGATTTTGAGAGGTAAATGGCATTTTTTCAATGTAGTATTGTAGTATTGTAAATACGCTAACGTGGCTAATGTGTACAATGTGTAGCAATGGTCAATTGTGTTTTTGTCCTTTTTTTTTTAACGCATCACAACAAGCGTGGGAGTTAGCATGGTTACAGTAACTTATATTGGTGGTATCAGTCTTTTTTATACATGTTGTAAACAAGGTTTGGAGTTACAGGTAATGTTTATATGCTAATGTGGCTAATGTGTAGCAGTGTTGGACAATGTTTTTTTAGGTGTTGCTAACACGGTTGGTAGTTAGCGTAGTGAGGGTAACGTTTGTTTTAGCTGTATCAATTGTTTTTTTACGTGTTTCAAACAAGGTTAGTAGTTACAGATATTGTTTGCATGCTAACGTGGCTAACATGTAGCGCGTCACAAACAAGTCCTAGATTACTGCAAACAAGGTTAAGTCTAATTGATTTATCTATGAGTTTTGTCTCACTTAATGCGCTTTTTGGCTCTGTGTGTCTCATATATGACGAAAGTTTTGAATACTTTTATTAGGTTCAAGAATCAACTTTACTTCAAATGCAAATATTGGGTCATGAACTCTATGGATTGTTTTACTCTACTGTAATTTTCTGTTCAAATTGTGTCCAACTCTGCTAAGTTTCAAACCCTATTTACGGTTAACTGTTTCTAATGACCAAGAAATTTGTTTTCGAGTCAAATCTAAAAATAATTCCTCTATGGACACAAATCTTATAAATTCTATATCAAACTCATTGAAATAATTAAATCTATTCAGAATCAAGAAAAATCCTATGTAATGATGGATTTAAAAAAAAAAAAAAAAAAAAAAAAAAAACAACTAGTTCCCTTCAGAGTAAAAAGTGACATTTTATATGAACCATGCAAAGACCCCCAAAAAATTATTCTTTGCTCAAACACCTATAAACTAATACAGAGCAGAAAAGTAAACTGGGATTTAAAGAACAGGAAAAATCTCTCTGCTAAAAAGGAAGGGGTTTAAATGATTTTTCAGTTAGTAAAAATGTATAATCTACACATGGCTGTAAACTAGAAAAGCACGTTAACAAAAGGAATAATAATAAGAAACACTAACAAAAAGCTCAGTTTAAGTGTATGAAGACCAAAATCCATGTAAAGCCTTAAAAAAGATGTAAAAAGATTCATGCACCCTTATTGTGTGAAGCACCAGAGGCCTTTTTCGCTCTGTTTGGACCTAATGCACCACGAGTAATGTGAGAGGTCAGGTATTTGCATTTTCATGAGCAGCCCCTGTTACTTTCTAACAATCCCTTAAACATGCTGGCCTTGACATGGGGAGAACTAAACTACTGGAAAAGCCAAACGAGAACTGCAACAGCTGTCCATTTTAAACAACAGCACTTTCATAAGTAAGCATCCAAGTTTATTTGCAAAACATTACTTTTGTCACATAACCTAACACAGAGTTTTTACAATGCATTCTTGCTTTTCAGCAACAAGTTAGACTGCTTTAATCCCATTTAAACAAAATGTTGAAGTCCCATTCCAATTAAAATCACGTTTTTGGTGTTTTTAACATGTTCTTGTAGCATTTTTCTTATGATGGACAACATGTGTCAAGAAAATAATCTTAAAATTGCATTTTGAGCATTTATTTATTCAAAATTGCTGTGACTCAGGAGAAGATAAATAAATGCCTTAGGAAAAAGCTTGTTTGTGACATAGTAGCTACAATGAGATGGCCACATGCTTCCTGCTCCGCTCCATTCTGATGAACCCACTGTAGACGACTAGATCCATGCAAGTCTTTGTTTTCCTCATTTGAGCTGGTAATCTGGCTGATAGCTCACATTTTTGCCATTTCTGTTGCACCACTAATGTTATATTGAGGTTGAGAAAATGAATTTAATGAAGTCCTTCTGAATAGAAAATGTAAAAAATAAAGGACTTAAAACTAAATTTTGCAATCCAGAATCAATCACTTTGGCTTCTTTGTTATCTTTCATGTGTACCAATAAATATTGGTGTGTGCTTTTTAAGCAAAAAAAAATACCTGCTGGTAATAGATGTAGGCCAGAACACCAGCAAGGACCTCCAGCAAAAAGATGCACAGCAGCAGAACAAAGTACTGTAGACACAGAAAGAAAAGACAACATACAGCAGTTAGTGCAGGTTATTGTGATCAAAAGTGAAGCATCTTGGAGAACACAAATGTTGCAGCTCATTAGTTTGACTTTTTTGACCTTTTTCTCCTTTGAAAATATATAAAAATGCTTGTTTGAGCTCCAGCACGAATGGAAGGACAGCTCTTTCCAAACTATTTTGCTGTAATTAAATACAGGAAAATGGAAAACTCTTGTCCAAGTTTGGAGATGAATATCTAAGGAGGAACAAAGCCCAAAGCTGGAAGCTTAGTGAACACTAGCTATCTGATTAACAGATGGCCAGAGTCTCCTGAGCTAATACTTCTACCAATCCATAATAATTCTCACCACAACTCAATGCACTGATTGTTTAAGGAGTTGATTTCTTGATGAAAATTCTTGTAAAGATGATTTAAAACATAAACAAAATGAATGATGTTAAAGGAATAACACAAGAATATGGTAGAGATTTACAATAAAGACGTGAAATAACTCTTAAGCTCCACCAGATGGAGGATGAAGGATTTACGCTGCTTCTCAGTAGGTAAAGCCAAAAGTTTACCACTATTATGTTTATTAGCTGTGACCTGCGTTGGTTTACCTACAGCCGCTTACCCCAGTTTTGTTGTCTTAAACTGTGAAAGTCAGTTAAAGCAGAGGAGCACATGTCAGCCTCTTCACTTTGCGACACAATGGTGGCACAAAGTTTATCTTCTGAATGTGATTTATGGCCACACAAATGGCACCGAAAGGGACAATCCACTTTTCATGCAAAGAGAGAACCGGAGCCTCTCGGCGCAGAATGAGAGACCCGATGAGATTGCAAGACCTTGGTTTAAAATTCCTTTGCCCTTCTGCTATCACAGAAAGAAATTGCGCCGGGCGAAGTGAGCCTGATCTTTGATGTGAAAGCTTGAGTTGATTACATCTGTGAGCAGCTCTGAATGATGAAGAGGCCTGAAAGTGGGTTTCTGATGAGTTCAAAAATAAACCAAAACACCTCAAGTTAATGATGCTTATTAGAAAATAAGCTAAAATAATGACCGGACACCAAATCAGGACAGTAATGCTGCAAATGCACAGCTTTATATCTTTGTTAGCTCTATAGAAAGCAGAGAAAACACACTTGACTGATGTATTTTACCTTAACAACTCTGCAGGTTGCTCTGTGATGCATGTGTCAATAACTGTGATAAATCACAACATGCTAGGGCTGCAAGATATGAGATTGATTATAGGTTTTGCGATACTTGAACGAATAGCAAAACATTTCAAAAGTCAACATAACTTAAATTATACTTCAAATTTCACAAA
Organism: Oryzias celebensis; assembly: GCA_014656515.1. Taxonomy (NCBI): domain Eukaryota; kingdom Metazoa; phylum Chordata; class Actinopteri; order Beloniformes; family Adrianichthyidae; genus Oryzias; species Oryzias celebensis. The sequence continues at coordinate 25,675,984 of BNCR01000003.1, read as the reverse complement.
TCTGCATAGGAGGCAGGGATGTCATAATAGGGCTCCCCGTGATTTGTCAAATGCGTACAACTGTACTACAACCTTTAAGTGATGATAATATGCAATAGAAAAAATAAAATGTTGACGTTTTCAAACAGAACATTTTTGACCAAAGTACACTTCAACAGAATGCAGAAAAACAAGCATTACACTGTTAGTCTTCAGAAAGACAATTGACAAACTGTGACAAGAATCAGTCTGGACTTTAATTGGCCACATAACATTTATAATGGCTTCATTTCATTTGGTAATAGGCTGATGATCTTTGTAATCTATAGAGCATAACTGAAATATTACACCACTCTTTCAAGCAGAACACACAGAAATGTATAAAATATTTGGACACTTATTTTTTTATGTTTTTTTAGAAACCACCTACCAAACAACAAAACTTGGTTATTATTCATTTATAGCATTATTAATAACGATTAGCTTTTTACATGTTCTTTTGAGGTGTGACCTGCATACACGCAAGGAGACAAACATAAAAAGAAAAAAAATAACAAAAAATAATCAGACACAAAGTATTTGATCTTTTACCAAGAAGAATTCCCTTCTCCATAAATCATTGTTTCCTCTGTCTTTTCTTACAAAATAATAGAGGGGTGTGTTTGCAGACGAACAAAACGCCCTTACTGCAACCAGGCAATTTGCCTCTTTAATCTCTTTGTCCTTCTTGACCCCTCATTCTTTGTTTGGTTTAACATTTAAGAAGTAAAAGTCTAACAACATTTCCCCTTCAATTAAAGGGCGGCTGCATCTGCCTAACTCCAGGATTACAGCGGCAAAATACTGCAGGGAAGCTGAGGAATGTGTCTGCCATCCCTGCCCTTTGGGATTAATGAAGTTTTATCTTATCTGCTTGTTGGACCTTCTGACATTCACTTTAATTACAAGGTGATGGCAATCACTGGTGCACAAAACTGGCATGCACACCTGCAAAAAAAAAAAAATCTTTTATCTCAGCTTTTCTCCAACTGCCACACAACCTCCATGTTTTTAAGCTTTAAATGACAGGAGGAGCAAGTCTCCTTAAATGCTGTTGGTGTGAATTACTACTGAGCTTTTAGAAAATGGCGAGCATTTGCAAAGTTCCTAAAACAAAGCAATATATATATATATATATTTTTTTTTTTATTGCATGACAATTCATTTACACAGAACAAAAGTCAGCAATTTAACCTAAATCACGTTCCTGCTGAAGATTTAAACAAGACAAACATGAGTTGAAGGTTAGTAAAACACATTTACGGAACAATATTAAGTGGATTCTAAAGAAACAAATAAATATAAGGAAAATTGGATAAAAAATGTTTCTGAATGTATGCTTTTCAAACATTTTAATTAAGAACCTTTCTTTGGAAATCTGGTGAAATAATAAAATACATATGTTACAAGGGTCTGATGAGCAGACAAACAGAAAAAAAACATTATTAACATAACTTAAATACTGCTTTGAATAATAGATTATAGAAAAGCAAGTTTTAGATGAAAACTTCTAATTTTACACTAATGTAATTCTGCTGCTCATAATATAAAGTTATATAGTGGAAAGGAATGAATAGTATATAAACGCCACTTTTAATCTTAAATTGTTATAGCTTTGGTAAAACAGTACACCACACACTGCTTTAATATTTGTTCAGGGCCTTTTAACTATAGTCACTCCAGAATTTGTTTAGCTTAAATAAAGAAGGTTAAACAACAACAAGAAAACACAAGTCAGCTAAGAGGCCTTTGTAGAAGTTTGAACTGTGACTTAAATACAAATGTTTACCTCGCATGCAGACGGTAGAGGAGAAGAGGACAAAACATTTATAAATTAATTTAATTCAATTGTATTTTCTTGAAAGAAAAAAAAATCTGAAAAAAGTTTAAAAAGTAAAATGCCCAAAATATTTCTGTGTAAAATTGTGTTAGAATTTGGCTGATAAAGTATATGTTTGACCGGTGTCTCTAAAATTCAATTTTGGCCCCTGTGGGGAGGTATTTTAGTTATTTAAAATCCAACAAAGAATAAAGTAATATGCGCTACAAATTGTGCAAAATGCATGTTCCTCCTAAAACTGGAAATACCACCAACCTTTTTTGTCACCTGAAGCAGAACCACCAAGTATGCTCAACTCAGACTGAACTAAACAATAATTCTTGAGCAAAAACAACAAAGTTAAGACCTTCACAGTAGCACAGTCTAAACTACGAGAAGAAATTCAGAGAATTTGTTTTTAGTTACTAACTTATTTACAGGATGTTGACAAAAAGATTTGTCAATTTTATGTTTGTTCTGTAAACTTTAAAAACAGAATTTATTTGTAGCATTAAAACTTTGCTTTTAAACAGAACTGAACAAGCAGTTTAGTGTTCTGTTTTATTTATGTCCTCTTTTGTAACTTGTAAACTTTCCAGCTTAGTTTTTTAATATATATGGCTTTTTTTTGTTTTCTGGGGAAAAAAACTGCTGAATCATAATTTTTACATTTAAAAATGATTTTAATAACGCTAATATGTATTTTTACTTACATTTAAGTCGTAATTGCTTTTTAAATGATGTGAAACAGGATCTAGTAGAGGAAATAAGAGGTATTAGGGCTTTTTGCTGTTTCAGTTCTTCTCTCCAGCTAGCTATGAAGATTATTTGACTTAAGGGAAAAATATTCAAGACATCTAAGACACAATTTTTCATAAATACTATTCCATATAGGTATAAAGAAAGCAATAAATGTTTGTAATTGGAATTTTATAGCTTTTATTCTTAAGGGTGAGAGGGTTGGTGCATTATGTCTGTTCTTTGTTAAAACCCGCTTCCTCTAAAACACATTCTGTCAACCAGGGCAGGAAAAATGTGCAAATGTCCCAGTATTTTGGAGAAAAATAAATGTCCAACTTCAGCTTTCAGCCCTTGAGACACATTTGAGATCTTTTATCTATCCACCTTGATGTGATCTCTTACCACTCGAAGAAGCCTTCTCTGCTCCTTGAAAGTGGCACAGCAGCCGAGCACGCCCGTTACCATGACGATGGCTCCGGCGAGGACCAGTATGTAGGCAGATGCAGCATAGGTGTTGGAGTGGAGAAGGCTAATGTAGTCGCTCTTCACCAGCAAGGTCCAAATGCCCACCCCCATCACAACAACCCCTGCCAACTGGAAGAGAAAGCACGCCATTAAAAGTCAGCTAACTGCTGCTCCATGGATTGACATCACTATTAAGACTTTAGTTTATTCCAAATATTTACAGCCTTAATTCCTCCTTAGACGATCAATTTGAGGGGAACAAAGTAGGAAACTGAAAGTCATTTCTCTACTGTTATTAGGCCTTAAGTCCGGAGTGATGTTTTACAAATAATCACATGCTGTAGTTTTTAAACATAACTTTCATGACATTACATTTGGGGAGCAACAATCAGTTCAAATTAACAAAAAGATCAAAACATAATAATCTTTACAACAGAATTTTCCACACACATGAAAAAAAAAACTCATAGAAAAAAAATTGTGAAAAATGAGTTTTAGTAACACATATGCTGATGTAAACGGCAACAATAAATATGGCCCCATCACAATAATAGACACATCAGACCACATAAAAACAGTCTTACTGTAGTGCCACCTAGAGGCATGAATAGAGAAGAAAATAAAACTCAGAGCCTGTAGGGTCACAGCATTTGATAATATAGAAGACATCGGAACAAAAGTAACTAATTCATTAATTCATTATGAAAAGGTTAAACAGAAAGCTGAAGACATACTTTTTCTTACATATTTATAATCTTATTTAAAATGTGCTTTTTTAACATAAATTATCCAAGTAAAGCTAAATAATGATAAATGCCAAATTTAACTGTTTTTTTTCCCACAATCTGAAATGAATATTGACTGAAAACTGAAATTATTTATAATGTTTCCTTTTTACTTTAAAAATCAGTCAGTCAAAAGGCTGTTAATTAGTTTCACTTTATGAGAAAAAAAAAACTGATTTTTCCCTTGAAAATTGCCTGAACAGACAAACGTCTAAAGGAAAAACACCCCACCATATTTTCTTCTACTTGATGATAAAATGAGCAGCAAATCTGTCCTCATAAGAAATGGTAAAAAATAAATAATTGGATTTGATTTGGTCTGAAATATTTACTGAGACATCTGGCACTGCAGTGATTCCGTGATGTCTGCCTGCCAACCAGGCTAGAGATCTTTGCTGGCAAACATATGATTATGAAATGTGGCGAAAGCTGTGAGGGTGAGATCACACTGAGAATAAGTGAGAATCACAAGCCTTCGCCAACACTGGAGAAGAAATACCTACGTTCAATTAACATTTCTGACACACATCCAAAAGCTAACATCAGGTATTTCTAGTATCCTATACTTTACTCTGGAAAAAAAAGTACAGAATAGAAGACATGCAAAAGCAGGCCTTTAGTCTATAAACCAGAGAAGCAGATGCTTAGCTACATCTTGAATGAAAATTTTACTGCTGCTAGTTACATGATTGCCTTATTAAATGGCAAACTCTTAGAAGAAATACTGTACTGTATCTCTTATAACAGTAGCCCCGGCATTTATGAAAGACTGGCATCTATTGGAGACCGGCGTTTATTCCATCACAGACAGAATGCTTTCTGTATTTTGCTCAAGAATCATTGTTCAAACGAGCTCTTCTAATTCATCGCTCGTTACCAGGAAATCGGTTTGTTCCTTTTTGTGAAGCCGTCTTCTCAATATAACCATCTGTTTGCGCTATTCTCGGATATGTTTAGGATCCTCCTTAAACGCCTTCTTTGGCGTTTGCCACAGCACAAAGTTCAAATTCAAAATCAAAATCATCGCTACACTGGCTCACAACAGAAATACCACAGACACCGGCGGCTGCCCTGCTGAGACCGGCGTCTATTAAGAGACTGGCCACTATTGGAAGAGATGCCGTAACCATTAGTAATAGAACCACTAGAAACATTTTTACAATAGATAAAACAGTAGTTGGAGTGGGACTTTAAAATACGGTACATGTAAACAATAGGGATGGTAAATGGCATATATTTATATAGCGCTTTACTACCTTCCTTGAAGGCCCAAGCGCTTTCCAGTCACAGTCCCATTCTCAAACACATTCACACACTGATGGCAGCCCAACTGCCAAACACTGCCAACAATACATCAGGGGCAATGTGGGGTTCAGTGTCTTGCCCAAGGACACTTTGACATATAGACGGGCAAGGCGGGAATCGAACCTGCAATCTTTTAATCAGAGGACAATCACCATACCGCTGCACCATAGCCACCCCACAATGTGTGCGGATATGGATTGTTACTTAGGTGGAGATCCAAATAAATTCACCAATCAAGCTCAACCATTCACACATCAAACCAAGACTCTTACTTTTTGATCTAACATGTTCTTACAGTTGCTATATGATTTTTTTTAACTGGATGTATGAAAACTAAAATGATATGCATTAAATAACCATCATTTATACATTGATTTAGAACAGGAGACAAAAATCAACAAAACTGATAAAAACATAAAGACTTAGATAGAAAGAAATGTTTGTCACTTTAAAAAACATAAAAATAAAAACATAAAAACATAATAAAAACATAAAAACATAAACGTCACTCTCAAAATGCTCTCCACAGTTTTTCCATCCTCAAAGTTCTGCAACACTTTCATTCAAAAGCATTGCATATTGGTGCAAAGTCGGTATAAAAAGACGCTTTTCTCCGCTGCCGAATAAGACGATTGACGGTGATTACATAAAACCTTAATTACTGTGCAGCGCTGCTGTTCTCCGCTTCAGAATCCACTGGAATTACGTTAATTGCTTCAACGGTTGAAGAGTTATTGTAATCAAAATTATGTAAACACTGTAGCTAAAGTTTGTTTATTTGTTTTTTTGAACTTCTGTCAGTAAGGGTTTAGCCGATAGCTCTGTTTTTGGCAGTTTCTACAGAGGCATTAGCACACGCTAAACATTTGATTTTGTTTTATCCGAAGCTTTTTGACAACAATAATTTGGCTGGTGGTTATAACACACAGTGCATCAGAAAATTGAACCAACTCAATTGGATCTCGCAGCTCAGATTCTAAGTTTACGGTGGATGTGTTCACATACACTTAAGTAATAAGGTTCCAACTGACGGTCTTAAGTAACCTTAGCCCCATTGCAGCTATGTTGCAATAAAGCCTGAACTGAGGTCAGTCATCGCTCCATCTCCCCTCCATGTCATTTATCATGCGGAGGCCCCTGAGGTCTCGCTAAAAAGTCTCACTCTGGTGAGCATACAGAAGTGCACTGCTGCAGAAAAAGTTACTATGTCTTCATTTTTTTTTTAATCTTTTGTGTGAGATCAGAAATTCCCAAATGTACACTTACCCAAAAGAAAAAGTTGAAGGTAAACAGGAGGTACTTGAGGCAGATGGTTCCACATGTTTGTTTTTTTTCTTCGTAAACTCCCATGCTGGAAAAGAGAGCAGACTGTTAGTAGGCTAACACACAGCCTCTCTGTATAGTTCTTAATTTAGACTCAACATTGAGTGTTTAGTGTTTACAGGTCTATGCGTATGTCATGGCAAGAACTGTGAGAAAATGAGTGGGAGGTTCTCAAGTCACTTATGCCTACAAGCAAACATGTTTTCAGTGTGAAAACTATTTACAGTTAGTTAGTACACAAAGTGGTGTTTGTTAACCAGTAAAATAACCATGAAGAAATTGCAACATTTAGAAAAGTTTCCACCAAAAAAAATAAATAAATAAATCTTTGCAAACAGTCTCATTCGTACAAACGTGTTGGTGTTGTGACGAACAAAGCTAACTCAGGCTACATATAAAACCAGCAGAGTACACAGACCCCGCCCTGTAGCCTCTGCTAACCTTTAGTGCAAAACACAATGAGGAAAGTTGAGTTGTAAAAACTGTGGCATCCAAGAAACGAAGGATTAAAAGGAAATGGAAATTTGAAAAAAAAAAAAAAAATAACAAAACTAGAAAATCACAAAAAAATGACATCAGGAAATGCACCCAACACTGCAGCTCAATGTTTCTTCAGGTGGCACAGATAACTAATGCAAACTTCACCTCAACCGCTCTTTTACAGCAAACTGATTTTAAAGGTAAATGATTTTTGCAGGTAAAAGTTTGGGTTCATCAAAGTCACTTGGAGTTTTCAATGGAAGAAAAAAAAAAAGTAGCTGAATAGCCTGACTCTTTAACATTGCAGCTTGAACTCCAGTATATACGCTCTTTCGACTACTGTGATTCTGTAACCGTTTAGACAAATGACCTAACTCCAGCGGATTCTGAAGCGGCAAAAAGCAGCCGCGATATCCAACACTTAACAGTATATAGTTTAAGTGCGATCTTATGCGATAAACATTTATCAGATGGTCCTCTGACAGAGAAAAGCGGCTTTGCGCCGTTTTCCAACACTATATAGTAGCAAAGCCAGTATTCTACGCATCAGATTCACTTGATTCATGTTGATCACGTAAACGGTCAAAGAGTGATAGTATGTCAAAGAGCATAAGTTATTTAGACGGCGCCGATGAAATCTACTGTCTGAAAGGACTAACTCTTAGCTCCAGGTATGATAGCACATTTCCTCTGGAAACCACTGTCTTGTAGTGAGCAATAAGTCATGTTCAAGTATGCAATGTGTCTGAGATGTAAGGTCCTCCAGACATCAAAACAAAAAATGCTTCTAAATGAGCTTCGGTTCTGAGCAGACATTAGTCAAGATCTCCATCATGATTCATTACATTCATTCTATCTAAAGCTGCGCGCAAGTTTAATCAAACAAGAGGCAAAGTAATGCTAATAGTCCTGCCAAAAAGAGTACAATGATTTTAAAACCTGGGATTTGAACCACCAATCAGTAGATGTGCAGATGGCTTTGCTAACCATAAAAAGATCGTTTCCTTTCAGATTTCGAAAAATAAAAGAGCTATGAAGATATTTCATGTAATGACAGGACAATATGTAGAACAATAGAAAAAGAACCAAAAAACATGGAAAAAACTGATTCATTATCAGGTTATACAGTTACTGAAGCTGAAAGAAGTGTTGTGAGGTTCTTGATTTTTTCTTATTTTTTATTTTGTTTTGTTTTTTCCTGTAAAGGGTTTCGGGACAAAGGTTTAGGAGAAATCACAACGTCAGCGCAGTAGACAAAATCTGTGAGCTGAGTAATTACCTGTGTCTGAAAGACCCATGACTACACACTGAGCAAGACTACGGACTGCCAAAGGCTATAGAGTCTAAGGAGCTCTTTCTCAGGTGTCTTTGCTAACACCAGTCACACGTAAAACTAAAATACTTTCCTTAAAAACTAATATAACAATTCTAACAACATTTATTTGACAATTGATGACAAAAAAACGTTCAAGTTTTAAGTTTAAATAAAGCTGAATTAAAGTTTTGTCACCAGTCTTAGAACCGAGCACATAAAAATCCTTAGTTCTTATGTTAACTCTGTTCAGTGGGTTTTTTCCCACCACAGTTTTCGTGGTTAATTTGCCAGTCAAGCACAGACTTGCACTCTTCTGGCTGACTCCTTCTAAAGCTCCAGATTTTTCATTTTTGCACTCTTCCCCATACTCCATTGTCAGTTTAGACGTGGGTGCTCGGCTGAGTCGGGACTTTGTCTGCCAGCCTTCTGCTATGGTGAGCCTTTTTTAGTGTTCCTGTTAATTAAACTCAAACAAGATCCAAATTCCAATAGTCTTCCTTTTGCCAAAGCTTTAAAACCAAAAAAAGCTGAGTCAAGAAAGGGAGTATCTGCTCTGTAAGCTTCCAAGCTTCACGCCAAACTGAAAAAGGCATTAGAAGAGAAACAGAGTTTGAAATTCCTACTGTGGTGTTTCCACAAATGTGGATGTTCCCATCGTGGCTTTGATTATGGCAGTTGTCTAGTTAGTGGCAAATTAAATCAGCACATCGACTGCATAGGAGAACTGGAGCAGGTAGTATAATAGGAAGTACCATCTGGCTTCAAGAAGCCAAAATCCTATAATCTTCTATTGAGAAATAAACATCTATTACTCAGTAATTCTATTAATCCCAGGGCCTGACTTTTGTTGAGGGATTGCAGGAATTGTGCATATTAAAATTTATTCCAGCACACTGACCTCCTATAATGTGGAAAAATACAGCATAAAATTCATGTGTATATATATAATATATATATAACATATATATAACATATATATATAATAATCTGCACGTTTGCATCGCACCTGTAAGTCAGAAACAAAGGTTGTGAAGGAATTTCTTCACTACTCACTACATAGTGCACTATACAGTTCTTTCGCCATTTTGCAGAGCTGTTCAAATCTACAATACCGAAATACAATACATTAGAAATTTCCCAGAAATGTCTGCCAAAAACTACTTTATTTCGATGTTCACTAGACTGGCAAAAATAGACCACAATGCAAAAAGTTTCAACAATTTTTCATGTCATTTTTTAAATTATTCTTATAAATCCTCACCATCAAAAAATGAACCCAGTGGATTTATAAATAGTCTTTGTGAGACTATCATCCTTATTAGGTTTTTAATTTGGAAATAATAGTAGTAAGCGTGGTGTCCAAAAGACTTAAAATCCAGGGCCACAATAAAGATTTTTAGTAGTCTGAAAGTAGTGAGGTAACTCAGAGACAGCCAGATTATTCTGAGCCCACTTTTAAGTGGTAGGGGTGTGGCCTACCAAGAAGCTCACTCCTGATTGGAGAGAGTGGTGGCCATAGAGATGTTGACTCAGACTGACTCGGACCAATCCCTGCTTACTGACATCGTCGTCTGGCTCCAACATGGCGACGTCCTTATCACGAAAAAAAAAAATTACCAACTGAATTGACTTCATTTCTATGGAGTTGAAAGTAAGGCCTTTCCATGGGTGACATCACACGGACTCAGTCCAGCTCTCTCACACAGTAAATACTACAGCACATACTCCAGATATTTTTGGAATATTACCTACAAGCCCTAAAATGGACAGTCACTACATTGAGCCTCAGAATTATATAAAAATAATAATTAAAATGAAAAACTTTGTGCTAAAAAATCTCTAACTAATTTAAAAAATTAGAGTTACAATTTAAAGATAAAGTAAATTACTGGCATTTGGAAAATAAAGACTTTTTTAAATGTTCTACTAAAACTATGTACATATATATAGTTTTAAAAATATAACTATTATAACATGGAAAGTGGTAACATTGTTTACTTTTTTTCTCCACGTTTAAAGAGCCGATCCTTTTCATTGTTTCTACTTCAATCAACTACAGACATTAACATTTCGTGTGAAATACCTGCTTTTTCCCCCTTAACTAAGAGCATACATATTTACGAGGGGAAAAACTAATATATATTTAACTGTAATCAATGTTCTGCCTCCGTGTGTTGTCGAATACGCTTTTATTATTTTTACATGGCGACGAGCCCAAAGTACAGCTGTAGAGAAGAGCCTGTCGTCTCCTCGAGGATTTCACCGTAAGCTAGCGCAAACGTAGAAAGACTCGTAGACTGGTCTAAGTTTAACATACGGTTTCATTTACGTATTTTTTTTGTTTCCTGTGAACGAACAGATCGCAGCGTCAGAAATCACGTTGGCTGCACGTTAAACTCTGATTTTTCTTGGCTGAGAACGCCGCAGATGCAGACACACAGCAGTCGGAGCTAATCCTGACCGCTACACACTTCCGCTCACGCTTACCTGCTGCTGGTTCCTCTAGCTTTGTCCATTCAAAGACGGAGCTGTGTTGGTAAATACTCAAATGTCCTGCTAAACGGGGACCGTTTTCATTCCACTTTAGTTTAGCTCAAAGCCGCTCTGAGGAGCAAGTGAAAGCGCAGGGCCGAAAAGCTACACGGAGCCTGGCTTTGGGCAGCAGCTGCTGACTCCACCCCACTCCCCGAGGCCACCGTACGGGCGTCTCAGTTTACGTGTCCTGGAGCGAGGAAGGAGGGAAAACCCCGCACGTGTTCGTGACGGAGAAAAACAAACATGGAGACTCAGTATCATAAAACCGAAGCTGACAAAATAAAGTGACTGAAGTCTCCTACCTAAACCAAAGACCCACCACTAAGACACAAAAGACCCACAAAACACAAAAGTAGGCCTATTAATACAATTTTAAAAATACCAAGAAGTAGTAGACTTAAAATGTATTTTATACGCTTCAGCAAAGCAAGTCTATGACAGACTATGTAGCCTACGTGTAGTGTTGGAAGTATATAAATTGAATACTTCTTCACACTAAAATGGAGCAGTTTAATCTTAGTATGTGAAAAGTAAGGGGTAATCCCTCATGAGGGAAATTTACGAACAATGCAAAGCCTGAACCATCCAACTGATAATGCACAACTAGAAGGGCATTGTATCATGGTAACTTACAAAAGATACAAATATTGAATCAAGTATTAGTATTTTAATCCTGTTATTTTTTTCAGGTTTAAACATTTTTTTTAAAGTGGGCTATTTGATACGACAAGACATTGTCATGGTAAAAGTCATGGTATAAGTAAACTTGAAGTATACTGCCTCACATTCCATCTTTAGCCTCGTTTCCACTGAGCAGTTCGGTATACGGTATTTTGAGCGTTTTCATTGTAAAATGGACCCATTAACCCATACTGAACCGTATCTCTTCAGGGCCCCCATTGACAGTCTGGGCTGCTTTTGCACAGAAACAAAGTAACTGCTTGGAATATGTTGGAATAAGAATGTATTTATTTTAACTCTCAAAACTTAATTAATAATCAGTTGTGATTATTGTAGAGAAAAAAAAAGAAAAACTGCAGTTTTGAAACAGTCAATCATCTGCATATAGAGCTGAATGTTCTAACCACTGTGACATTGTGAAAGATGCAATGTGTGGCATAGGTAGGTCTTAAAACAGGTATCTCCTGTATTAAAAGCTTAGAGATCTTGGTTGTCAAAGGTATAAAGATAGAAAAAAAAACTAGATCGCCAGTTAATTTGTCTTTTTCTACCAAAAACAAGAGCATTTTTTGACCGAAATGCAGGGGAGTTTGGATGAATTTCCAAGCAGTTGAATGTAAATAAAATAGACAAACCACTGCTTTGAGTCAGTTTTTTGTCCTTTTCCTTCCCCTTTTTGATCTTAAAGCTGTCCCTAAGGACTTGTTTTGCTGCTTTTTCATCCTTACACAGGCTCTGTTGCCCCCTAGCTTAGACACCGGCAGCCTCAGGTAGGGAGGGGAGCTGCACCAGGCAAAGTTATTGATTGCATCAAACTTTTGAGTTATTTTAATTATGTTTTAATTACTTTTTTATTTTTAAACTAAATGAGTGGTGTGTCCAACTGCTATAAACTTGTAAAAAATATCGTAAACTTAAAAAAACAAAACAAAACAAAACATAGCCTAATCAATGTCATTTGGTGCCCCTCCAGCAGATGGCGCCCTAGGCAGCTGCCCAGGGCCGGCCCTGCCCACTTGTTGTTGGTCCATTGAAAGTGGAACGGAACAATTGGAGCAGAGTCGCTGAAGTCATCAATTGATTGGTAGAAAATGATGACAACTTATAGAAAGCACCAACATACCGCTCATAGGATAAAGTATTTTTTTTCCTTTTTACAACTGTATTCCTCTTAGCTGCTTGCTTCTTTCAAACAACCCTATATTCCTATTATATATGATGCACCAAAAGTAAAGCAATAAAATCACAAGGTACAGGACGATCTCCATTGTTGTTGCTTTTCTAGACGTCTCACTACAATGATTCAATGACATGTTAGCGGTCTACATCATGCATACACTGTGAAAACAGACCACTCAGTGGAAACAAGAATTAACTGTGTGGAATTAACTGGACCGTACCATACCACTCCGTATCAGACTGTATCGTTCCGGACCACTCAGTGGAAAGAGGCTTAAGTATACTTTCACTACACCTAAATAGGCTGTTTTTTGCTAAGGGTAAGCAAAATCAAATAGGAAAAGACGCAACCTCTTAAGAACTATGAGTAAAAAATGTGTATTGAAAGCACAGAAAAAAAGACATATGAATTTCCAACAAATATTTAGCAAGAAACCCTCTCAAGGCTCCTCAAACTCAACCCGTCATCCGCTGATAACTCTACTATAACCTCTAGCTGCCATCTTTCTTCCCCATTCAATTTGCAGCGACACAACATATGAACCACTGATTCTTCCTCCTCTCCGCACTCACACATTTCAGAGCGCCACGGTTCAAAGATGAGTGGGGCTTTTATACTGGAGCTGCAGAACATGATGACATGCAACTTCTGAAAAGACATGGGACTTACACCAGTTGACTAATCACAAAAGTCAACTTTATTACCTCATTTCAACAGTTGGACAGTTTTAGACTATAGTTTCGGGAGTTAAGCAAGTTTATTTTAAATTGCCAGTGGCTGCACAATGGCGCAGTGGGTATCACTCTTGCCTCACAGCAAAAAGGTTCCCAGTTCAAGTCCTGGCTGGAGGACTTAAAATAGTGTGGAGTTAGCTTGTTCTCCCCGTGGGTTTTCTCCAGGGACTCTGGCTTCCTCCTACTGTCCAAAAACATGCTTCATAGGTTAACAGGTGACTCTAAATTGCCACTAGGTGTATGGGTGTGTGATTGTGGCCCCTGCAGCAGACTGGCAACCCGTCCAGGGTGTACCCTGCCTTTGCCCACAAGTGGCCAGGTTAGACTCCGGTATCCCAGTGACCACAAACAGGTTTACTGGATGGACAGATATTTTAAATTGTCAAAAATTTGGTAAGAACCAATAGTCAGCATTTTTAAAGCCCCATTAACAGCCAAGAAAAGTAGTTTTACTGTTGTATTACCCTTTACATAATGTTTGCGAAACATTTTTGGGCTGGATATGATATCAAAGTTTAGACTATTCAACAAAATAAAAGTATATAGTCATGTCTAAAAGCTAACAGAACACAACACATACATTTGTTGAGATCACTGATATAAACCTATATGATATGAGCTACAAGGAAACATGGAGATGAGATGGAGCCTTCTTTACCGAAGGCAACACATTCAGAATTCAACACAATACATGTCAGGCTGCCAAAATGCCCCGCAGCACTATAAAATCCGTACAGACATCCCATCCAGTGTACATCCTCAGTGGAGCCATCATAACTTTTTTATCAATACACGACTGGGCACAAAAGGAGGCATGTGACCAAAGAGAGTTCTAAGCTGACCTCCATGTCAAAGATGTGTGCAGGCAACAAGGGATCATAAAATGAGTAATGTTTGAAAAGCTTCATGTAATAAAGCTGGATCAGAAACTAAGTATGCATTCTCTATGGTCACTGCAAACTGCCTTGAAATCTTTCTTTTGTATTTGCATTTCTGAGTATTTCTTTATTCAAACTGTTTTATATATATATAGAAAAGTATACAATATTACTCACCATTTTTATTGAACCAGTAATGTTAGGTTCTGGTGTGAGGAGTTGCAAACTAGCAAGGGAGCGTGTAAACAGGTCCCACCCACAACTCAGGTGAATTTCTAATGAAATACTGCCATTGTGCAGAAACTACATCCCAGAAAAGTTGTGTATTTGATTTGTGTATTTATTTTTTTATTTTGGCTAGACCTTTTTCAAATAGCTGCTAGATAGCTCAGTTGGCTGGGTGAATGCCTGGTATGCAGGAATCCTGGGTTTGCCTCCCAGGGCATGCCATGAGTTTAACCCAGAGTGGGTCCTTAGGCAAGACTGCGCTGCTGTCTATCCATGGAGTCTCCCTGTCCAGGATTGTGTCAGGAAGGGAATCCAGTAAAAAACTCTCTGACAAATTACCTGTGCAAATCAGTTAAAGCTCATTCACTCTGGCAACCCCTGACAGGAAAAGCTGCACAACAACCAAAAATGTCAAAATCATAATTGAAAGACCACCAGTAACACATCAAAAGATGATCACTAATGAGTCTTTAAGCAGCGAGATGGAAATGGGGGAAATAAAACTCAGCAAAATATTATCTGTTTGTTTTGTTTTTATTCCATGCTACCAAGCACACAACTCAAAGTTCAGAGCCTCACCTTGCAGTGACTGTATACAATGGTTTCTTCTTTACATGATCTGAATTACATTCTTAATAAATGGAAAAAAGAAGAAAAAGAAACAGGTGGGGATATTTTTCTTTAGACAGGACAGAGTTGCCCCACAGGCAAGTGTGATTGAGGTTTCCCTTGTGAATATGTGATGATACAAACTGACCACTAGATGACAATAGATTCTCTTCACCTCAACTGTTTATCTTTCCCAGCAGCATTACCGTAATCTGGATTGGTGATGAGACGGAGAAAGACACAGGCAGTGTGTTTACAAAGGTCTACTGGAGGCATAATGTAAGAAAAAAGGGTTTAAGGCACAACAGATTAGACCTTTTCTCTTACCATTTTCAGAAACTTGAACCTTGAATAACTTAAGAATTAGGCAGGACTGAAACCCTGCAAGCCTCACCAGTTTTAAACAAACACAGCCAGAGCTTCATGGGTTTAATCACCAATCTCTTGCCTGTCTATTAGAAAGGTGAGAAGATAAGAGCGGTTAGAAGGACGACAGCTGTCAGTCTGCTGCACAATATGCCTGCTGCTTATGGATAACTGCGAGGGACACACATTCCTGCTGCTTTGGAAAGTTATCCTCACAGGTTTGTGCTTTAGCTTTTATTTTATAATACTGAATGTTCAAATAATGCATGCTGTTTCTCTTTAAAGCAACACGTTTGTTAGTTTATGGGCTGATCAGAAGCACCAACACAAGACCTACAAGCTGGGAGCTGATAAACAACAAGGATATTAGTGTCAATACAGAAGAAAAAATGTAACCACTTTTAGTAAAACAAGTAAAAACAAAAAAGTCTAATCTGATGGCGGGGTTTTTCTACTAAAAAAACTCAATCTATAAATTTCACCTAAACTTTTTATTTTTTTGTGTATTAATTAAACTTATTATCACTTTGTTTTCATGAAGGGACTTGGCCTGCTTGGCTCTAAACGCTGTGGACAGACAGGCTTTAGAAATAGTTAGTCTGCAGGTTGTTGGTCCCATGCTTAGAAGGAGTACTAATCTTCCTCACACCTGCCACAGTCGTGCAAAGCTATAAATACGGGGATCATTAGAGGATCCACCAGGTGTCAGTGTAAGAGATTGTATTGGATCACAACCGAAACTTAACATTCACTCTCCAAACTGTACACAGACTAAAACAGGCCATGTTGGCTTTGAGCTCATAAAATTAAGTTTTCACAAGAAGATCTTGTGTTTTCTCATGGTGGGGGAAAAAAAAAACATTTTTTTGGTACAAAAATTAAAAAAACAAACAAAAAAAAGCTAAATAAGTAAAAAGAAAAAAGATGCTTGTACAGAACTAATTGGTGTCACATAATCACATGTTTCTTTACACAGGATTTCTTCTGTAATCTGTCCAAAGGCAAAATCTCCTGTTCTGACATGAACGTCCAAGAAAACCTGTCCTCGTGGATCGGCACCAAACTCTGCTGTTGAATCTGATCATGAAGGAGTTAAATAAATAAACCATCAGTGACATGTTAATATCACCGACATTTTGGCAGCTCGATACAATTTTTTTTTCTTCCTTGGGGGGACGGCCGTCTCCCTTGAGTGTAAAGGATTCATGTGAGCCACAGGAAATGGAGCACCAGCCTTATACAGGCCACACCACCTGGTTCAAACTCTGAAAAACATCTGAATGCTCCAATAAGACTCTGAAACCGTCGAGCCTGTGGTGCACAGGTTGATGTTTCTGAGTTGTGAGTGTGAAAGAAAAGCGCAGCCTTGGATCCGCAGTGGAACCACAGTCCGCCCGGGCACCCAGCCTTTGGGCCGGAGATGCTCCAAACCAGCAATTACTCCCTGGTTTTATTCATTCAGCTTAGCTTGCTCTCTTTTGACCTTTTTGTCAACGCCTTCAGCGAACTGCTGAGGAACGAGCCGGCAGTCCAGTTGGTGCTTTTCATGTAAGTCAACTTGAATTTGTTGAAGGAGTTTTATGCACTAAAGTAAACAAGATAATAAGGCATTGATGTCTAAGCATTTCCTCTTCTTGTTCAAATAGCATCCAAGACATTTCCATCTTGTTCAACATGATCATCATCCTGCTGATGCTCTTCAACACTTACGTGTTCCAGGTTGGCTTGGTCGCCATTCTACTGGAACGTTTCAGAGCCCTCATAATGCTCTCTGCTCTTTACCTGACCGTCAGCATTATACTCCATTCTTGGCTTATGGTATGAAAGTTCAAGCATTAACCAAAACATCATAAACTATGTTTAGCATTATTATTGCCACTTTGGTTTTGCTTCTTTAAAAAAAAACTTTGGGCTCAGAAAGCAGTGTTTGAGCAACCACATTCAAAGAAAAGACAATGTGAACGCCCGTAAACCTGCGTTTGGGACTTTTGCTTTCAAAACTCTCGTTTTCACTACACAATTTTTAAAGTCTGTTTTTGAGCTTTACGTACAGAGACGGTCGTTCATTGAATCAGGGCTGAAAGTTCAAGAACAGCTGAACTTTGACCACTCAGGGAGTCGGGTTTGACATGAGTCACAGACGACATAATTCTGGCCTGTCACAAACCGCGATAATCAATTTCTCTTTCACGATCACTTTTGAAGCGATTGGCACATGCGTGCTTTGAAAACGAGGCTACTCTTATGTGACTACCAAATCTGACTCCCTGATTGGTCAAAGTTCAGCTGTTTGGTGTTCAAGCAGTCAAAAGTTCAACTGGTTGAGGGTTCAATGATTGCCCAGTTTGTACGCAGAGCTCAAAATGAACTTAAAATTTTCAACAGCGACACATGGATACGAGAGTTTTAAACGCAGAAGCCCAAAGTGCGGGCTTACGGCGTTTACATAGACGTTTCATTGAAAGCGGTTTTCGAGGCCAGTGTGTACATACGTTTACACAAATATGTGCATTTCAGGCTTGCACATTACAAACTCTCACCTTCAGGCATACACAAGATACATACTCAGGCTACACACATCAGTGTTCGGCCTCTACGTCCAAAAGCCATGGCTTTGTTTTTGTAGCCATTATGCCATTCGTTTATAAAAAAGTTGCTTTTAAATATTTACAATTTTTCAATTATAGTGAAAAATAAATATTGTGATACATTGATGTGTTTTTTCTATATATAATACATAAATTTTACCTTCTTTGACTTTTGCTGCACATCAAAGTCCTTTCTAAATAAAATAAACGCTGTGTCAAGTAAGATCTTCAACAGATTTACTTGAAATAGAAATGCATGAAAGACAAGTAAGTGATCGCTAAGAATATATATGTTAACCTTGTTGTAATAAAACACCCCTAAGACTTTAGATTAAACCTTTTTGTTATCAGTTTTCTGACATTTTTAAAGGTTAATCATTAATGGGAACAAAAAACCCCCACAACTACAAAAATCATTATATATGTAAATTGTTAGCACTGAAAGCCAAAGAGCAACGATGGAGGGATAAAAGAGCCCTATGTGGCTTCGGAGCCATAGGTTGCAGACCCTTGGATGACACTAACAATAATTAAAATATGTTTTGATAAAAGACTGAATTACTTTTTCTTTTTTTTTGTTACTTTTAGAATCTGCGCTGGCTCAACACAAACATATTTATTTGGACGGAAGGTCTTCAGGTTCTGTTTGTGCTGCAAAGATCAGGTAAGATGGCATTTTTATTTCACTTTTTTGAATGTATCTGCAATCACTTTGAAAGGTTGTTCTGAACTTGTAATTTATCTTACAGCTTTGATCCATTTGCATAAGAGCACAACAAATATTTACTTAACTTTTAAAGAGATTGAAGGATTGATAACTACATTTAATGAGTTTTGATCATTGGTTATCATTTATGATATGACAAAAAAACATGATTTGTTAAACTTGCCAATGTCATTTTTGAGAATTTTATGTTTCAAATTTGTATTTTCCTTTTTGAAAGAGTAAACACACCCCCCCCCCCCCCCCCCACACACACACACCAAATCTCCAGGCTGTTAATGCGTGTGTTTTCATACTATAAGCCTATTAGTGGATAAAAGGATTTAATGTATGGTGTTGTCTGCAGAAGATCCATGTCTGGGAAAGTACTTCAGCCACCTCTTAACCGTCCGATTATTTTGTCTGTACCAATAACCTGTGCAGACACGATTCAAATAATGAATCACAGGCTCATTTGAATCACAATCCTATGATAAGACCTTAAACTCTGCCAGCACATAGACGTTTGTACGAAACAACTTGGTTTTTTAATGCCTGAAGAATTTCTTTTAGTGTTGATTACCCAAATTTTGGGTAAATTTGACTGGGTTTAAATATGCAATGATTCTACAAACTTATGTCATTGTAGATTGCAATGGTAATATGAGAAATTGTCAACTTTAACAACTGAAAGGCATTACAGAAAATAAAAGTTTATTTTTTTGGTGGTTATTATATTCTGTTGCTTCAGTCTACTAATTTTAAGTTGAAAATGATTGAAAATGTAAGAAAAATAAGATGAAGTTGATCATTTTGAGTTATTTTGTTTTTGCCTCTGTTCTTTGTTGCAGCCTCTGTGTTGTACTACTACCTGTACAAGAGAACCTCTGAGTATCTGGGCGATCCTCGTCTCTATGAAGACTCCTTGTGGCTCAGAGAAGCGTTTGCTCGGATCAGGCAATGAACTTATGGCAGAAAAACTATTTTTTTCCCTGGTTCGAAACCATTGACTCTATAAGAGAACTGGACTAAGCTAGTGAGACTTCATGCATACAAAAGGGCTTGTTTCTGGTTCCAACAAAATTAAGTCAATTCAGTCGCCAATTTACTGCAGTATGTGCATTGCCATGTTGGAACTAGATGTCTTCAGCAAGTCGTGATTGGTCTGTATTGGTTTGAGTCAACATTTCTGTAGCAACCACTCTCTCCAGTCTGGACTGAGCATGTTCAGAAGGCCACACCACTTTTATTGAAAGCGGGTTAGGGGTGGGGTGAATCTGTCAATCAAATGCTTGACACGAGACCACCAGCTTTTATTGAGGCATCAGATTAGTCAGTTTATAACTTGGATAACTTGCACTACAGAAAAAATATCATGGAATAAAAAAAAAAACCCAAAATGTTAAGATTAGCAAGAACATCTAAAAAAAAAAAGGTATCGGGCCAGAATGGTTATTCTGTCAAATAGAAGGAGTAATAGCTGTTTAATTCTCTATAGAAGTATATTAGAATTCAGCTTTTTGGGACCATTGGGTACTTCCTGTTTGGAAGCAAGGGGGGGAGGGGTCACTCGGTCCAGTTCTCATATACAATCAATGGCTGAAACCATGTAGAAAATGACTGTTTTTTTTAAAAAAGTGACATCTAAAACAGGCTATTGTATTTGATCTTCTCTAAATTGATGCCAAATATTTTCTGAGTATTACTTATGGAGGAACAAATTTTCATGTGCAAAGTAAAAAAAATAAAAAAAACAAAAATGTTTAATAGGCTGATTGCGGTCGTATATTTTTTTTCACAATGGAGGTGATTGTGCCAAAATGTAGGTAATTTATAAAACAAGACAAAAAAAAACATAACTCTTTAAAGGCTTTTCTCCTTTTACAGTTTGGAAAAAATGCATTAAACATCATAGTATTTTGATCCCACTTTCAAAAAAACCTCCTTATTCATTAGAAGCACATTCATTGGATAAACCTTTACTGACACAATGAGTTCTCTGATATTATGTGCAGTTTTGGATGTCAGTTTTATGTCATTGAGGCTTATCAAGAACTCAGCTTACAGTATTACAACTCTGGAATTTATAAAGATTCAAGTTTACAAGTATTACAATTTTTTTCACAGCATTACCAAACATTACCACGCCTTAATGATGTTCTTTATAATAATTTCCTATACAAACCTGCAGATATTTTGGGGATGTACCCCCTCCCTCCTCCTCCAGATTGTTGTTGTTGCTCTAGCTTTTTGTGAAAAAACGTAAATAAATATATAAATCCTGCTATTTTAATAAGTTTGAGGATATTTATGTTGGTCTCAGTTTATTTATATATCTGATCATGAATAAGTTTTCATTTAAATTTCATGTCTTAATGTACTTCTAAGCTGTCTGTTTTACTTGAATGCAATAAACTGTTTTATTTGAGATATGTTTTTTTTTCTCTAGTACATTAGGAATCATCTTTAAACATCTATTTTAATGCTTGTTTCAAAGCACGAGTCCACTTGACTGACATGAAGCTGGTTCATCAGCTGACGGACCTTCTCAAGGAGCGAGTCATTCTGCAAGTTGAACTGAAATAGATGGAAAGACGTTTTAGATCCAACTTTAAATGTAATGTAAGCACATTTTTAGTTTGGTTACAATAATCCTTCATTACTTCCAAATTTAGACATACATACTAATACACGATTGAATAATACATGAAAGAACACATAATACATGATTAATGCTTGCAGACTAACTCACCTTCACTGCATATTTGTAAAACAGTTTGGCTTCCTGTTGCCGGGCAGACTGCAAACAAAAGATTCAACAGACAATTAGTTCAGCTGCATCTTAAGGGGATCACGGGTGTGTCTTGCGGTTCCCTTGTCGCTCATACGGTAACCTTAAGCGACGTCATGAAAATGGAACATACCATTGTCGTGTGTGGTAATGAAGTATTTGTAAGGATAATGTAAGTTATGACGTACAGGGTGATGCTGTCAAATTGCGTCGTTCGTAAGGTGAGCATACTGGCTTCTAACTGACTTGCCTGTAGGATGTCCACACACACAACACTTTGATTGTCTAATTTCCTCATTTCTCACAGACAGACTGCAAGCACACAACTCACAACTCACAACTCATCACTTAAAAAGGCCCCTTACACATTGTGCAAGATTCGGGAGTTGAAAAAAGGATAAATCCTAACAACACGCCTTGCCTCACCTACTTCTCACCCTTACTTACCCTTCGTCCTTGTTTAAGCGTTTGCTACAACCTACACACAGCATGCTCTTAGAAAAATGTGCTTGAACAATTTTGCTCTGTGGGCTCACTGAGTGGTTTCCTGCAGAACCCATTTCGGTTTGCCCATTTTTCACCTGTAGCCAACCAAACGGACAGTTGTGACTAAAGCATTAGTCTTACATGACGTGGCAGAAAATGACTTCTCTTCTTCACATTTACAAATCAAATGATAATTCTCTGTGTATGTTTTGTAAAATAATGTCAGATGTGTCTTTGTGTCTGAATAAAGTATACATTTTGGCATATTTTCCTTTTAACTAAAGACACATGGTAAAGAGATGATGTGAATTGGAATTTGGACAGGCTGTCACTGTGTTTAGATTGTTTACTGACCTTAAGGCAGATCAGAGACAGATAAGCCCACACTTCTGCATTCTCTGTATTCAAGTGGTTCGCCTCAGTCAAAGCTTCCTCCGCTTCTTTAAGCTCCTGCAACTACACAGACAGAAAACCAATGTTTAACATCCTACAAGGCTTCAGTCAGGATTGATCTGGTTATGCTGAACGCTTGAGTATTTTCTTAAATTGTGTTTCCAATGATTCTTATTTCTATTAAATCCCCACATTTAACAGTAATTTTTTTGTCTTTTCTCTTTCTTGGCTTATTTATCTTTAGTGACTTCTGCTGAACTGAAGCAAACAACCCAGCAAGTTTAAGTAAAAATGTATTAAATTTTACGTGGTAACAGGCGGTGCCCAGACCCAGCCAGGTGAGGCATGATGGCGACTGCTCACAAGCCTGCAGGTAGGTCAGTTTGGCCTGAGGAAACTGAAAGGACACAAAGACGGCCAATTATTTAAGATGTATGGTTACAGCTTTTGATGCTCTCCAATATATTTCAGATAACACAATCTGGGATTACATTTGGGCATTTGTTTTTATTACACACAGAGTTAATGGGAATATATCCAGTTTTTTTTTTTTTAAATCACAAGTTAACTTGTAAGGAACCCTAGTTCCTAAATCCACAAATGTGTCAAGTGGTCCTGTGGACATCAATAATACTTGACTGGTCTCTGACCTTCTCCTGCATGAGATAGATGGATCCCAGGCGAAGGAAAACCAGATGAGAGTCTGATGGATTCTTGAGGATATTGAGACTCCACTCATAGCTCTCCATGGCCTCATTGAACGCACCTTGCAGGAAGTGGCAGTGACCATTGACAGCCCAAACATCTGCATCCTAATGATAAATAAACAAAAAAAAAGCACAAACTTTTAAAAAAAAAGTTTTTTTCATATAAAACATCTCCAACATGTTCCTGAAATTTTAAGATGTTCCAAATTTGCTTTGCTAAACCTAACTGTTTGGGGTAAATTATTACAGAATTCTTAATATATAACATTTTTTAAATATGCATTTACTTTTTCCTTTTCAACCAAAAATTCAAACACAATTTTAAGGTGTCACAGGAGTCTTCTATCATAAATATATCACATTAATCTGAACATTTCTGCTACTAGAGTTACTGAACTCAAGGGTCTTGTTGCTTCATTTTCTTTACAATGTAACTATGGTAAATATACAGCAGAGATTGCACTTAGGAATGTTTAGTGTTGGTGATGAAGATGATAACAACCTAATCAAAACCACCAGCACATGTTGGGTTAAATCTGTAGCATCTTTACATGTCTTAGCTCCTATTCAGTCTCACTGAAGTTTGCAGGAAGCTGCAGCTACGACAAGCTAATGTCTGGATAAATGTGACAACTAATCAAAGACTTCAGACTGATCTCTGATCATTTTTTAAAACTATTGTTAGTGTTCCCAGTGGCCTTTTAATTATAATTATACTGTTTTTAGGCAAAATCAAAAAACCTCTGAGGTTTTTCAGGACAGTTTTTGCAGAGCGGCAGTAGTTCATTAGATATTCATGTCTGAGTAGTGGGCAGACATTACTGTTGACACGGAAGGAAATTGGGCCTCACTTCCCATTATTCTTTTGTTTACACTCTCTCCACCATCCCGACTTAACATTACCAGGGCAACATGAATGGTGAGCAATATTGGAGCTATCCAGCTATACAGTTTTGAGCCAAATACCAGCTCAGATGAGGAAAACAAAGACGTACATGGATCTATTTGTCTATAAGTGGACACAGCAGAATGGAGCAAAGAGCTTGTCGCCTGACGATTGTAGTTTGTACGTCAAGTTTTTCAAATGGTATTCTTTCGTCTGCTTCTGACTCACCTCGATTTGAATAAAGAAACACTCAGAATTGCGGTTTTATTTTTAATTTACGTAGTATGTCTTCCACCATGACTAAAATATCACAAGAACATGTTAAAAACACCAAAAACAAACACAATTTTCATGGGAGTGGATCTTTAAAAGAAACAGTGCAGACTCAGCAAAGATTACTATTTGTTAAGAGCACAGTTGCTGTAAAGGAGTACCTCATTTGTGAGCAAAAGTGCTTCCTGCAGGCTGGCAGCAGCACTGCTGTGGTCACCTTTGAGCAGCTGCAGCTTGGCCAGAAGAACAAGGTAGGACAAACTACGGCCACCTTCGGAGCACAGAAGTTCCTGCGATAAAGCATGCTCTGCCATCTGAAAAAAAAGCATAAAACCAATTATTTCTTTATTTGTCTTTTTATTTATATGTATTATTCTCATTTATTCATTTGTTTATTTATTTCTTTTATGTATTTATCCATCTGTCCATCCACCTTCTTCCGCTCATCCGCGACCGGGTCGCGGGACAGCACCAGTCTAATTAAAGATGCCCAGAATTCTCTCTCCCTGCTCCCCTTGGGGGGACCCCGAGACGTTACCAGGCCAGCCAAGAGACGTAGTCTATCCAGCTTTTCCTGGGTCTTCCCTGGGGCCTCCGCCCCATTTATAATTATTTATCTATTCTTATATTTATTTATATTTTACACATGTAATTGTAGAGTTAGATAAGTTCATTCTTCTGTGACAGTACTAGCACATCGCCTGTCTGTCCTGGGAGAGAATCTTTCCTTCATAGACACTTTTTTCCCCCAAGATAGGGTATTTTTTTATGACTTTTTCCTCATTGAGAAGGAGGGTCTAAGGGCAGGGATGCCAGTTTAGCTTCATCTGTTTAGTTTAGTTTAGGAACCAGCAATTGTTTCTATTTTACGACTGACTTGATACTCTTTGCAGAAATACCTATGTGAAGCTCCTTGAGACGGCTATGGTTGGGATATGGGGATATTTAAATAAAACTGAATTGAATTTTATTCATTTATTTATTTGTTCCTTTGTTTATTAATATGTATTTATTCAATAACTTTAGATAAACACATTCTTTGGCAGCAAATTTTAATTTGAGAACTGAACAAATGACAGAAGCCAAAGTCAAACTGTCTTCATGAATACAAAGAGGTTTTAAAGTGTACTGTCATGGGGATCTTGGGTTACCATATATTAAAAATAATCAGAAGATAAAAAAGGTTATTTTTGGTCTCAGTTTGACCAGCGTGTGTCTGGAAAACCCCTGGTGCTTCATGTGTTTACCTGTAGGGCATTGTTTTCCAGCAGGAACTGAACTGTTTGTGTATAAATTGTAGATGCAAGTTTACTGGGGGCAGATCTGCTGTCAACCTGTGCTGGAGGCTCATCACAGCCCTCTGAGTCCTGGTCTGGAGTCTCTGCGCCTGGCAGGAAAACAAATCATCCCTGTCAGGAAAAGATCTGCCTGCAGTTCAGGTTGACGTTTACCTCAGGCTGAGATTGAGAGTCAGAACCTAAAAAGGTGGGACAAGTTTCGCCCTCCATTGGTACTTGTCAGCAACAAAAACCATAATTGTAGCTGTCAGAGAAGGCTGTATCATAAACATTTCCTATTCACTCGTTTTTTTTTTAGTCCTGCACCTCACCTTCCACAGTGGTAGGCTGCAACGGCACGGCTGCATTTCCCCCCTGTTGGTCGGTGTCTGTCTTCTTTTGCTCCTTGTTGTCTTCTTCTCCTTCGAGTCCTTTGCTCTTTGCTTCATCTCTTCTCAGCAACTTCTTGGCCTCAATTAAAGCCCATTCTGCCAGAACTGGTTCATTCTGGCTCTCGTGGAACAGACCTTAACAGAGAAAACAAATATGCACACAGAAAATTACATTTTTCCCAGCCATAAATCAGGTTATAATGAGAATAAAAGTAAATACTAAGCATTTTTGCCTGCAATTCATTATCTGAAAACATAATGCGTCTGTATATGCAGATTAAATGCCTGTATTAAAAAAACCTGCATATCAGTTTACTTCAACTCAGCTTTAATCATAAGAGTCTTGTACAATAATTCGTCATATTTTCATGTCATTCATTGTGTATAAGGTCATAGGGTGGCAAATGGTGGGTTGGTTTTGATTTCAATTTTTGTGAATAGGTCTTCTTCTTATGTAAAGCACTTACCTCAAAAAGCTGAGAAGCGTTTTTTTATAAATCGAGTTTGAATTGATTTGAGTGGATTTCCTCTCAAGGATCTCTGTGACTGTTTTTCACATTTAAATCAGTCAAGACAAACATCAAAACGCTGCAGTGTTTAAAATTCACTTAGTCTATCTAAACCTGACACTTTAATGCATAATATTGCATGCAAATAGACCCAAATGAAGGTATTTCTATTGCTGGAGTGGCTTGCACCACATTTAAAGGGGACAGCTGCGATCTTTAGCATCTGATTTTGGTTCAAGTGGAATCAAATAAAGAAAAAAAAGGCAAAGGAATGCTGAACACTTACCTAACAGTGTCCATGCTGGTACACTTGGCGGATCAATGGTAGTGGCTCGTTCCAGGAAGGTCTGGGCTTCTTTGTAACGCTCAAACATCAAAGCTAAGACTCCCAACATCATCATGCTAAACAGTAAAAAGAGTAAAAAGTTTTTTGCCTGGCAAGTCAGTTATAAGATTATGCAGGTGCTTTATTGTGATGCAAATAAAAAGGTTACATATATAGAGAGGCATTTGTGTGAGTCACTTTTCATTTATTTAGTAAAACAGAAAAAAAGGATTACGTTCTTTTTTGGACAATAAATTTCTCCGGATTATAAGTCACAAGCGCGAAAAAAGCGCGAAAAAAAATCACTAATAAGTTGCACTTTTGGGAGAAATGTATTTCACAAAAAAGAGACCTAGAATGGACATTTCACCTGGAAAGCAAATCATGATAATAGAACAGAGGACAATAATAGACTGAATATATGCACGCTTAGCTACCATAACCTCATTTAACTTAATGAAACATAGAAGTATTTGAATACGTTTTTTTTAGGACATCGTTTCTGCAGAGCGGCAGGAGTTCATCAGGAAGTCACTTCAAAAATTTGGGCAGCAAGGAAGCCAGCGCTTATTTCCCGTGATCCTTTGTTTACCCTCTCTACAGGTAGCTCCACACAACCTAAACTTCACATTAGTAGGAAACAAAAAGGGCGAGCAATATCGAAGCTATCCAGCTGTACAGTTTTGAGCCAGATTCTAGCTCAGATGAGGAAAACAAAGACGTACATAGATCTTGTTGTCCACAAGTGAATGCGTCTGAATGGAGTGGAGCGGGAGCTGGACGATTGTGGTTTGTACGTCACAACTACAAGAATTTTCAAATGACATTTTTTTTATCTGCTCCTGATTCACCACGATTTTGATTTCCAAAAAACTGAGATGCCGTTATAATCTTAGATTTCTTTGTATATGTCCTCCATCATGAGAAAAATGCTACAAAAACATGTTAAAAACACCATTTTCATTAGAGTGGGTCTTCATAAAGCTTTATTTATTACAAGAAAAGCACTTTTCCTGTGTTGCAACTCAAAGCGTTCATCTCTTAAAAACAGACAACAAAATGCAAAAAAGAGAAAAAAAAATTAGCCCACACCTTTGCCCCCCTTCCCCTCTGTTCACACATTACCTCACACACAAAACATACAGGTACAAAAAAGAACTTGAATTATAAAAAAATATAATAGCATAACCATAGCATAAAGAACATGCTAACAAGTCAACTCAACTCTTCATATTACTTTGAATCATGAAATCCATTAAATTCTTGATCGCCTGTGTCGCTTTGGAACAAGGCTGCGACTTATACTTCTGTGATGGTGTCAGTAGCTGATACTGATACATGCATCTACAGTGCCCCCTAGTGGTTGCTGACAATTTTTTTTAATCACATAAGTCTCATCACTGACCAAATTATTAAAAAAAAAGACTTATACTCTAAAAACTATATGGCAAACTGGATCCCCCAGAAAAAATCTAGATTACTTTGTTTATTGTTCAACAGTGTTGGAGAATTGGCTCCCTTTATGATACCTTCCCTAAAACAGAGGAGTCCAGGAACTGTCCTTTGTTTTTTTCAAGGTAAAAACTTTCCATTTAGTCACTGTTTAGCTATACAAACACAGGTATCATTTCACAAGTTGTACTCACCTGGGTTGGTGTGCTTGGTTGGTTGCTACGGCGTCATAGAAACATTCTTTTGCCTTTATGTAGTCTTTGGTCAACATGAACAGAGTACCCCACCCAAACTTATAGGAAGCCTCATGGGTGTGCTTTACCACTAGCTGAAAGAGAATTAATGCATACTTTAAAAGCCTTTTATTATTTCATTGTCTTGGTATATGTTTTTTTATTTTTATTTTTTGCACGCTGCATTTTAACTGCATTCTAACTGCAGCGTGCTGTCCAGCAGTTTGCATGCACACAGTACATATCTAAAACCATGTTCCATTATTGTACTCAAGCATAGACACATTCTGTAAACACAAAACTGAACCAACATTTGATTTATGAAACCATGTGAGTCTAAAATACAGATTATTTAATGTTCCTTTTCCAGTTTTGTCGCTTTGTTTATTAATTTTATTTTTACCTCTTCATAATACCGAGCAGCTTGCTGATAATTCCCTGTTAGTTGAGCTTCTCTGGCAAAATGTAGGAGCTGGGAGGAATGCAAGGGAATTTCATCGGGGCAGTCCTCAACAGCATCGCTGCAATAAATCTGATAAAATCAACAAAAAGCAAAACACCAAAATGAAATTAAGAGTTAAAACGCAGCTTCACATTTATCAAAACAGGTTTGCTTTTTTTTACCTTGCTAAGAGCTACATGCATCTCATCCACCAAGTAAACGTAAAGTTTGCTTGCAAATTCTTTTGACTCCTGAGGGTCAATGAAAGCATCTGTCTGCCGCAACTTATCTCGAACAATCTTCATAATTGCATGCTGCAGGAAAAACAAGAAACAAACCTATATAGAAGCCTAATAATCAAGAAAATCTGCAAGTTTTTGAAACTTGCTTTTTTCTACCTTAAACTTCTCATGGAAGGAAAAGTATCTTCCAGAAACATTGAGCGCTCCCATCAGCTGCTTTAACATTTGTTCCTGGCTTTTGTTTTGTGTCAGCTCGCGGGTTGTTCCGAACAGTTCATTATATTGTTGCGATATCACATCTACCGCATTACCGACTTGTTTGTGGAATTCTAGAACTGCCTGCAACAGAAGACACCAACAAAAGAGTTCAGAAAAAGAAGTTGGTCACCTTGTGACTGTGTTTATATGAAAGCGAGTCAAATGCTGTTACTTTTTCTGCTTTGTTTGGACCCTCTGGTGGCAGAGGTCTGGGAGGGATTAAAGCCTTCAGCCTGCAGAAAAAAAGGCACATTTTAAAGACCAACTTTGACGAAAATTGTGTTTTTTGGTGTTTTAATGTTATTGTGGCATTTTTCTGATGATGTAGGAAATCCGAAGCCAAAGCAGAACCAAAAAGCCTGTTGTCATTCACAATTTACAGGTACAAATCGCAAAAAAATGTTCATTTTGGGTGTGACCCTCTCCAATGACCTCAGCTGGCATTCAAATCCCAGCACTATGATTAGGAAGGCTCGCCAACGTCTATGGGAATTCACTGAAAACAAAAGCATTCTTTTAAACTTTTATTAAGTGGGTTTCATCAAAAGGTTTAAAAACATCTCAAATAAATAAAAAAATACACTTTTCTGTCAATTATTTGATGTGAGCTTACAGGGTTAAAAAGTGAACTCAATCAGGAACAATCTTACCTCATTTTATTAAGAACATTTACAGAGCTAGTTCAGGGTTTCATTACCTACTGGCCACCTCCTCTGGAGATATTTGTGCCACCAGTGGTTTGTCCAAGGCTATTTTAATGACAATGAAGGATTTGGCCTCCAGGTACATCTGTCGTTGACATGCAGAAAACGGAACGTTAGAGGGAATGAGTAAAAACAAGCTTTTGAACGAATGTGAGCGATATTTAGTTTGGGCTTGTCAGTATTAACAGTACAGAGGGATGTGATGCTATAGAGGGAATCTCACATTTCCTTCCACGTTGAGTTGTAGATCATTCTCAGCCAGACTGGCATCAGTTTCATTTGCTGCCATTCTGTTGCTGCCGGAAAGCTGCTGGGGCGTTTAAACACACGTTTGAATGACAAAACCTTTCCTGTACATGAAATGATGTGAGTCCTCAGTGTTGGAGTGATGCTTTACAATAATCCATTATTTATTTCTGTAGCATAATAGTGAAAGACACTGCAAATAAATTCATAGAACACTTAAACGGAGTGTGCGTTCACTTACTTTTGCTTTTCAGTGAATTAAAAATGTTTTTTTTAACATTTTAAACGTTAACAATCAAAGATTTAGCATACTGGCTGTGTTTCTTACTTGTTGTTGGTCAGTGGGTGAAGATGGCAAAAGAGATGACATTTGTGAGAGGGACATTGGTGCTTTTTTTTTCAATTCTGTTCAATTGCATCAGAAATGTAGGCGATAAAAGGGCTTATGCTGTTGTAAACATACCTTTGTCCTCAGTTACACTTAAAAAAATATCATAAGCCATGTCCACCATGCTTACTTTGAGTTTGGCAGTTTTGTGTTGTCATCCTCTTTGAAAAACGCCACATATAATACCTTAGTCCCACTCTGATCATGTTTTGATCTATGGTAAAAGGGGTCTTTAATTATGATTGTATCATTTTTAGCCAAAATAAAAAAAAGCTGTTGCTTTCAAGGACAAATTAGAGACATAAATCCAGTCGTCTATGAGTAGATTAATCAGAATGGAGCAGAGCGAGAACTCGTGGCCCAGTCATTGTATTTGCTATGAGACAAATACGATCTTTTTCAAGCACTATTTTAAAATAAAGAAACAATTTTAATACAGAAATACTCAGACATGTCATTTTAAACTTAATTTACTCAATATATCTCATCCATCCTTAGATAACTGCCACAAAAACAGGATAAAAACACCAACATTCTCATCAGAGCGAATCTTTAAGATTTGCTCAGCTGCTGGACCAAACAAAGATTTTCTAGGCAATACCTATACCTGTTTTTCTGCATTGTAATTATCCTTCACCACATAATATGAACTACATAGTCTATTGGCTGAATAGTAAAGTCACTATGCTTCATCATACTCATCTGTGCTGCACTCTCTGTATGTTGGGTCATTTTAAAAGACAGTGAAACTTCTGGATTTAGTTTGGTGACTTTAAAATTGTTCTGTAATGCAAAACAGTTCTGGTCACTCAAACTGTAAGGTAAATGATTACTTGGACACAACAGTAGCACATAACCAGTATAGAAGTACAGTTTAGAAGTACCTTGGTTGGCAGAGAGTATGGCTACATCAAATGAATGTGTTCTACTTCTTTTGGGAAAAATGTAGTGTACAGGATTTTTAGCCAACCGATCTTGGCCAATCAAGAAACATCTCTGACCTTCTTGGCCGGCTCTTTGGGATCCTTGGCTGCTATGTAGTTCCCATCAAAGTTCTTCCCAGTTCTTTTTTGTGTTCCAACAGCCGAGTTGGCACGAGATTTGGCCTGATTGGCTGCTGCCTTAGCTTGCTCCTTCAACACACTAACACTCCTTTTGGCCTTGTAACAACGGAAATAAAAAATGACAAACACAGTTTAGAAAGAACTTGCCGTTGAAACTAGCCCATAACGGGTGTTAGGCATGCTGAATATCCTTTAAGTTGGTCACGGACAATAAAATCACGCTCTCAGAGGTGTTGATGTGTAACCTTATTTAGCAGCTCAGCCTCAGAGAAGGCCTGAATGGCATATGCTCCTCTGATACAGCTGACTCCAGGATACAGCAGCGGTCCAAAGTCCACATAAGCCACACCATGGAAGGGTATGTCTGAGTTGTCACTACCCAGCTACAAACACATGAACGGTCCATTCAGGTTAATCCTGTAACTCTTGGTTTCCAAATGACCACTCAAGCTGCATTTTGTTATTGTTTGTCATAGTGTTATTGACTGAAAACATACAAAAAATAATTACGCACTAACCTTTGCTAATGGAAAAGTTGACCTCATGACTTCCACTGGCCACAGTCTGCTCTCAACAATCTTCTGCTGCAGTCTAGAAAGCAGGTGAATAATGTGACTCGTCGTCATTTGCATGTACAGAGAGTATCCCCTGTGTTGTCTTGTGGGATAAAAGTGGCCCACTACCATATTTAGCTGTTAGGGGTGCAACAGTTCATCGACTAATCGATTGATAATCCTACAATCCAACCAGATCGATCTGTCTGAGGCAACTAGTGTGCTCCTAATCTTTGATCTCTAGAGAAATGATATAAAATATATAATCACATAAACTTTCCTTTTATTCTTCAACTTGCAAACAAATGAGTCCAACCCCTGGAAAGAGAGTGCTGCCAATACTCTTGCAATGCATCTTAATCTTCAGTTGAAAAAGGAAAGACTTATTTCAGTTTATGACGGCACTGCCATGCCATCAAACTAACAAGAGTTTCAGTTTTATCTGTGGTTTTCAAGCCTTCTTGTGTGCACTGTCATTTTAATCTGCAGTACAATGTGCTTGTTGCTGCACTGAGGTGTTGTCAAGTTGATGGAGGTTTTTGTTTTTCTTTGCAGGTGTCAACAGTTATTGTATGCCTGTGAGTTATGGTTTTCATTTGCAGCACGCATCGAGGTTTCTTGGCCACTGTGCATTTTGTTTAGATGCATCTTATAAATACAACCAGAAATATAACTTTCTTTAGCAAAAAGTGGTGGTTTGTAATACAGTGTATTGAAGAAGCTGCTCACCTGCAGCTGGGGACACCCTTTACCTGCCAGCTTGATGCTAGAAACCCAAATTCTGGGTTATTTGAAAGAGGTGAAGAACAAAAGCAGCCCAAATACAAATTTGAAATGTTGACCATATCTGGGTAATATTTACAGTGTTATGTACAAAAAGTAATGATATTTCTGCATAATAAAATAAAGGAATGGAAGATACAAATACAATTCCAAAAAAATAACAAATGAAACATTTTGGAAAACAAAAGTAATTTCCAGAAATAAAAATGCCATGTTAAAAAAAATCAGACAAAAGAAGAAATCTTCAATAGGTTTTTTTCATGCAGCATAGTTATATATTTTCTTTGAAATAGTAAAACACCAAAAATCTGCCTACATTAAGTGTGCATGAGCTTTTAAAGAACAGCAGAAAACTTTTTTCTAAGCAGAAATACAAAAAAGGTCTTTCTAGTTTACCTGGATGCTCCTCCTGCATCTAGAAAGCAGCAGATCTCAGAGTCCCAGCTCACCCTGCTCTTTGTGGTTTCTGCCTCATGGTAAAACACTTGATCCTGCACACAGGTATTCATGTAAACAGCTTGTAAAATTTGCTATTCAAGCCGCCTCCCAAATTGCTTGATATTGTCAATAAAATGTGGTATTTGTGAAAGTTTAGACACTTTTTGCAGAAACAAAACGTCTGCATGTGTGACGTGTGTTTTTGGTTACCTCTTTACTGGTTAGTTGTTCGTCGTTTTCTGGTTGCTCTGACTGTACATCATGCAGGAGGTAGTTTTTAGGCACAGACACAGTCTGTTGGTACATCATTTTCTTTTTATCGTCGTCTCCTCCTGGTTTTAGTTGTCCTTCAGAGAACATCACAACCTGATCTTGCTAAAGGATGATGGGTTTAAACAAATTATTTTCTGAAACAAATGAGGAAAAAAAAACAAGTGATGGCTAAAATTACCTCTGCAGTAAGAGGGACTTCCAGAGCAGCAGCGTATGTGACAGGAGTGGGAACAGGAACCCAAGACTCGGGGACAGAATAGACTGCATCCAGAGTTATTTTCAGGAAATTGGAGGAAGACAGTTCATCCTCAGATAGCAGTGGATTAGATACACTGACAAATATATCCAGGGTCGGTTGCTAAAAAGGATCAAATGATAAAATACAAGGATGTTGTGTTCGTTTCTTTTAAGAAATGCTGTTTTTGTCTCAAATTAAAACAAGGCAGTGACAGTTACATGCTTTGCATTAGATGTCTTAAGGTTGTAACTTATTTTTAACAAAAAACACAAAAGGCAGCACTGGCCTTGAGTTTTAAGTAAAAAAGTTGAAATGTAAATTTTTACATTTTCCCTGGAAGGATTACCGAAGTGTTGTAATTTTCTAAAAAGGTTCTGGAAAAAAACACAAACAATAACTTACTTAAAAACACATTAGTACAGCACCTAAAGCAAACTACCTGTCAGGATTCAGCCAGCTCCACCTCTGACCACCAGAGGGAGCCCTCACCCGAGTATTGACCTGAACTCACCAGCTGATTCTAATTCTCTCATCAGTGTTATGTATATTAGCCTGCTCACCCCTGTAATCCTCGTGAAGTCTTATTTTGCCTGGCAGACAGTCTGAGCGTTTATGGTCCTTGTTTGTTCTCCTGTGCTTTGACCTTGCCTGTCTCTCGCCTTCCTGCCTCGCCTTTGTGTTTTGACCCTTGCCTGCATTTTTGACCTCGTCCATGTCTTGCTCATGCTCTAAATGATTAAACTGGTTGCACATGGATCTGCATGTAAAATTAAAACTGCAAGCAGCTTTGTATTACCCCTCTACCCGCCCCCTTCAATCTGCCCTCACTGGTTACATGTCCCTTACTTTCCCCCTCTGCCCCTACTACCCACGTCAGAGCTGCTAGTGAAATTCATGATTTTTTTTTCAAAATGGTGCCTTTTCTGGTGGTTTTACCTCCATAGCAACCATATTTTTTTTGGTCACCTGGGGAAGACAAATAGATCTATGTCATTTTTAGAAAAATCATTAAAAAATTCATGTTTGGATTTCATGGCAAAGGGTTTTTTTTTTTTTTGTTAAAATATTAAAAAAAATTTAAAAAGTGCGAATAACAGGTGCAATCGCTCCAGCTCCGTGGGCCTGTGATGTTTTCTTATTTTCACCTAGACAATAATAAAAAGATCCTCCAGTTTTATTTTTCTTTTCCCCTCTTGATTTAATGCCCAAACTGGGCCACAGACAGACAAAAGTAACGTTTAAGACAGCCGTCAGGCGCAGCTATTGCTGCAGGAGTGAAGTACACTGCAGCAGGAAAGACTCCCAATGATTTGGTGAACCCAGATACGGCGAGGTGGTTGCCAGCGTCTGTCTCTAGAGCTCTCCAAAACATATAAACCAAAGGTTCTCGCTCAACATCATCTATGTTTTCCATGATGTGGCAACAAATGAAGTCCAGAAAAACTTTGGTGTTTGCTCCGCGGCCATGGCGTCAAGCGGTACATTTGACGCGTATCAAAAGAGAGGCGGCAGATGCAAATTTGACCTCCATGCTGCTTCCGGTGTGAATGCACCATAAGACTTTTCAAAATCAACAAACTTTTTCAACAGTTTCTTCCAAGTAGCGTTCCAATGACGCTCAAGGAGTTCTGAGATCAAAACTCTCAGCAGTTTACATTTGTAGAAGGCAAAAAAAGTCTAGTTTTTAATTCAAGATGGCAACCTCTTTCCAAGGTCAAAGGTCAACAAAACTTCAGTTGCAGGTGTAGACTTATGATGGCATCTGTACATGTTAGTGAATATTGCTTCAGCAATTGTTTTTCTTTTTTCTTTTTCCTATATGATGGGAAAATGTGAAAGCCACCAAACTTCACACTTTGCCATTAAATGGTAGTAAAGCTGTAGGGTCTATGGCCATCAAATAATAATTTTAAAATCGTCTTTGGATACCCTGACACTAGTGTTTTTTATTTCGTTGGTAGATTTCCTTTTTTTTTTTTTTTTTTTTATGGGAGCCCCATAAGAGATATTGGCCCCATTCTCTCTCTGTTTTATGTTTTAGCTCACTGTGGTTTGTCAAAAGGTTTGTGCAAATGTTTGTGAGCTTTTGACTATGTGGCAGGGGTGAAATTTAAAGGCGCAGTGAGGAAAATGAATTGTGAAAACAATATAATCCTTGCGATCCGTCAACTTTTGGTACCAAATGAAATTTGTGCCATTCATATTTGTAGGAACAGCAAACATGTAATCACTGGTATCTATATTGTTGAGCTTAATTAAATGATACACTTGCAGGATAACTAACCAACCTTATGACTGAAGCCCAGCTGGGAATCTCTGATGGTGGAGCTGTTCACTGGATTGACTGGAAGAATGGATGAGAAACTGCTCTGACCTGTCCACATACAAATATATTTATGTAAGTTACCATTCCAGTCCCACGAAAACCATTCTTTTAAAATGAACAACAGTTGCACCTTGCAGAAGGGGCATTAGTCCTAGACCTGCTTGGCCCAGCACAACAGTATTTATCTTGGATTTCTTCTCTTCAGGAAGGAGCTCCAGAACTGTAACTAAACACATGAAAACAACTTTCATTCAGATAAACTTTATGCAAATCAAGACTGAAACCTCTCAATTAAGTGGTTTACATGTAAGTAAAGTGATGCTATTTCATATTATTTTCCTTTTAATCAGGCATAAGTTATACAAAGTTGTACAAAAACGTCAATACATTTGTGATGGAGATATTTTACTGATTTAAGGCTTCGACAGTATTATGTGGGCATTGTCAGCTACAATGACAGAAAAAAATGTATTTCAAAAAATAGCCCTGTCTTTAGTTTCTTCACACACACTAAGCTCACTTATGACTGGTTTTTGGGCAATGTTGCTCCAAGTCTGAGCGTCACTCGGTAGATGTAGGAGGAAAGTAAAATTGTAGTCAACTTGATGCCCGTCAGGGTTCCCTCGCTTCTTCTCCGACTCTCCCAGAACCACTTCATCGAATGCAGCCTGCAGAAAGCTCTGAAAATTGCCTGCCTTTCGTCCATGCTGAAATGAGAAGACACAGTTCATACCACTGATGAGGGGTGTTTTACTTCTGATAGTGTACCGACAGTTCCGCCTTGTAAAAGTATTCAACCCATTGAATGTTTTTGCCTATTTTTGCTGTCATAACCCATTTTTGGTCAGTGAAATCTGTGAAGTCTTTTTCACACAAAAATATGACACAAAAAAAACTTTAATGTCAAAGTGAAAACAAATTTCCACAAAGTAATGTCAATGAAACAAAAATATATAAAAAGAAGTTTATTGTTTTACATAATTATTCATCCCCTTCAAGTTAGTTTTTAGTAGATGCCCTTTTGGCTGCTATTAAAGCGCTGAGTCCAAGTGTATAAGTCTCTATCAGTCGTTTACTTCTTTACATTTTTGCTTCTTTGTTTTTGGCAAAATTGTTCAAGTTCCATCCGGTTGTGCACATATTGGGCATGACCCACAGAATGTCTATTAGACACCTAAAAAACATCTATGGCAAATGTTTACAGGACATTTCTGACAACTTTATTATGTTATTCTATTAGATGTGTTGTGTTCTGAAAGACGTCTACACTTGGGATATGTTTAATGTATATTACAGTTAAAAAAAAAAACATTTAATAGTTTAAATAATAAATAGGTCACAGAAACTTGCATCAAAACAACAATCCAACATCTATATTTCTGTTTAGATATTTAACTTGTCACATAACTGAACACAATGACGGTAAAAGGTTTAATCCATTGTCAGAGTGGATTATTATTAGAATGAGTTAAAAGCACATTTTCTGATCTTCTGCTGCACAGAGGCAAAGTTCTATAAGTATAGACTTTTACATGTATAGATTTGGGGAAAATTGGACTCTACACCAATGTTGTCAAGTTTCTTCTTGATAGTAATAAGAGAAAAAAGGATGACGACACAAAAATCCCAATGATAGAAACATGTTTGACTGAGCTGTTCTGTTTTATATTTATTTTTATTCTAATAGACTTCTACAAATATCCAAAGATTAAATGTCTGCATGTAGATCTGTGGGAGACCTCTATATGCAGAATATTATTTGTAGACATTTAATGGAGTAACAAAATAGTTGTCTGAGATTTCCTAGTAATAGACATCTACAACAGATTTCTGTTAGATAACTAATAGACATCCTGTGTCTAGTGGGAAGAAACTACCCAAATGAACTGTTTACAACATGCACGGCATGATGGAACTGCATTGCAATTAGCTTGACCATGGAGTCTTCCACATGCCTGTCAGCAAACTCTAATGATTGACTAATTTATGAAGACATTCAACGGGGTGAATACATTTTTCAGTATTGTTTATTATCTATCTACTGTTTGTAAAAGTGCTATGGTAAGAACATTACCCCTTTGTGGGATCAATAAAACTGTATTCTATTCTATTTTATTCTAGTTTGACAAATACCAAATTTATGTTCCTGCTATTTTAAAAAATGTTGGCAATGCAAAAAACAACTACATGTTTTAAGACTAATATCTAGTAATGCAAACAACAGCTGCACATGCCCCATTTTGTTAATAACCTTTAAAAGTAACATGAATTTAGAATGAAAAAAAGAAATGCTGTAATATAAGTGTGTATGTGAGAAAAATCGTAAACTCTTTTTGGCTCAAATCGAACACCGTCGTTTAGTTGACGTCTTTAATGTCCATGTTTACACGTAATTTTATGAACTTACCACGTTATGTCCCTGCTTTACAGCTATTTTTATGACTACATCAGTCTCTTTCGTCCTAGCAGGCGTGTCCATCGCTGATTTTGTTTAAAATAACGACAGGGGAAAACTCCTTCAGTCAAGCTCAGTTGTGTGAGACAACGTGTTTCCATGGTAACACATTCTGGTGGTGGAAGATTTAAGATACCTCGGAATTCACACAATATAAAAGAAAACGTTACTCAAATGTCCAAAACCAACGAGTATGGTATTGATTAGGATGCTAAAACACAACAAAAGCACAAAAGATTAATCAGAGGTGGATAAAATAACTAATGAATTTATAGATCATTTTATAATAAATTTATAAAGATTGTTAGTTTAAAAATGAACGGTGTCTGCCTCTATTACACGCATACCTTGAATGCAACGTTAGACTTTAAATAATTGCATTTTAAAGTAATAAAGCACAAATATTTGTGCATATCACTTCAAAAATTCAATTAGGAAATACATTTTGATCTGCGCACACTTTTTTCCCTCTTTTTTTTTTTTTTTTTTTTTTTTTACATTTTGATCATGTAACCGTGACCATGAAACGGCAGGCGTCCCTGTCTTCACAACAAATGAAAGTGCAGGTTAAATGTCCCAGGTTACTTCTATAATTTACCAGATGGCATTGGAGCTGAGAAAGGTTTCGAGAAATGAAAATCCTTTTTTAGACAATTAAGACATTTGTTTAGCGCATCTTACACATCGATTCTGCAGTTTGTCCACATTTGAGGATTTAAATATCAGACTGTGCTAAAAGTTTTAGATAATATGAATAAAAATGCTCATGTAGTCGGGTATAACCCTTTTATGTCTATAACCATGTATGTTACGGCAGTGAAGAGGCACTGGCATAAAAAGTATTCCTCCGAGGCACAGGTGGCGCTCTAATTCAAGTGTCATCAGCAATCTACGACGAGGAAAACTGTTTCCGGGAGGTTTATTATCAATGATTTTGTTAGTTCTGTGAGATCAAAACACTATTCTTGTGTTTGTCTTTTGAGGTTTTCAAAATGTCGTACAACTACGTGGTAACAGCGCAGAAGCCTACAGCAGTCAACGCCTGCATAACAGGTAAAAATCCTCATTTTTTTGCAGCTATGCCGCGCGGAAAGATGGGCCACCCTGCATGCTAACCGAGCTCCCGCGCTACAGCCTCTGCCTCACGGGCCTGTGCTCCATGCTAGCTGCTGCTAAAACCGAGTGTTAACTTTTACACTTCGTCGGAGTTTACTGACTTTGTGGTTCACAGGGAAAACTTTTAATGCTTCCTGAAACACACAACGGTTAAAATACTTAATTTTTAATTTTTTACATTTTTCGGTTTAGCGACAACTGTTGACGTTTGTTTGGAATATCCGTTCAAAATGCAGTTTCTTCCACGAATAGACACGAGAATACACAACCTCTTCTTTTGCATGCAAAGGAAAGATAGAAAATTGTGTTCACTGGCCAATGAATACGAGCAATGAAGCAGATGAGATTAGATAGCATTAGTGATTAATCTTAGCTCGTTATATGAGATCAGTCAAAAAAGAAAGAAATGTGTTGAGTTAATAAAAG
Organism: Oryzias celebensis; assembly: GCA_014656515.1. Classification (NCBI taxonomy): domain Eukaryota; kingdom Metazoa; phylum Chordata; class Actinopteri; order Beloniformes; family Adrianichthyidae; genus Oryzias; species Oryzias celebensis. The sequence continues at coordinate 25,635,554 of BNCR01000003.1, read as the reverse complement.
TTGTTAGTATAGACTCGATCAGTCTTTATACACCTGAAATATTCTACAGAAAATGATTCACATATTACAACATAATTATCGATAAATACAGTTAATATTACACAGTAAAAAAACAATAGTTGGGAAATTTCAGCTTTGATTGCTATTTTTTTGTTTTATTAGAAATCATTTCAGAATTGGAGGACATGTTAAGTCCGCCGCATCACATTTCAAATAATTCGTTTACAAAAATACCAAAAAAATCTGATTAAATGTACTTGCCTTAAGACCAAATCAACAAAAACTGACAGAATCAATGATTGAAAATCGTTAAAAATACAGAATAAGTCTGCAGTGCCCCAAAAATGCCATTTTGACCTTATGCCACCCACCCAATATCCATATAAAATTTTAAATAAAACTGTTAAAATTAAATTTAAATCAATTTTTTTATTAGTAGTTGTTTTATTGCTATCTCAATATTGTTGTTGTTATTTTACTTGCATACATTAGTAAGTTTGTCCTCTTGGTCATCAGTAACAGCTTAACAACGAGCTTCTACTCACAAGAGAAAGATTTACAACCCTGTTATCTGCAAAAAATTAGTAACAAGGTTGCACCAAGTTTTGATATAATTAAACACAAAATATTTAATTTAATAAAAACTGTATTCTTGGTCTGCAAGCTGATGTAATCAAGCCGTTGACAGTTTATTTCCTATTATTGATGAAGATGTAGCAGGAAATCAGCATAAGTGAAAGTTTACTTTTCATTTATTTTGAAGCCCCAACGCCCTCTAGAATGGCTCAGAATAAATAGGTTTTAATGAGTCGTTTTAAACGTCAGAGATTATCGTTCATGCTTGGTAGTTTTCACTTAATGAATACAAAATGAATAAATATTTTAGTTGAAGCATTCTCTCCTGTGATCCTTCTTTGCTTGTGCAGGTCATTTCACTTCTGCAGAAGACCTCAATCTGCTCATAGCCAAAAACACACGGTTGGAAATCTATGTGGTCACAGCAGAAGGACTACGACCAGTCAAGGAAGTTGGCATGTACGGCAGAATTTCTGTGATGGAACTTTTCCGGCCAAAGGTAAGCATACATTTTTGCTGTCTGGAAATAGAATTGTAGTGTTAGTTTGAGTAACTGATCTCTGTTTTTTGGGGACGTCCCAATCACGGTTTTTCTTTTTTCTTTTGGCTCCAGTTTGGAGTCATTTCATTTTGAGAATCCAACAATGCAAAGTCCAGATCAGATACTTTGGTAACTCGGTTAAAAAAATAAACAAATTTAAAAAACACATTCAGGTTGTCCCCAATTTTTGTTTTACTAACCTTATTTTATCGTTTAGCACTTCAAATCAAAATAGTTGTACTGTATTCTAACACTTTTTGGGTTTCAGGGTGAGAGTAAGGACCTGCTGTTCATTCTCACATCCAAATACAATGCTTGCATCCTCGAGTACAAACAAAATGGAGACAGCATTGACATCATCACCCGTGCCCACGGGAACGTGCAGGTGGGTCATACCTTGTAATGTGTTCCTCAAAAAGCTGTAGTTAGGTCTGTGGTGGTTTTAGGATCCGAGAACATACCAGCTTTTCTTAAAATGATTTTACCTGTTTGTTTGTTTTTTTTTTTTGCAGGATCGCATTGGACGGCCATCAGAGACGGGAATTATTGGAATAGTGGATCCGGAGTGTCGCATGATTGGTCTGAGGCTGTATGACGGTTTGTTCAAGGTGATCCCTTTGGACCGTGATAACCGCGAGCTCAAAGCCTTTAACATCCGTCTGGAGGAGCTGCAGGTCATCGATGTTCACTTCCTTTATGGCTGCCAGGCTCCAACTGTCTGTTTTATCTATCAGGTACTTATGCATTGCAACTGCATGTGTCACACTTTCATGCACCTCATACATGGGGATTTTATTACTTAAACAAAAAAGAGACTTTCCTTAATTTTGTATTGCTAGAAGTTTCATGATCTTTGATTTTGTCTCGTAGGACCCACAGGGACGTCATGTTAAGACCTACGAGATTTCTCTTAGAGAGAAAGAGTTCAACAAAGGTCCATGGAAACAAGAGAACGTGGAGGCAGAGGCATCGATGGTCATTCCAGGTAGGAAACTGGTTTATTTGAAAACGTTTTGCCACAACTACAACAATCTGTTTGAACTCAAACTAGGTTATATCATATTTTAGGGGTGATTGTTCGTGAGCCGCGAAGAGTAAACTATATTCATATACATCATATCATCATATAGTGCCTTTGGCACACGAAAGAACAAATTATTTATGGAATATGAGTTTTTTTCGTGATTTTTTTTTTCCTACCTGGAAGTATATCAACTCGATTTCTGAGGCTCCGCCTGCCGCTGCGTGTGGGTGCCGTCCATTTCATGACGTCATTCTAGAGACGGCTTTGGCGGCCTGCCTGCATTTCTCCCAAACAAATAAAGATGGGTGTGCGTACCATATATCTGCCTCTAGCAGCCTCGGCCATCGCTACACTGACTCACATCACAAATACACTTGACATCTGCACGACGGTGCCCGACCGAAGGGGAAGGGGGGTCTTAAAGGAGCCTGACGCCTAAAGTAACCAACACCAGTTTGAGCTGGAATTTATTTGAAGACAGGACACAATTGAAAGATATATGATAATGTGCATTCAAAAAAATCAACATGTTTTTTCAATTGCTGATCACCTCTAGCTCCGTGGAGAAGGTAGGGGAGGGGCTGTTGCAGAGAGTACAGATTTTTAGAGGATTATTCAGAAATCTGTGAACAGATCAAATTACCGCATTGAGATTTTTAGTGAGGAATGAACAGTAAAATACACTTAAAAGGTCAAAAAGTTGATTTTTCATGGTACGGCCCATTTAAATCAACTCTCCATTCACACTGAACACAATTTGCGCACCAAATTCACGTCCACCGTCTTTCTTTTAAAATGCGTGAAAGCTGTTGCTTTACATTCGTCCAAAGGCGTTTTAACATGAAGTTCCACTGTGGGAGGAGCTTCTGTCAAAAGCTTTTCCCAGCTTCATCAGGGAGGTGACGGATGATGGGAGATTGAGCTTATTTATTTTGAAAAGCTCTACGAAAGCATCGATGAGCAGTGTACATCTCCATGTGTGGATTCATTAAATCATTCAGACGCTGTGAGAAGCACAGACATGTCAGAATTAAATTAAGCGGCTTATGCATGTTCAAGTAATCTACTTCACTCTGTGACACTGCTTTGTCACACTTCAATGTTTTGTTTTTAAAAAAATATATATATGTTTCATATTTTTTAAAGCATCGATTTTTTATGCTAAAACTGTTTAAAAAGTACCGGTTTGACTCTGACACAGAAAAAAAATCCAGACTGTACTCATACCTTGTGACACATTGAGTTCACCGGCTCACATTCACCTGCTGTGAGTAAAATGTTATAAACTCTCCTTTTTCTGCCTGTATTTCAGTGCCTGAGCCATTTGGTGGAGCTATAATCATAGGACAGGAGTCCATCACCTACCACAACGGAGACAAATACCTGGCCATTGCACCTCCTACCATCAAGGTAACAGAATCAAAGTAGGATTACAGGAGGACTTTGTTTTTTGTTTGTATTTGATGCAACCATCCTTTAAGGGTTTAAGTTTAGACTTATTTTAAACAATGTTTCAGTCATTTATTTTATTTCTTAGTAGAAATATCCATTTGGTTTTCTCTCAGCAATTACTGAAGACTTACGTCGTCTTTACAAGGCAAGAGAGACATCATGCACATTATTGACAAGTTAAATGGGGGTTTTGTACATTTTTTTTCTCGTAGAAAAAAAATAATTGCAGCCTGAAATAAACCAGCCTTTTTAATCTGTGCTGTAAGCATACTAATGCGCCGCTACCTCTGGGAGATTCTGAAATATCTGTGCCCACTTTGAATGAATCCTGAAATGGGTGTTAAGTTACATCTAGAGGCTCGTGATGACTAAAACTCCCCATATGGTGTCGCTTCCAGTGTTATTTTAGATCAAGTTCCAGTCTGCACTGTTTGGTACATATTCAAGAAAGCTCAAAGTGAGCTTCTCTGCAGGCTCTTGCTAAATGGTCTTCATGCTGGTTCAAGTGGCACAATTTCATTCATTTTTAGAAGAATATTAGATGTTTAATCCTGTAATTTACAGACTTTTAGTTTTGATTTGGAACCATTAGCTTTGCAGATTAGTCTGAGTTTGGGGTGAGGCATGTGAGCCTCTTCAAGGCTCATTCATGCAGCATAAATCTGGGAGTTCACTCATCTACGCTGTTATTCAAAAAGCCTTTTCTCTGCAGGTCACAGGAAACAAGTCAAGGATCTGCTTATTGTGTTTTCGCATTCGGTGAAATTTGTTTAAGAATAAAACTACATGTAGAACAAAAAAACGTATAATCCTGTTATCAGTGCAAAGGAATCTGCATCTGTATAATCTGGTCTATTGTAAAATTGTTCCCAGTGGTCTTTTAATAATGAATATTCCTTTTTTTGTGGCAAAATCAAATAAACCTTTGTTTTTTTTAGGACATAGTTTCTGTAGAGCAGCAGCAGTTCATTAGAAGTTTTGATTTAAATTTACATTTAGAAACCATTTGTGCAGAGTAATCCCACCCTCCTTCTCCCTGTTGCTGAGAGTTTTCTCTTTACTCGCCTTCCTGCGAGCTCACAACCCTAACCTAACAATACCGGTGCAAAAACAATGGTGAGCAATACCTGAGCTATCTAGCCATACAGTTTTGATCAAGATACCAGCTTAGATGAGGAAAAGAAAGATGTACATGGATCTAGTTTTCTACAAGTGGATGCATCAGAATGAAGTGGAGCAGGGAGCTTGTGGCCTGCCCGGAGTCATTTCTATGCTCTTCTCCAAACGCTATATTTTTGTCTGGTCCTGATTCACAACAAATTGAATAAAGAAATAGTCAGAAATGCAAGTTAAGCTTAATTTTCTTTAAACACGTCCTCTATTATCAGAAAATGCCACAAGAACATGTTAAAAACACCCAGAATACCATTTTCAATGGAGTGGATCTTAAATGAATGCCAAACAAAGCCTATTTATTAAAGTTCTTGTATCACCTTTGAAAATGACATGTTTTACATTACAACAAAATCAAAGATTGTTAATAAATAAACTTTATATGTATAAAACATATATATACATAACATAGTTTTTCGTCATCACCAAATCCAATGATGTTTTGTTTTAGCATAACCTTTTCCGGGCTAACTTACCTAACCGGTACCTGTTGGTGCCGTCATCGAGTGGTAGTGATGTCTGGAATCAGAGACACTATTTTTCCATAACTCTCCTTTTGGAGGGCTAAATGCAGAGGAAGGGAGAAGTGGTAGGGCGAAGGGAAGAATTTGGATTGGGCCTCTGTCTCTCACACATACCTCTAAAACCCTGCTCTGCACCAGCCCCTTCCCATCCTTGAGAAAGATCGAGTTCGTACTTATGAACGTGAGGGAACAGCCCCTTCCAGGAAGTGTCTGTGCTGCCAGCGCCGTCTCCAGCCTAACACACACACCCACGTTCTCCTCGGGGCTAGCGGTGATCAGCATAACGTTTTCATTTAACGTTGTCTCTAACAAGAAGCAGCTCCTCTTGCACCGAATCTGCAGAGGCGACAACGGCTTGCTGCTGAGGCCAGCTTTAGGTTAACACCATAAAATGGATGGCACCCACAAGGAGCAAAAGACGGTGCCTCAGAGATCGAGTCATCCTACTTCCTGGTAGGAAAAGGAGCTCGTGGAAATAAAAAAAAAAGTTCTTTAGTGTTCCAAAGGTAATATATTATCATTTTGATGGATATAGGTTACTCTGAAAGGTTGAGAATAGCATCAAATAGGCCCTTTCATAAAATCCACATTAAAGTATGAAGGTAACAATCAAAAAGCAATGGTGTGCTGCTCAACGCTGATAAAACATTGAAGGAAATTTGGTTTCCAGAAACTTACAGTCGTGGGGTATGTTTGTCAGCGTGTGAAAATAAGAGGCGATTCAGGTTTTGGCAAAAGAAGTTAAAACTTCTGTTATGAGGGATGAGGGGTACTAAAAATACGTTTTGAAGGTTCAATAGACTGAGAAATTGACTGCACTCATACAGCAGACGGTGACAATAACAACCTAATTTGAAGGAAGAGTACAGCAAGATGAGTCACACTTTGCGAGCTTTATACCATTTTCAATCATGACCATTATTCCCGCCAGCTTATCGCAGGTTTTTTTCTTTTTTTTGTGTCGTTCAGCCCCGTGTGGCTTTAGGAAAGTCTCCAGTGCTACACTCCAAGCTGTTTGCAAAGTAACTTATTCAAAAAGAAATTACATCAAACAAACATCTATGTTAAAAGATGAGTAGAAACCACCTACATTTCTGCATAAAAATAATATTTTTAATGACATCTTCACCTTGATCAAATTTAGAAAATGTTTTAACTTGAAATGGTCTGATTACAAAGTTAAAGCCTGTAAACCGATCGGCTTCATGCCTCTATAATCAATCTCTAAATACATTACATCATTAGTGGAAAAAAGACCCTTTTGCTGTTGCATTTCATGCCCTCTAGAGGGCAGCAATGGGTTATTAGCAATATTTTTTTTTACTTAAAAAAATTGTAAAATACTTTATTACTAAAGTACTTCAATCAGGTTCTGTGTGGATATTCTTGTGACTTGCTTAGAGTTTAAAATGTTTTTAGAGTTTAAAAACGAATCTTCTCAGCCAAGATGGTTAATCTTCAGAAATGAGGAGGGCCCCGACGGCAAAGCTCACTTCCACAGGCAGTGATTGATAGAACTGGGACACAGCTTCAGATTAACAGCTCTTCCGTAAAGACGAGGGAAAGAAAGATAATAGATCTGTAGCAAATACAGTTTGAGTGGATACAGTACTCAACATCTGTTGTCTGTCTATCGAAATAACTACAAGGATTTCCTTTCTGTTGTCTTACCTCAAAGAGTTAGTCATTTAGGATTTCTGTGTCTATATGATATGGAGTTCATTGCAAATGTTTTGCCTGAATGTTTTACAGCAGGGGTGTCCAAATCCGGGCCTCGATGGCTGGCGTCTCGCTGGTTTTCCAGAAACTTTGCCTTATCTGCTGTTGATAATCTGGATCCGGTGTGTTTAACCAATAAAGAGCTTCAGTAACATGTAAGACACCGACCCTTGAGGCCTGGAATTGGACGCCCCTGTTTTAAAGTATTCGTGCCCCTACTCTATTTATGTGAATTAACAGATGAGCTATTTGTTTGGAAATCTAAAGAACGTAATAAAAGTCATCAACCGTACAAGCTTGTACTAGAGCTGGGCGATAGTGAATTTTTTATATCACAATATTGTTTTTTTCATTTCAGGCGATAACGATTTATATCAAGATATAAATCAAGTAACTACATCAGTCAAATGTTAACACTCTGTGACTCATTAGAGAAATGTGTAATCATCAGCAGGTTGTTTAGATTTAAAGATTTATTTCTTATCATACTTTTAACATAACAGAAGCACTGAAGGAACATGATGCAACAGTTTTTACCCAGAAAACTAAAAAAGGCATAAATATTACAAACTAAACTGAAAATTAAAACAAAAGCTTTTCAAATTTCAAAAGAGAACATAGATAAAAAAGAACACGAAACTGCTCGATCAGTTCCATTTAAAAACACAGCATTCATTTTACACAAATTCTAAGGTTTTCAAGTTTTACAGAACAAAAATAAAATGTACAAAACATTTTGTCTAAATCCTGTGACTAAACAAGGAACTAAAAGCAAATTCTCTGAATTTCTTCTCATAGTTTAGACTGTTGCTGCTGTGAAGGTCTTATCTTTGTTGTTTTTCTTGAAAATTATCTGAGATTGAGCCTGCTTGGTGGTACTGCTTCAGGTGATAAAAAAAGAACATGTCTTCTGCACAATTTGAAGTTCACATTACTCTGTTTTTTGTTGGATATTAAATCACTAAAATACCTCCACACAGGGGCTGAAATTAAATTTTTAATCATCGGCCAATTTGGCCGGTAGAAAAAAATCCACTGACTAACATATCAAAGATCTAACATATATTTTATCAGCCAAATTCTACTTTACACAGAAATACCTTAGGCATTTTACTTTTTAAAAATGTTTCTGTTTTTTCGTTCAAGAAAATGAAATAGTATAAAAGTAATTTATAAATGCAATGAACTCGTCCTTATTGTTGTCTAACTGTAAACTCAATTCAAACGTGCTGAGAAAACAAGAAAAGATTTAGTAGAGACTTCCTAATTCTGCCTCCAGGTGATCACATTTTAAAACGAATCATAACAAAAAATGCCTGAAAACAGGGTAACGTTTTGCATTATTGTTCTTGTATATCATTACTGTAATGAAAGCTGCAGCTTTATAAGGAGGCAGAAAGATTCAGCACATCTGACAGACCACAGTTTTCAGTGTTATGTTCTGTTATGCTACACAGACGCTGCTAAAACACTGGATTCAGTTCTGTTATTATTTAGAAAATACAGTTTTTATGAATGTCCTATGAATTCATCTTGTTGTATTTATCCGCCGTGTCTTACAGGCTGGTCCATGAAAATACCGTTCCAACTGTAAACCGCTCTGTGATCACACAGAACAGTTAGTTAGCAACACAGCATTAGCTGCTAACAAGCTAGCATCGTAGCATTAGCGGCTAACAAGCTAGCATTATAGCATTAGAGGCTAACAAGCTAGCATCATAGCATTAGCGGCTAACAACAGCGCTGTCTCCAAATCAACACATTTTATTAATCTGTCTGTTGCTGCTTTAAGTGAAGCAGCTTTATCTTCCAGTTCTGACTGGATCCTGTTTTAAACCACCACATATTCTGCTGTTTCATCAGCCAAACTAAATGCTGCACAGGAGAAGTCACCGCGGGGGTGGGGTGTTGTGTGGCGTGTGTTTTGTTTACCTGAGAAAAAGAGGTCAAAAGAAATTCACCAGAAGAAGAGCTAATAAACATGACTAAGTTAAAAATGTACTCTCTATGTGGTGACTAATCCTCTAACTTACTTGCCAAAGAGGAAAAAATGTTAATTTCAGAACGCGATAGGCTAATTTTACAAAAAAAAAGTACTATTGCGATATCGATAGCTATCGTTTTATCACCCAGCCCTAATCATAATTAAAAGACCACTGAAAACGCTTTAAAATAGCTCAACAAATGATCGGAGTAGGTCTTTAAGCAGCTTGATGGTTCTGAGTGGAGCAGTGCAGTCAAATTCATAAATCCTCTTTTGACCCTTTCATCAGTGCAGCTTGGACTTCATCCTATCTATATTTGGAACAGTCGTTATAAAAACTTTCTTTTGATGTGTAATTCTTAGCTGATCACTGCATTAAATCACTCCATTAATGGAAATGGAAGGGTTTATAAAACTGCCTGTTTTTTGTTTACATGTGAAAAGTTTGCTTTAATCCTTCTATAGTATTGTAAACGTCTTCATGATGAAAACTTTCATGTCCTCATGTCATTTTACCATGACATGAGAACTTTCATGTCATGGTAAAATGTTGAGCTTTTGTAGCACTCAGATCATCTTTTAATGTTTTTTTGTTATGATTATGCTGTTTTTAAGAAAAAAAAAACATGTTGTTTTTGAGGACAACGTTTTTGCACAGCAGCAGCAGTTAATCAGAAATTCACTTCTGATTTGTTAGTGGGGCTGTTAGGGCAAAGGAACTTCGCCCCCTCTTCCCCTCACCGTTGCTTAGAGCTTGAAACAGGGAGCTTGTGGCCCTGTCCAGTGTAGTTTCTATGTTGCAAAGACACTCTTTTAAAATGCATGTTTTTCATCTGCTCCTAAACCTCAACAATTTAAATAAAGAAATACTCATAAATGCAATTATAATCTTTCGTATCTTTATAAACGTTCTCCATCATGAGAATAAGGCCACAAGAACAGGATAAAATCACCAATAACATTTTTTTAATCAGAGTGCGTCTTAATGGCGATTTGAGTTTGGATGATTCATTTATGTTTCTCTCTAAATGACAGCAAAGCACCATTGTCTGCCACAACCGAGTGGACCCCAACGGCTCCCGCTACCTGCTGGGTGACATGGAGGGCCGTCTGTTCATGCTGCTGCTGGAGAAGGAGGAGCTAATGGACGGCACGGTGGCGCTCAAAGACCTCCACGTGGAGCTGCTTGGAGAGGTTTGTCTGACACTTTCCTCCGTCTGAAATCCACTCGTTCATTTAGCTGTTCTCTGTTTGACCATCCTCCTTCTTACTTGAGTCTTCCGCTCTGCCTCATCACACTCTTTTGTTGCCATAGATGGACACTTTAAAGGTTTATGGCCCTGAAAGAGGCAAATGACTCTGTCTACATTTGTACAGAAGATAAGGGAAAGAGAGAAGGCTTGGATTTAGACATTACTGTTTCAATAGTTTGCTCGGAGCTCAATCTTTTTATCCACGCAGGCAGCATTTAGTTTATTGTGCCTTTCTTGTAATGACTTTTCTGAGAGCTTAGTGAAGTAAAATGCCTTGTAGTTCTCTGAACGAGTAAAGAAGCAATCAAGCAACATGCGAGTGCACAGCTTTAGACACATTACTTCAGAAACTCGCCTGTTCCAGCAGGGCAGCCTTAAATTAAATTGACAGCAAAAGCGGTTATCAATTGCGCATTGATGATAGGAGACATTATTTCAGTTTGTTTTGGTCTAAAACCAGTGTGGATGTGGATGTTAATGAGTTAAAAAAATGTTTCCTTTGAATTTCACATGAAGAACTTGAACCATATGTGAATTAGCAACAAAGTTCTGTTTGTTGTTTGAAGAAAAACAGAATATTTTCACACTTTATGGCAGAGGTCTCCGACCGTTAAAATGTCAAACAATATTTTCACCGTCAACCGTCCTGTACCAGGCTGACGGAGGTGTCTTTCTTTTTTGTTTTTTGCTTTTAGCTTCCATTTTCCCTTAACTTTTTATCTTCATCCCCTGTAAAATATCTGCATCTCGTTTAAACTTTGTAGGAGCCATTAACAATGTTTTATAGTTTGCTCCTTACCCATAATTGCCAAAGTGGAATCGGAAAAATCAGATGCCAACTTAAGCCTCATCCGACTTTCAAGGTGTGATAGGTAGATACAAGAAAAGTTCACCAAAACTGGTATTTTCTAAATATTTTCATAAACGTGAATCCACTGTTTGAGCAACTTGATTAGCAGCATCCTCGTTACATTAGAAAGCCGGTTGATGAATATTATGCATTATTATTTTAGTCTGTGGGAACAACTGCTGCTGCAAAAAAAAAAATCCGTTTTTGGAGGAAAGACACTCTTTCTGCAAAACAAACCTTCCAAATATGTACTTTTTTTATCTGTTAACTTTGCTAGATTGGGGGTTTCAATTTAGCGGTTGGTGGAGCCGCTTTAAGAAAGTAGTGGACATGTTTTCGACACGTGACAGAAACATGGGTAAGTAATGAGTCAGATGTGGTGCGGAGAATCCAGCAGTTTTTCCAAAATAAAATTTCCTTCAAAATCAGATTAGAAATAAAACAGAAAAAATGTGTCAAGTTTTTTTCTCTGCGGCTGAAAATGATTTTTTGGAACATATTTACGTGTGGCTGGAAGGACAGATCTATGTTTTAGAGTGGAAGAAACTGTCACCACTAAGAAAATCTGATCCTTTGAAATCCTTTACTTTTATATGTGTATCTGGAGCTGAAATTTGTGTTTTCTTGTTCTTTGACAGACATCCATTGCTGAGTGTTTGACCTACTTGGACAACGGTGTGGTGTTTGTGGGCTCCAGACTCGGTGACTCCCAGCTTGTGAAGGTAAGCAGTAAAAGACTAAAGTGACTACTTAAATATTATAAAAGAATAAATATTTAAATTCAAAATAATTTGGCCATGATGGGAAAAAACCTTAAAGTAGCTATTAGTAAAGGGGACAACTGTGGTTACAAAAGCATGTCACAAAGGACATACATTCACACTGATTTCATATAAACATATTATGCTGGTAATAAAAAGAGTTTAGCACTAAAAGAGTAAAAACTACAGTAATATACTGAACAGGACTTTTGTGGAAAACTTTCTGTGCTTATTGGCCCATATATTCTACCTGAGGGCCAGCAGTTGAGCAGACAATGACCAGGGTGTCTGAAAGTGTCTGAAAATGTTCTTTACTTCTGAAAGATGGCAGGTGTCGACTGTGTCGTCCCCATGAAAGACTAGGGCAGAGCCTGTCTAGCTGCTCACACTCGCACACCTGAGATACATTATTACACACACTTTACAAAGATGTGCTCTGCCCCACTCAAAGTGAAAGTGCAAACTTTTCTCTGTCTGGAAACCTGGCGTATTCACAGCACAATTTTAAAATAAACCTTTGCTAAAACTACGCTGATGAAAATGGGTGTTTTAACTTGGTGCCATCTTTCTGATGATGGATGGCATATGTAAAGAAAATTAGCCTCAAAATGACCTTTCAGAGGATTTCTTTATTCAAATAGTTGCGAGGAGCAGGAGTAGACAAAATGCTTTTTGAAAAAGAGATCATCTGTGACAAAGAAAATGCGCAGGGCGGGCCACAAGCAGGAGAGCATGTAAACCAGGGGTGTCAGAATCCAGGCCTCGAGGGCCTCCTGCATGTTTCCAACCAACCTGCCATTGAAGCTCCTTGTTGGCCAAACACACCTGATCCAGGTAATCTGCAGCAGACGAGACAGGATTTCTGGAAAATGAGCAGGTCAGCTCTCAAAGCCTGGAGTTTGACACCGCTGGTGTAAACAGAGAGCTCTCTGCAACAGGGATGGGAAGTGGGGGCGAGGTTACTCTGCGCCAACGGGTCCACCCACAACTCAGAGGCAAACTTCAAGCTAGTGCCACTCTGCAGAAATTGCGTCTTAGAAAATGACAGGTTTGTGAATTTTGGCTAAAAATCCTAATCTTAATTAAAATATCACTGGGAACACTTTTACAACAGATCAAAAGATGATCAGGGCGGGACTTGATGCTTCAATTTTCTGAGCATTTTTAGTTTCTGCTCCAAAGTCTAAGATGCTGCTCTGTTGGTTGAGTGATTATCTTCTAACTGGAAGCTCGTTGGCTTGATCCTCCACTTCATGTTTAAGTACTTTAAAGAAAAGTACCTTACACTGTCTCCTGGTTATGTTTAGATCATACTTCTGGTGTATAATAGTAATCACTTTTTCAAGATAAAATGTTTTAAAGCTCAAAAGGTCAAATGTAACTTGTGTGGCTGTGGAAAAAACTATATATTTTGTGTTAATTCTTACAAAATCCTCCCTTGTTTCTATTCAGCTCAATGTCGACAGCAATGAACAGGGCTCCTATGTGACGGTAATGGAGACCTTCACTAATCTGGGACCTATTGTGGACATGTGCGTGGTCGACCTGGAGCGCCAAGGCCAGGGACAGGTAAGAAGCACGACCTGATATTTTTTCAAAAGTGAAAAGGAAATTTTGGTTTTTTACAATTGTAAAAGATTTGTTAAGACTTTTACCATCTGAAGTTCCTTTGTTGTCTTTGCTGTTTTGCTTTTTTACTGTTTTATTCTGAAAGTTTAGCAGTTTTCTTCTTACAGAATGATCATTTTTATTAGTCTAATAAACCTTTCATCTGCTTGAGGGAACTGCGCTGTTCTAAAAATATTTGCGGGTGCTCCACTAAAATGCATCTGTGGTACATAATCCAAAATTAGAATTGTTGTTCCAATCCCAAAAGACATTTCGCAATGCCAGCTATTTCCTTCAATGGTATTCCTTAAAATCCTATGATAAAGGCGTTTTTGGCTGTTTAGTCTGTGCTTGGATGCATGAATATAGATGACACACACACATATGCTTATATAAATATAAATATACAGTTTATGTAATTTGTGTTTGTATGCGAAAGCAGATTGCATGGTAAATAGGTTTGGTGTGCAGATGGTTTTGTTGGCTGAACTGGACTCTGAGCTTCAGGGTACTGGATATGCTTCCAAAGGCAGCGGTCCATGTGCGCGCTGAGCCCCTCTGCTGGCCACCGATCAGCTCACGGCCGTCTACGGACTCTATTTCAGACATTCTCTACTCAACTAATTTCATTACATTGAGATGCATAACCGAAACCAGTCGCAGTTGTTTTAATTTGCCATTTGTTGCGAGTCTGCACTGAGCATTTGGCCTTGTTAATTGAAGCAAAGGCATTCCAGGACTGCCAGGACAAAAATAGGACCGATGCAGTCACTGCAGGACAAAACCCATTCTGACCTCTAGCTGCAAAAGCTCCATCCGTCCAGCGTGTCGTCCAAATCCAAATGAGTACATTAACAAAAAACTCTCCTGAATATTACATGGGAGGGTGAAATCAGTATAAATAATTGCACAAATGTTTGAAGATGATTTTTGTGACAGTATGCTCCAGGGAGTTCAATGGTTAGCTTGGTTCATCACAGAGATTTCGATTAGAATGGAGTTGTTGGGTGGCAGGTGGTGTGAATTACATTGGTTCTAATACTCATCTTGTTAGTGTGCCAGCACTGGCAGGAAAGGTAAAATTCTGGATCATTCCAGCCAGAATTCAGGCACCAAAAACGAAAAAGTCTAAGATAAAAAATATGCCTCTTGAAAGACTCACCGCAATAAAATCCTGTTTTTGATGTTTTTAGCATATTCTTATGGCATTCTTCTAATAATGGAGGACATAAATGAAGAAAATTGCATTTCTGAGTATTTCCTTATTCAAATTGTTGTAAATCAAGAGCAGACCATAAATTCTAATGCATTGCTTGTTGAAAACAACCAAATTTTCTCACACTAGAAGTCGCTCCGCAATATAAGTCAAAGACTGAAAAAAGTGCATATAAGTATGAATCGAACTTTTGGGAAGCATTTATTTAGAGAAATTCAGGAACAAGAGCAGACATTTTATGTTAAACGGCAAATCATATCAACTTAATAGATAACTATAATAGACTGAATTTATGCACGCTTCACTGCCTTAGCCCTATTTAGCTTTGTAAAACACTGGAGGAATCTAGTAGGACCACATTTGAGCAATTATCTAGAAAATCTTAGCATAAGCAACATGATAACAAATTAGCTAAACTCTTAAAAATTTAAAATCCCTAAACTTGTTGATTCTTTATCCTTCTTGTCACTTTTAAACAATTCCGCCAAGTCCGGTGTAAGACTGAGTGTCGCTTCTTCTGCATTACTGTCAGTTGTAAATACTGATACACACAGTAGTATTTCCCTCTAGCAGTTGTTAGTGGGAAAATAGTAGACAGAAATCTGTTTATTTCTTAAAAATTGTATAGTAAGTCATAAACCAGGCCAAATAATGAAAAAAAACCCCAACAAAACGCAACTTATGGTCTGAAAAATACTGTAGATCCGTGAATGTCTTTTATTTTCCTGGTCTGAGCTGGCATCTGGCTCACAACTGTACATCTGGATATCCCCAATACTCCTCGCCGTTATTGTTGCACCACTAATTTAGGTTGTGAATCGACTATAAATTCACTTGAGAATGTGTAAACAGAGAGCTTTAAGTTATGCGTGACCGAAAGCGTTGTAGGCAACAACAGTCCTGCCCTCAACTCAGAGGGGAATTTCTAATGAAATACTGCCGCTCTACAGAAACTTTGCCCTAGAAAACCACACAAGTTTTTTTTTTAATTGTATTTTTGTAATTTTGGCTAAAAAGGTCATAAACATATTTAAAAGACCACTTGGAACACTGAAAATACTTCAAAAAATGATCAATGTGACTTTAAACATCTATTTTTTTGTGAGACTATTACCTTGTTTTCTTAAAATTAATGGTACTCAGCGTGCAATAGCGTCACTTCATTAGCCATAGTTGTAAATAAAAAACAGTGATGTATTGTAAATGTTCACTTTAATTATTAAAATGTCTACTTTTAGATACAGGTGAAATGAAACAGCTGCTGTCCTACAATCCTTAATCCTTAATCAATCTCAAAGCAGCAAATAAATGACAGCTGCTCCAGCCATTGTTCACTGAAAAAACGAAATGCATGTCCTCATCTGACTTTGCTGCTTTCAGCTGGTGACTTGCTCAGGAGCGTTCAAAGAGGGCTCTCTTCGGATCATCCGCAACGGCATTGGGATTCATGAGCATGCCAGTATCGACCTGCCAGGAATCAAAGGTTTGTGTGTTGTGTTTGTGTGTGTCTGCGTCGGCTCCAACACATTCTTTTTAGTCCTGGCTGCTAATCCAAGACTGGCTCAACAGTGGAGCCACTTACACCTGCGCATCTGCTTGGCTTGGTTGCCAAGATGCCAGCTGTTGCTCGCTTAGGCTCAGCACGTGAGTTCAAGCAGATGGCGCAGATGTCGGAGGTCTTGCCTTGTTGCTTTTGAAATCTAGGAAAATTGCCAAGATTGGGTTTGGAACGATTTGCTTTCATTTAGGACACTAAAGAGCTCTTCTGTGACTGATGTTATAAAGAGTTGAATTGAAGGATGCTATCACGGTTTAGCAGGCTCTTAATCCCACAAAATTAGGTTCCTCTCAATGGATTTCTGTGATGCTTCAACAAGACTCACAGGACGGAGAAGATGCTCATGCACTTGTAAGGCATCAGCTGCTTATTGAACATCCCTGCCCTAAAAGTCTCAGCTGTTGGCTCTAGACGCCGGCCTCTTGATCAGAGTCAGTTATTCACTTAGCCAGTCAATAGCTCTCTGAGTAGAATCTATAACCAGTTCATCTGTCTGCGTGTTGGCTCTTAATGACTTAATTAAAGATTGAATTTTGAATTGAAAGAATATTGGTGGCAGAATGGTGCAGAAAGCACTCCTTATTAACATGTGTTCTTAAATTCACCTCTAGGTTTGTGGCCACTGCGCTCAGAGGCAGGCAGAGAGACTGACGATATGCTGGTGCTGTCGTTCGTGGGTCAAACACGGTGCGCTGTGAAGATCGCCCGATGGGTAATTGTTGCATTCTTTCCGCATATCTGAACACGTAATCCTTGTTTTCTCTCCAGTGTATTGATGCTAAATGGAGAAGAGGTGGAGGAGACCGAACTTCCAGGCTTTGTGGACAACCAGCAGACGTTTTACTGTGGCAACGTGGCGCACCAACAGCTCATTCAGGTTTGTGTGTTGACCGTTTTGTTTTATGCATGGTCATGTTGATTAAGAAGTTTATAAATGAAATTTCGATGACGATATGACTTGCAATAAATAGACAAATAGCAAAATAAAAATACTAATAAAATTTTTTTTCACTGTGACAGTTTTATACAAATAATTTTTTGTTTTTGGGATGTTTTGCTTAGTACCTGTGTTTGAAGAATGTCGCCTGTCCTGAAACCAAAGTATCTCCAAATAACTGACAATAGTAGCGTAGAAGATCACAAAACTCACAGTTCGGATCGTGTAAAGGTTTCAGTCATTTTTTTTTTTTCTTTCATATTCCCGCAGCATGTAGAAGGCGGGCATCTAGCATTAAAGGGCACCAGTGATTGGTCAATGACATAAAGAGCTACATACCACCAGTTTAATGCAGAAAGGGTTTTATTTGATTTGTTATCTCACACTACAAAGAAGTAGTTTAGCATGTGTGCAACTGGAGACCATTTACCGTCACTTTTGCCTATGCGGTATGCATACTGCCATGCATCATTGAGCTGATACCACAATGACAATGATATTTAAGGCACACCAAACTATAAGGCAGATTAGGCGAGACAAAAGAACATTGGAATAGAAGCGTTAGCCACATAGGTGTATTAACAATACCTATAGCACCCAACCTTGTTGACAACACATAAAAATACCATGCTGCTACCCCAAAAACACTGTACTGTGACTACGCTAACTCCTAACCCTACTAGTAACATCTAAGCACCGCTACACAATAGCTGCATTGATATATTTACAAAAACACCCAACCTTGTTTGTAACACATAAAAATAGACTGAGACTGCTAAGACAAACTGTACTCTAATTACTCCAACTCCCAATCTTGTTAGTAACGCATAAAAAAAACAGTCCTGCAACACTACAAGTTAGCCATGTTTGTGTTATTGACAATAACACCCAAAATTGTTGGCAATGTGCATAGAAAAAACAGGCTGATACCGCTAAAACAAACTGTGACTACGCTAACTCCTAAAAATATTACCAACGCTAAAACATACAGTCCAACACAGCTACTCGTTAGCCAAGTTAGCATATTTACAATAATACCCAGCCTTGTTTGTAACATGTTTTAAAAAAAAGGGTTATTACCGCTAAAAAACCCACTACTTTGACTACTCTAACTCCCAACTTTTTTGGAACACGTAAGAAAAAAATTTCACCATCACTGCACGTTGGCCTCGTTACCATTTTCACAACACCACCCAAACCTTGTTTGCAACTTGTAAAAAACAGGCAACATTTTGATAAATTGCCGTGTACCCCTCAAAATTGCTTTAACATCAGTAAAAGCACAACAAAAATTAATTCCTTCATAACGCATTCTAGATTATTCAGGCACATTGTGTGTGTGTGTGTTTTTTTTTTTTTAATAAGCCTTATAGTGTGAAAATACAGTCTTTTTGGTCAAGAATAATGTTTTTTAAAATGTTGTGATTCAAAATGAGCTACGGTTGAATTTGCAGTAATAGTAGTGGGATTTGTTGCAGGTAAAACCATCTTAACTCAGACAATGCTTGAAATAAAATGAAATGATAGGTCTAACAAGTCGACAATGCATTTTCTCATTCAAGAAGGATCTAATTTCAGCTAATCAATTTTTTTAAACCTAGAAAAACACACAGGAGTTCTCAGGGTTTTGCTTTTTTCCCAGTTTAACATTGACAACCATTAATGGCACTTAGTGTTCAGCTGATTTGCATGATTGTAAATTGCAGTTGAAAGCTGGAATGACTCAAAAATTAAAAGAAATTAAATATTTAGCTGTGGAATTTTTCCATTTGTTAAAATAACTTTGCGGGGGGAGTCATGCATGATTGAACAGGGCAATGCAGAGAATGAAGGGCGCAAAAGGACTTCATGTATTTTACACTTGCCTGTGATGAATATTGCAGCTCATTTAAATTCAAGTTTCTGCTTCCTTTTTAAGAAAGGGAATGAGACCTGCAGGGACCTCTTCCAAGTATTAGCACTTCAACCTTGAATCCTTAATTTGTTATGACAACTCTGCAAAAATGTCAATGTCAGCACATTTTGCTGTCTTCTCTTTCAGAAAAGCTATATTTACACTTGCAGATTGCTGACATTTTTGCACCAGTGCCAGCCATTTTATTTATGTTTTACAATTTCTTTAAATACATAGGAACTGCAGACAGTCATAGACATTACAACAAGTAGGTAGGATTTGCGTTACTCAATGTAACATGAAAGAACCAGCATACAGGAAAACCATGAAAAGTAATGTGAACTGTTGGCTTTGTTGTAGCTCATTATTTCGGTCCATCCTCCAGCACAAACTGTGTGCTTGAGCTTTGCTGCTGCTAATTGCCTTACAGAAAAGAAACTGCAGATATTTGAAGCAAGCAACCCTCTGACTTGAACTGTTTAACCAGAATGGTTTTTAACATGCAAAAATGCACACATATTAGTCAGAGTTAATTGGAGACCAGATGTCAGATTTTACGTGAGGAAACATACAACAATTAATGCCTATTAAAGGAAATTCTGGAGCCTGTGCACCTTAAGATTATCAACTGTTTAGACATTTTTGTTATGCTCTGTTTATGCTGCTTTCCCTCACACTGAAATGTCAGTAATATTTTATCTAAAACCAACAAAATGTTTAGTTTTGTTTGGTTTACAGTCAGGATGCCACAATCCTCAGTTTAAAGACAAACCGCATGCTATTATTATTATTATTATTATTATTATTATTATTATTATTATTATTTATTATTTAATTACTTTACACCAGCCTTAGTATGATCTAGATAAAGGTTTTTCTGAATTTTTTTGTTTTTTGTTGTTTTGTAAAACGCAAACTTGTACTAAACCAGAACAAACCATGACCCAAAAATAAAGGTTTGAACCGAATCTAAGGAAAAGTGAATTGTTGCATCCCTAGTAGTCAGTGGTTCTTGGATGAGTCAATTATTTTTGACTGGAATCATCTTATTTTCAGTTAGACCATTAAAGCTGTTAATACAAAATGAAATAAGGGGAAAACATGTTTATAGACACGAACAAAAAAAATCAATATGTGCAGACAACAGAAAACAAAACAAATGGATTTAGTTGCTATCAAGATAAAGCGAGCTGTGGGTCCATTGGTTTAATTGCTACGTTGTTGGTGATTGCTTTGCAGACTTCAAGTGAAATCTTTCAGCTGTGTCCACAATTAGCTGGTTAACTTTACAAATGGGAGACAATAAACAACTAATGAAGATGACTTGTTTAAATCTTAAACATGATACGCAGTGCAGTTGTCTGAAAGGACTGCTTGGTATCACACAGAATTTTCCAGTGTGAAACAACATGTACTTTATCTTTGAACATTCACTCTGAGGAAAATTATGTTTTTAATGTTTTTTGGCGTTTATCTGATGATTGAGGACATGTATAAAGAAAATTCATCTTTTTAGTATTTCTTCATTCAAACCTTTGTGAATCTGAAAAATGCAATTTTATAAAGCTTGTAGTTGTGATGTCACAAAAATGCTGCTCCGCTTTATTCTGATGCATCCACTTGTGGACGACTAGATTCATGTCGTCTTGTTTTCCTCTCTGATAAACTCTGATATTGATCTCCATTTTTCTTGCACCGCTAATGTTATGTTGGGGATGTTGCTAGAGACAGAGCATGTAAACAAAGAGCTTTCAGCAACAGAGGGGGGAGGGGGTGAGTGGGTGCCCACAACTCAGAGGTGAATTTCTAATGAACTACTGCCGCTCTGCAGAAAATATGTCTTAGAAAATAACACAGGTTTTTCTTATTTTACTCCACAAACGGGCGAATCATGACTAGAAGACCTCTAACATAGATTAAAGATCAGAGTGGGTCTTTAACCCTCAAAAATAACCTCTTCCTTTTTATAGTGCTGTAAATTGCATCCTAAAGCAAATTCTGAATAAATCCCATTTGAAACTTGGCTTATCTCTAAATGCTTTTAAGGTGTGTTACAGATCCTATATTTAATACAGCTGTGCATCCCATTACTGCAGACTATTATTCACTCTATCCAAGAGTGCAACAGCCTCATTTACAGCTGGCAGAATTGTTTTTGTATCTTTTGTCGTATGTAAGTGATGCTACTTCACTTCCATTTTCATATTATTTTTACCCATCTCTCTGTATGATGCTTCAACCTTCACGTTTTTGTTTTCAAATTAGGTTTGTGTGGTGTTTCAGCCTCAGGGCCTTAAATCACATTTCCATTGTGCTTATTTTAGATGTGGTTACAGCTGAAACCAAGTTTTGCAAAACAACTTTATTGATTTAAAGATTTAGTACTTTGAACTTGCTGAAAATGTTTTTTTAGTCTGTCTTACTTGTACTTGTTATACTGTAATTGTACATCTTGTTTGCCTTCACAATAAAAGTTTATTGTACAAAAAATTAGATTAGTCTTGAATAACCTTTATGTATCCATTAGTACAGCTCAATCTCTACATTTGTCACTATTTACACCTTGGAATTGTTGGGTTTAGTAAAAATAATCTTGTTCAAAAGCGTCATTTACCAGTTTTGCTAAGATTAAATTCCACCAGGTGTCACAAAAATTCAGTTCCAGCCACAGAAAAACTGGAATTTTCCTAAAACTTCCTGTAATCCATCCTCCTTCCCCTTCGTGTCTCCCTCCAGATCACATCGGGCTCTGTGCGGCTGGTGCTTCAGGACAGTAAAGCATTAGTGAGTGAATGGAAGGAGCCTCAGGGTCGCAACATCAGCGTGGCAGCATGTAATCACACACAAGTGGTGCTGGCTGTGGGACGCGCCCTCTACTACCTGCAGATCCTGGCAGGAGAGCTCAAACAGATCAGGTAGAGAGCACACTTTACTCTGAACAATGCAGATGACCTTTGACTCACACTAAGCTGGAATGACCCTATTATATTACTTGAAATTTTAATAATTAGGTGGAGTTCAGACTACAAGCTTACAGATCGTAAGTCTCATAGGACAGGATACTGGAAAATATTTTTTATACTTTATTATGCTCTTTTGTACATTTGGGGAAAAGAAGTCCTCAAAACAAGTAAAAAAAAATAAGATAAAGAAAAAATTGTGTTTTTCCCTTATTAGAGGCATAAAATCTGCCATTAGAACTAATACGATTTCTCTTGGTAAAATCTCTTAAAATAAATTATGCTGACTTGCCCTTTTAACACAAAATTTTAGCTTAAAGACTAAAAAGAGCTAAAAACACTCACATTGAAAGTAAATTGCTGTTATTAAAAGTATTATGCCTTAAAATGAGCAGGTTTTCCCTTAAAGAAACAGTTTTATATCTATGAAATGGCTATATTTATACACTTTTCCGCCAAAATAGATCCTGTTTTAGGTGCTACAGCACTTCAACTATCTTTATTTGTAAAAAATAATCATCTCAATATAAGACTAGAATTACACATTTGAAGATGAATTTGTAAAAACATTTATCTTTAACAGTTATTAGTCAAATAAAACATTCATTTTTCTAAATCAAGAAAGTGTCTATCTAGAAATAAGACAGCTCACCATTCACAAAATAATCTGCTTAAAAACCAACATATTTCATTAGAGATATTACTTAAAATAAGATGTTTTTAGGATCAAATGACTCGTCAAGATATTCTAGATTTATTGTCTTAAACGTGTCTCTATATCTGACTGAAAAGTTGCTCTGAAGTTAGTTTTTTCCTCATCAAATAGGATACTTAAACTTTAAACCACACAAATTTTACTTGGTGATATTTTGTGTTTTTTGACGCTTTTAATTTGACTTTACTGTATTTCAGTTTCTCCTGATTTCTGATGTTTTGCGTTTCAAAAAGTGAAGTAGTACTGTCGTCTTGTTCCTTCCTGTTCTGTGTTCTTTTGAGCTTCTGTTGGGTAAAACGGAAAGCGCCAAGCTTTTTCCCACCTCAAAGCAGAACAAACTGCTTAAAACAATTGACCACTGGGGCTTATTGAGACAAAGAAGGTTTTTAAATAACTGAATACCCAAAGAGTCTGAGTGAAGTGTCTCAAATGAGCTCTATTGTGAGTTTTGGATTGCGTCCAGAAGCAGCTGGTTTGATGCGAGTTGCACAATTTTGCAATGAATTAGAGGGGTTTAGTTTTGTTAAAGGTTTGTGCTAAAAGAGAAACTGCCTCTCAAACAAACGCAGTGAATTCTATGAGAGATGAGAATTCTATGTAGAAGTAATATTTTATTTGTCATTTATTTATTTAAAAAATAACACGATCTCCCACAATTTACACGTGTGCTATATTTTAGGCTTAAACTTCCTTATTCTCCCCATAAAATGTTCTTGTGTGAAAATAGCTTAAAGGTCCACTCTGATGAAAATGATGTTGTTGGTGTTTCTAATATTTTCTGATGACGGAGCACATATAGAAAGAAAATTAAGCCTAACATTCAATTTTTGAGGTTTTCTTTATTCTAATTGTTATGAATCAGGAGCTTATTTGTGATGTAAAAACACTCTGGACAGGCCACAGGCCGCCTGCTTCAAACGTGAAGGGGAATGTGGGGGAAGCGGCGTTGCTCCTCGCCAATGATCCCGCCTACAACTCAGGGAGGGGAATTTCTAATGAACTGGTGCACTGCAGATACTATGTCCTCGAAAACGATACAGATTTTTTGTCAAATTTGCCTAAAAACTGCATAGTTGTACGGAAAAGAGCACTGGGAACACTTTGAAAATGGATCAAAATGGGCTTTTAAGTATGGTTGACTAAGCCTCTTTATGCTTATAAATTGGGAATTAACAGCACCCATGACAGTCGTGCATAAAACACCAAGTTTAAAAAAGCCAGTTTAGGTCACCTGTGCAGACAATTGGGAATTCATGTTGACATTTCTTGGTCGTGCCCAGTTTTATTTAAAGCAGGATTACCTCCTTATGCTTTGCAGACAACTGGTCTCAAGAGTGGAAATGGAAATGATGAAAAACTAATGACCTAAAATGCAGAAAATGCCTGATTTGTTTACTTTTTCTTACCGTGAATCCAGATTTTCAGTCAGTTCCACGTCAAAGTTAATCATTTTAAGAGCCTTTGAATCAAGTGAAGTTAAGAACATTTATGTTTCCTTTAGTCTATTGAGTTCTATGAATGTTCTGTCAGTATTTTAGAGCTTAGGGTTAAATTCCCTTTACTGCGTTTGTGCTTTTGAAATGTACTCGCTGTCACATTATCGGAAGTTAAATCGTCCTGCGGAAGCATTCAGAGTTAACCGAGCTTTTCTGGTGAATAGATTCCAGATGATTTAAGACTTAAAGGAAGACATAAAACACAGAAGCTGACATTAGAAATGTTCAGGGCTGCAGCCCCCTTTTTGAACAAAGAACTGGAATAGTTTTCAGGAAAACATCCTGTCAAACCCCTACCAGGACTTTTGAATCATCTTACCTTGTTATCAGTTAATTGTAACTGTCAGAGATTTATTGAGCCAAAAAGATGAATGCCTTCTGATGCAACAAAGGTTTAACTGATGGAATAAAATGATCACGGTGGTTTAGATGACCTTTGATTATCTTTTGTGCTAATTGGAGATTTACAGGACTTTTATTCATTTGCATTTTTTTTTATAAGATCAGATGTCAGTTAGAAGTTCTGTAACTCAATTAACCTCTGTTCTGTAACTTTAAACACGCATTCTTTTTTCCCCGCTGAACTTTTGTACCTTCTCAGTACCACAGAGATGGAGCACGAAGTGGCATGTCTGGACATCACGCCACTGGGGGAGAGCAGCAGCGAGTCGCCGCTCTGTGCTGTGGGCTTGTGGACTGACATTTCAGCCCGGGTGCTGAAACTCCCCTGCTTCACACCACTGCATAAGGAGATGCTGGGTGGAGGTGAGACATATATGAGGGACACAAGAGCATCTTCTGCAAAGAAAAACACATGAAAATCGGGATAATTGGTAGTAATCAATACAAGCCATCAGACCAACCATTTTAAAAGCTGGAAAGTTTTTTGTAAAAGAATGGCAGAGTTTCTATTGCAGGTGTTAAAACAAATTTGTCGTCCTCCCACTTTTGGTATCAAACAGCCTTCAAACAGAGTCTGCAGCTTGTGGTTTGTTGCTCCAAGTCTGAAGTTGTTAAACCTAACCACTTTTGTATAACAGAAGAAACTATTTCTTTTGTTTGGGGAACAATTTTAAAGTCTGAGTGTTACAAGAGATGAGCAGGGCTGACCTTACTTGAGATTTTTAAGATAGGCTTTTCCATCTATTTGCTGGTAAAAAAAAACATTCATGTTACTTTCAGGGTCTCAGAAAAAGTTTAACTTACAACTTTATGTTCTAGTCGAATCATTGGCATTTTCTTTCACTTCTTTCCTTATAAGCTGGGAGTTTTAACACCACAATTCTGGCCTCGTCTCTGTTACTTTTGGGCACAATCAATTATGACATTATACCTTTGCAAACTAAAAAAAATGGCTTCCCCGTTGCATTTATTATTTTACAGACTGCAGCTCCTGATAGAGCCTCCTTTGAAGTCAAAGAAACAAAATGCTTGGAAAATGATGAAGACAAAATACCTGGTTTTATTCGAAACCCAACATTTTTTTTTCTTTGTTTCAAATTTTCCAGCCAGCCTGTGGGGGACAAAAAACCCAACATTACTGATTACTTTGACAAAGACATTTTTGCAGGCATTTATCACTTTCTATGTGTTTACCAGCAACTCAATAGTACGGGGAAAATAAATTAGCTGCTTGTGTGTTTCCTCAGAGATCATCCCCCGCTCAATACTAATGACCACATTTGAAGGCAGCTACTACCTGCTGTGTGCCCTCGGAGATGGAGCGCTCTTCTACTTTGGTCTTGACCTGCAGACGGGTAGGTTGCTCGCACCACTGCACTCGATAGTTATGATTTTCTCCCAAAGATTTGGGGCTTCCACGAGGGGCACATTGACATTTTTAGAGGATTGTTTTATACAAACTGGCCTAAATGGACTAAGAAACTCAACGAGCTAAAAGAATAAAAAGCCTTTTCTTTAGGAGATATTCTATAAATGATTTACTTGAACAAAGTTGTTCTCAGTTTGCAGGAGAATAAAGGAAATGTTGTGTTTTTGATATATTTTACCATAATTTTGTCACTACAATTTTTTTTTTTAAACTGACTTTGTATTAGTTTTTTGAAAACAGTTTTTCAAATTTTAAGATTAATTTTATTGTTTAACTGACATCTTAAATTGTTTAGATTCATGTCGCACTTCAATTTATTTTATTAACAATTTTATTTTAAAAAGTATTAGGTTGAAAAGTGATTTTGGTAATAAAAAGTAGGTTCCACCTATTTTAGAATAAGCACAGTTAGAACTATCCTTATAACGAGTGCTTGTTGCCAATAATATAACAGTAAACAGTTTATTGCCATAAACATTTCAATTAAAAAACATTTAAATTTATACTCTAACCTAACCTAACATAACCTAACCTAATCTATATAACGTGTTTTTTATGCTATGGTTATCTTAAAAGAGTAGATTGATAATAAATATTAGCTAAAATACTAGATTGTTTCATTGTTTCATGAAGCAAAAAATAGTTACGGCAGTGAGGCGTGCATATGTTTAGTTTACTATTGTTACCTATTCTCTTGTTGTGATTTTCCTTTCAAGATGAAATGTCCGTTCTTGTTTCTGTGTTTTGTTAAAATACATTTTTCTCAAAAGAACAACTTATACCCCAGTACGATGTATGTATGATAATTTTTTTAATTTATTATCCTTTTTTTTTTTTGCTGCTGCGACTTATACTTTGGAGTGATTTGTAGTCTGAAAAATATGCTATTTTTTCATTGACTGTTTTTTAATTATCTGAGCTAATAGCCATGACAGTAGCACCATAGGTTAAGTTTCTCAGTTTTTTTAAAGAATGCAGCTCCTCCTCCTGTAGATAAGGCTCGATTAAGACTGGAATGGCTTTAACAGCTTGATCGGTTCAAACTGACACAGCAGAGCTGGATGCTGCTTTAATTTTAAGCACAACTCTTAATCTACCAAATAGCTCTGTGAATGTGTTAAATGCCACTCTGCCCACTTAGATTAAAGGCTTTCTGGATAAAATGTCCAATCGCAAAGCCACAACACAGAGTGGGATAATGATGCTGAAATTAAATAATCCATTTAGAAGACTTGCTTTATGTTATGTTAGTAGAATGTGTTGGAGGTGTGGAGAAGTCAGTAAAACAGCAGTTTATGGTCAACATACTTTCAGCTGACTGAACACTGGTAATTGACCAACATCTCAAACAGAACTTGATATTATGAAAATATTGGTTCTTTAAATGTGGTTTTATTAGCCACTATATTGCATTTGTCTAAGGAGAGTTATGTATCTGTACATTAAAAGGGGCAAAAGTTCCAACTAGCCATCTTTACCCATCGGGACATTAACAAATGATGAGATTTCTAAGTGAAACGCACTCGAGTGTTAAAATGCAGTCTATTAAAGATGCAACTAGCAATTATTGTCATTATTTAATATTGATGAGCAGCACAATTTCCTCAAAGCCCGAGTACGTCTTCTAGTTTCTGTCAGACAAGCAGTCTAAATATACTATGCAGCCAAAGTAACCGAATATGATTAACTCTGAATTATGTAAACATAATAGACTCACTCCACCTCCTCGACTGACGATGGACACAGTTTCACAGATATAAACAGCGCTCGGGCACTAGAATACATTTAAGAGAATGTACACAGGAACTAGAAAATAATTCAATATCTCTACCACACAAGCTACTATACTTGCACTAAATTAAATGAGGGTATGACTCAGAATATCAATATGAGTGTGCATATATATGCACTCATTACTTTGTGTAAATACTGTGATCACTGTTATGTTGTGGTGGTATAAAGGGACAGGAAATAAGCTGTCAAACCAAAAGCAGAATGTGCTTGTGATACTGCTGTGTTTTGCAGCTAAAAAATGAAGCTAAAAAGAAGAAAATATACAATTTAGATCACCAAATTTACAGCGCTAAAATGTGCACCAGATTATAAGGTGGTCTGAAAATGAAAGGTCTGTTTTTTATGTCATGCATAAGATGCATCAAACTATAAGGTGCATTAAGCGAGACGAGTCAGAGATACAGTGAAACATTTGCACACGCCATTATTTTGCTTTCTATTATTTTGAAAGGGTAAATGATGGAAATAAAGCCTACTTTTTTTTACATCTTAAAAGAATGTCTTATCTGTAAACTGATGCCTTTAGGAGATTTTTCAATCTTTCCTTGGGTTCTTTATGCACAATGATAGAACATTTTACCTGGAGTGCCCAGACTTTTGATCCCCACTGTTAGACTGCCTGTCAGTCAGACTTTATTACCTGTGCTCCCAACAACACTAGAACTTATTTGCAACACACTACACATTAGCCACGTTAGATTGTTCACAATACCTGTAACTCCCAATCTTGTTTGCAACACGTAAAAATCAGATGTTTAATGCTGAAACGACCGTTGTAACTGAGCTAACTCCCAGTCTTATTAGTAACATAAAAAAACACTGTCCGACACCACTACCTTAGCTCCATTAGAATATTTACAACACAACTAACTTTACTTGTAAAAAAAAACAGACTGTATCTTTGACAAATCGTTGTGTACCTCTCAAACTTAATCTGACATCAATAAACACAACCAGAATTAACTCATGAATTGCTTCAGTTTTCCAAGAATAGACACTATTAAATAAGCTTTGACCTGAATTTTTTTCTTTTCCCAGGTGCACTCAATGAGCGCAAGAAAGTCACTCTTGGCACTCAGCCCACCGTACTGAGGACCTTTAGATCCTTGTCCACCTCCAACGTCTTTGCCTGCTCTGACCGACCGACAGTCATCTACTCATCCAACCACAAACTGGTGTTTTCCAACGTCAACCTCAAGGAGGTCAATTACATGTGCCCACTCAACTCTGAAGGCTACCCGGACAGGTCAGAAGCACATTCATGCTGGAGAAAGGAACTAGTTCTATACTACATTCACACCGAGCTTCGGAAATGTGCCTTTGAGGGACCACTTCCAGTAAAATGTCTATGTAAATGCACATATTTGCGCTTTTGGAGTTCAGCATTCAAAACTCTCATGTTCAGGTGGCGCTACACAAGATTTTAAATCAGTTTTCTGCCTCGACGTACAAAACGTGGGGCAATTGAACGCACACTAAAAGTTAATTCAGTTGACCTTTGACTATGCAGGAACTCTGATTTGGAGTGACATCTGAGTAGCGTTTTTTTTTAAAAACACGTAGGTGCTAACCCCCACGAAGGAGAAACGAATAAATTCTGTTTGTGCTCAAACCGGATTAAATGACTCCAAGTCTTTCACATATCAGAATAGATCTGTATAAAAAATCCAGGAGCAAGATTTGCACTTCTTCAACATTTCACACCAAGCCTCTTCCAATTGTGAGTACAAATGCTATTATCAAGTAGTGACAGACTGGTGTGAACACTATATGCTGAAAGCACATTCAAAAACCCACATTTAGTGCGTTCTTGAACCCATGCCTGATGTGTATGTAGCTTAAGGAAGTAATGCCTCAGTGTTTGACCTTTTTTGTTGCAGAGACGAGCTTCTCTGCCAAATAAATGTGTTGTTTCTTTAACTAATGATGCTTTTTATCTTGATCTTTGTTCCTCAGTTTGGCTTTGGCCAACAACAGCACTCTGACCATTGGCACCATTGATGAAATTCAGAAACTTCACATTCGCACGGTTCCACTCTATGAGTCTCCCAGGTCAGTCCTCCTTAAAACTGGGTTGAAAGTGAACACTCATCTTCAGTTTAGTGTTTTAGTCCTTTTAACTCTGGTTCATATCCCATCCCAGGCGCATCTGTTACCAGGAGGTTTCCCAGTGCTTTGGGGTTCTGTCCAGCAGGGTAGAGATTCAAGATGCAAGTGGTGCCACATCTGCAGTAAGGCCAAGTGCAAGCACTCAGGTAACCAATCGAAATCTTGTGCATTTGCAACAAAAGCTTATTTTGGCGCCGATCTGCTAGAATTTGAGTAATCCAACAAAATGCCCAGGCATATTCATCCTAAGTCCTTTCAGAAACAGATGATAGATCTTAGTCTGAGTGAAGATAAAAGCTGAGCATGATCATGAGGAAACATAAGTAAAAGCTTGTCAAACACTGTATTTTCTATTCTCTCAGTTTGGATCTGTAGTTTCTCCTAGGGGGCATGTTTGCACTTCTTGTGTTGTTTGCTGTCACTGAGGCTTTTGCATGCGATGACCAGACTGATGTTTACTCATTTTAAATGGAGCACATCTGCTGCTACAGATGGTGCTGGCTTTGCTCTTCACACAGCTAACAGAGAACTAGAGATTAGCATTGTTTTGTTCCCAATGTTGCTTCTGTCATTGTCCTCACTTCTCTTTCCATCTCATTAATTTACAGGCACTGTCCAGCAGTGTGAGCTCCAGCAAGCTCTTCCCCAGCAGCACATCTCCACATGAGACCTCCTTCGGTGAGGAAGTGGAGGTCCACAGTCTGTTAGTTGTGGATCAACACACCTTTGAAGGTGGGAAACTTTGAAACTCCATGTTTATATAATTAACTCAATGAAGGAACTGGTTTGTAAATTGTGTGAACAATTATTAGACAAGTTATATTTTTGAGGATTAATTTTTTTTGTTGTACCACTACATTGCACTTAGTCTATCTAAAATAGAAGCAAACCCTCAAACTTAAATATTCAAGTAGTAAAAGTGAAGTTTTGGCTTTCTTAAAAAGATAACTACATTTACTTCATTATGAGGCAACTAACAGCGTGCATAATTACTATGCAATTCAATGAAAAACAAAGGTTTTTCCATCCTACTTGTTTATTTTCACCTGTTACAGTGAGAATAACAAATAAACGTAAAAAAATTTACAAATGAACTTTTCTGAAGTGCAAAATGAAAACCTCAGTGACCAATTAAGCCAACTTTCTTTTCAATGACAGATACAAGCCTTCCATTTATGGAGTCGGTCACTTTCTTGATCTGCTCTGAACCTTTTTTTTTTGTGCAGCTGGAACCAATGTTCAGAGAGGTGTTCCGTTTACCTTCACTGTAAATCTCTCGCTTAAGAATGACCCAAAGTTCTCAGAAGGGTTAGGTCAGGTGAACAATGGGAGCATTTGTTTGCCAGTCGCACAGTGGATTACTTCGATGCATGTGATGGAGCGTTGACTTCCATAAAAATGAATGTCTTCTTGAATGATTCAGACTGTTTCCTGTACCACTGCTTGACAATAGTGTCTACTAAAAATGGGCAGGAGGTCTAAGAGTTGATCTCGAGTCCATTCTCAACTCGAAAAGGTCCAACTAGCTTATTTTTAATGATACCCGCCCACACCATCACCCCACCTCCAGCTTACTAAGTCGAAGTGGAGCTTTGTGTCCATTACTGATCCAACCACGGGCCCATCCATCTGGTCCACCAAGAGTCACTCTCGTCTCATCAGTCCTCAAAACCTTTGAAAAGTCTGACTTGAGATGTTTCTTGGCACACTCTTGACATTTCAACTTGTGCGTCTTGTTGAGAAGTGGTCAGGTTTCAGCTTTTCTTACTTTGGCCATGTCTCTCAGAACTGAACATCTTGTACTTCTCGATACTCCAGGTAGGTTGCAGTTGTGGAACATGGTAGTGCTGGTAGATAAAGGGTTACTGGTAGCTTCACGCTTGATTCTTCTCAAATCGTTGTCAGTTAATTTGGGTCTTTTCTTCTCCACACGATTTTTGCGTTGTTTACAATTTGCAACAAAACGCTTGATAGTTCTTTAATTACGCCCCAGTATCTTGGATATTTCAGGAGTTCCGCTTTCCTCTGAAAGACTGTACAACTTTGGACTTTTCATAGTCAGTAAAATCTCTCTTCCATTAAATCTCAGGCATTTTACCTGAGTAATATCTGCCTAATAATTATGCAAACCTTTATATAGGACTTTGACCTTTCTAGGCCACGCCCTCTTCACAAAGGCCTATCACCACTATGCATTGAATCCAATATGCATTAAAGTTTACATGACTTGATGTTGACAACTGTTCATATAATTAATATATGGTCAGAATTTTACCTAATAATTACGCACACCGTGTTGTTGCAGTGGGACAGTGTTCTCTGTAAATGTTTGCAGATTACACATAAAGCACTCTCTCTGATTAGAAAGCTTTCATTAATTATGCTTAACCTGAAGCCCTGATTTGGCAAAACACAATTCTAGTCTTCATTGTTAAGCTACAATCACTCCGCCCTCAGAAACGCACGTTCAA
The DNA here is from genome assembly GCA_014656515.1 of Oryzias celebensis. Taxonomy (NCBI): domain Eukaryota; kingdom Metazoa; phylum Chordata; class Actinopteri; order Beloniformes; family Adrianichthyidae; genus Oryzias; species Oryzias celebensis. Next base: position 25,603,108 of record BNCR01000003.1, on the reverse strand, counting down.
GCGACCACTTCCAATGTAAAGTCATGCGTAAATGCGCGTTTTGGGATTACCCATTCAAAAGCCTGCACCTTTTAGGCCCGATTTCATGCTTTATGTGGCCTTATGTGTGTCATTGAACGCATGCTGCAAGTTCAACCAGAAACTTTAGGCAATCAGGGTCTCAGATTCAGTTGTGACGTATGGATTAGATCCTTTTAATTAACGTGACAATTGGTTGAAAATTGGTCATGGAGGAGAAAAAAGTACTGCGGTTTTTGTCCATCTGGAAAATTGAAAAAAAAAAAAAAAGTGCATTCTTGTATGTTCAACAAGTCAAGATTAGAAAAGCTGTTAAACTGAAAATTAGCTGTTGTACAACTGAAATGCAGTGGTCCCTGGTTTATCGTGTAACTTATGTTTGTTGACTCAATGTGAACTGGACAGAGTATCCCCTCCCTCCTCACGTTCCAAATAGGAAGTCCCGTAGACTTCCATAGAGAAATAAACAGCTATTATTCAGTCATTCTATTTGTCATGATAACCATGAGCTTGTCATGATAACTTGCCTGATACCTTTCTTTTAAACATGTTCTTGCTAAACCTATTTTTTTTTCATTATATATTTTTTATCACAAGTTATTCACGTTATAAACTGACCAATCAGATGCCTTAATAAAAGCATGTGGTTCCTGCTGGCCCTCACCTCGAACGTTCGAAACGGTTGACAGATTCACCTGAGCCCACTTACAGTGGACTCCAATAAGCTCACTCCTGTTTAGCAAGAGTGGTTTCCATAGAAATGATGACTCAGACCGACTCGGACCAATCACCGCTGATCAACATGATCTGGTTCCAACATGGCGATCTCCATATCACGTACAAATGGCGACTGAATTTACTTCATTTAGTTGGAATAGGTGGTAAGACTTTTTTCTACAGGTGACGTCACAGACGCTATGTCCATTTCTATATACTGTCATTGGTTACATTCTAAAAATAACCTATGGTAGACAAAAACTGCAACTTTTTTTTACAAATTATACAAAACGTTGTAAGGCAGTAAAACTCCTGACAGCACACTTTCTACACTTTTCTCAGACAGACACAAACTCTTTCACACTTTTATCTCTTCTTTAAAAAGTTCAAACTTAGTAAGTAAGTCCAGTTTTATAGAACGGAAACAAAAGTCATCTTTGCAAGCTCAGCGCACTCTGTACCAGAAGAATGCCTTGAAAAAGATTGATTGGCAATATGCAGCCAATCAGGATTCAGGACAAAATGTGCTGTTTAAAAAGAAAAAATGCTAAATTGCACCCAAAAAAAATCTGTGAAACAGAGACGAAAGATGAACCGTGTTATAGTCTGAGACTATCACTAATAGTTCATTTTGTGCTTGAGCTTAAACAATATACGATGTTCGCACCTAAAACCCAAATTGGCTGCTGATTTATGGGAGACAGCCTTAAAAACTGAAGCCCCTTCCAACACTACTGGACACGGTCCACCCCTGAACCTGCAGATTGAGCGTGCGCAGAGCTCTCACCGCACGCAGAGTCCTGACCGTGCACTCAGAGGTCTGACTGCGCGCACGCTCAGTTTTCTTTGCACTCGTTCACTGTGTTCAGAGGGTGCTTTGTCAGTCGCGGGGTGGTAACCTTTCTGGTTGATCTGATTTGCCAAAATTTCAGGTCAAATCCGGCGAGGCAGCGGGGCGGGACTTTCATTTTTCATCTGCTTTAATTGAAAAAAAAAGCGAATTAAAACGCGGATTAAAACGTTAACGAACGACCTAGAATGAGGTAAGAAAGAGCAGCGGGTTTTTTTGTGCTGTAATTCAACGAGTGTAAAGAAAGCTGAGCGAGCACGCAGTCTGAACTATGTTAGGCCGGCTTGTGTGTTTTGGTGTAAAATCCCATTCTCTTTTGTCGTGTATTGCAGACAACCTTTCCAGCCCCCATATTTCTCAGTTTGTCAGATGTTATTGTTCCCAGGAAAGCAATCTCTCATTGAAATAAATAGAAGCATCTTTACATGTACGGCAAAAGCTGTCTGGCAAATAAAATGGATCAAAGTAAGGAACTGTTAGCACACAGGCGGTTCAATTTAGAATGAAAATGCCTCCTGACTGAGTCAGCTGCACCTGCTCTCACTAAATCTCCCCCCTTGTTCTGTGAACAAATAATCACTTAATCAATGCCACACTCAGTCACTTGTAGGAGGCAACACTGGTACTATTACCATTTGCAGTAAACTGAAATATACTGATCAGTGGTAAAAGATTTGGGTCAAACATGTAGATATGTTTCAACCATTATTTAGATGGGCTGTAGCTGTGTAGGGAGAGAAAACACAGCAGTGTGTAATGATGGGGTTGCTGAGCTCAGACTCAGTAAAGCTCTGATCATTACTGTCTCACGCTGAAGGTCTCAAACTGCACTTTTGGTTCTGCGCTGGTGTCAGTGTGGAAAGAAAATGTAGGGAGAAGCCAGAAAGATGCCACGCTTCGCTCACTGCATGAAGAGCCAGCCTAAAAATAGGAAAAGAACACTAATCTTAAGAAGAAAATCCCTAGAAAGAGGAAGATCATCGCTCTATGCAATGAGTCATTTTTACTTAACAAGAAATCTTATATCAAAATCTGGAAACAAAAAGTTCCACAAGCATGCAAAAAATAAGCTAAAAAAGTTAACATTCCATTTTTTCATTCAAATGGAATGTTACACATCCCAATAATAAGTATTCTTTAAGCAAATGTTTGTATTTTCTGAGTCTTATTTACTTAATTGTTGTTCATTGTGATCATAGTGACAAAAAACTTGTGTAACACAAGTAGAAATTATTCATTTTATAAAAAATAGAGAAAACAGTCTTAGTACAAGGTGGCTCTTGTTAATACATCCTCATAAAAGGTCAAACAAGCACATATTATTCTTAGAACCTAAATCTAAATTTTTGTTTTCAAAATAATTCCTTTAAATGGCAGCACTTGTCTGCATTTATTTAACTTTGAGATAACATTCTTAAAACTGAGCCAAAAATGACACTGCTTCAGCTCCTGAAAATGTAAATAAAGATGGCGTGTAACTTTTTATACATTTTTTGTATCCAGGAACTGAAAATAACATTTGACAAACTTCTTGTTTTGGTCTTTTAAACAGCTGTGATCCCTGTTAAAAACTGACTGTTAAATGTGACTTATCCATGTTTCGAAGTAATTCTGTGTTGGGAAATGCATTTAGATGTCTTGGAAACATTTAGACTTGAATCAAATTTTTTGACCGTCAACATTATGCAGCAAAATGATATTGACTCATTTTAATCATCATTTCCATGTTTAGCTCGTAATAAGACAAATAGATTCTCGTATGTGCTGACTTTGACAAGAAAATGTGTAGAACAAGTAGTCAAAACAACTGAAAACCTGGTCAAACATCATGATGTCTAAAAACAAGGTTTTAAATCTTAGTATCAAAATGTTTACATGAAAGTCTTACTGGTTGTTTTATATCTAGCATGTATGTGAACACACATTCTCTGCAATTCTCTGTGCTGAAGTCCACCGTTTTACAGTCAAAGCCGTTTTCACCCATATCCATGTGAAGGTGTTTGAGGTCTTCTTGGCCTGCAGGCCTGATCTGGAGTCTTGGCAATGTGCTGCTGCAGAAATGAGCACAAAGAGGAGCTGAGGGCTTCCTGTGAAATGTAAATCCCTTGTGTCTGGACACACTTTCTGTGGAAGAGTGAAGGTCCACATGGGGACTGCGGCTCACATTGAAGCAAGGCGTCCTTTGATGTTGCCATCCAAGACCACTTCAAATGTCATTTAACCTGCATGGGGTGCTTAGAGTCTGTTCTGAATACAGCTGCCTACTTTTAACCAGATTCTCCCTGATGAGTTAATACCACTTTGGAGAAGCTCTGTAGACGACACTTCTTTACTCTGAGTCTGATGTTATGTGCGTTTTTTTTTTTTGTATCTGTCAGTTCTCCACGCCCACCAGTTCCTCCCCAGCGAATATGCCCTCAGCTTGGTGTCATGTCGTCTGGGAAAAGACCCATCTGTTTACTTCATCGTGGGAACTGCCATGGTGTACCCAGAGGAGCCTGAACCTAAGCAGGGGCGCATCATTGTCTTCCATTACACTGACGGTAGCGTCCTCCGTAATAAAGCCTGCTAAAGCTCTTCTTGCTTGTCACCACACACAACCCTCTTTTCTTTTTTCCTCCATATCGTGCAGTTTGATTTATCGCCTCCCCTTCCTATCCTTTATTCTGTGCATGGACACTGTATCCTGCGATGCTCTTTCTCCCTTACTCATTCAATCATTTTTTTTCTATCTTCTCATCAGACAATCCCCTTCTCACCATTAACAATTCTCCTCTTTCCCTCTCAAGATGCATTGCTTCAATTTCGTTTATCCTACTCCAGCTCTTTATATTCTCTTCATCCTCGTTGTTAGTGAAGCACCATCTCGTTTTCTATTTTTCCCACGTCATTCCCAAAGTTGTATTTGCTAAGCTCTTGTAGCTGCTAATTTCACCTAACATCACAGGAGCTAGCTGTTGAATGCTAATTGTGACCGAGGGTTATTTATCTGCAGGTAAGCTGCAAACCGTGGCAGAGAAAGAGGTGAAAGGAGCCGTCTATTCTATGGTGGAGTTCAGCGGCAAGCTGCTGGCCAGCATTAATAGCACCGTAAGTCTTGATGGATGGCTTTTTTCAGCAGGACATACACAGCTTTTGACATGTTGGTACTTAGACTCACTCCGGTGAAAATCGTATTTTAGGTGTATTTTAATTTGTTCTTGTGGAATTTTTCTGACGATGGAGGCCATACGGCGTCCACACTGGATGAGCAGGGAGGAGCATCTTCTTTTTCTTCTTCTTGTACTGCTCACTAGCACATCTCTGCCACTTACAGTTGGAAGAGGCTTGATGTCACAAATCTTACTCCAGGCTTTTTCCTTCACAGCTCTTTTCAAATATATGAAAGACTTGGTTTCAAACTGCACAATTATTAAATAATTGTAACATTAAAAATGTATAATAAAAATATTTACAAATTGAAATAAACAATTATTCAAACCACTTTATTAAATTCCCCTGCAACATCAATTTTCAAACAGTTGGCACTTGTCTGAATGAAAGGGGGTGTCATCCTTACGTCACTACCAAATCTGAGTCCCTTGGTGGAGAAATACAACATACAGTAAATACACAATAAATACACATTATAGAGCTGGTGTTGAGCTGAGCAAAAACATACATAACATTTCATATAATAATGAATCACCTGGAGGCAGAATTAGGAAAAGCTGAAACTAAAACATGTTCATGTTCAGGTTCTCAGTTCGGTTGTTGTAGCCTCCTTCTCTGAAAACATATGAGGCCCCTGTGATGGGTGGGCCTCAAACTCCCTGTTCTGAGTTTTCAGCAACACGGAGGTCAACAGTCCCGCCCACAACTCAGAGGTGGACTTCTAATTTTTGGTTGTTGGCTAAAAATGGCATAATTATAATTAAAAGACCACTGGGAGCACTTTTAAAATAGATCAAAAGATGATTTGGGAATGTAATAGTAACCTGAAGAATAAGCAGACCTTAAGATGTTTCTTTTTTTTTTAAAACAAAAGATCTTTTACCCCAGTTCTTTTGGGTCAGTTGTGTTTGAACTGCTGCTGTCCTTCAATCTCCACTGCAACTATGTGTTCAACTGCAACATTCAAAGAAAAAAAGCTTAAAGTTCAAAAGTGAAACTGCGCATCATCTCAAAAGGTGTTTTCTGTTTGCTGCCTCTTACTGATTGTTTGGTGTTTTCTTTGAGTTTAAGACCATGCCAGTTGTACTAAAGGAAAAGTGCTGAGTCATTTCATATTTTTGACTCTAAAGAGATTCATCCCTCGAGTGTATGAATGTAGACACCTGACATGCAGTGCGACAGGAACCATGCTCACCCACCCTGAGCTATGATAGATTAAAGGGATTAAAAGCCTGAAAGCAGTGTTCTCTGGAGAGGTCTGCACTCAAACAGTCGTAAGATTTAGATTTTTGCAGCTCAGTAGAGCACAGTGACTCACTTCCTCCTGCTATACTTTCCTTACCTGTGTTTACCTTAAGAAAACTACTTTGAACCAGTTGAGTAAAAATGTAATGAACGGTAGAACCCTGGGTTTGTTAGATGAGCTGCACCACTTTTTTCCCCCATACATTTTTTTTAATAGATCAAATTTAATTTGTTCCGACTTAAGTTCTGATTCTTTTCGGGCGTCTTCCTGAAAGTCGTTTTCGACGACATTACTCCTCCAACAGAAAGGACAGAGAGCAGCACAGCTTCTCCCTCACTCACCTCTAAAGCATTTTTATTGCTCTTAGTCCGTCCAAACACTATTAAGTAGTAGGTCTAATAAGCCGTTAACTGTTCATTTATGAGGCAGCTGGTCCCTCTAATTTCCAACTCACATTCTCTGAGGCACATCATTGGCCGAGTGATGACAATGTGGAGCTGAAATGTCAGGGCAGTTTCTCAAATGAAGAGCCACTCTGATCCAGGTAACAGAGAGCGCTTCCCGTTTGCTTTCAGGTCCGTCTGTATGAGTGGACAGCTGAGAAGGAGCTGAGGACCGAGTGCAACCACTACAACAACATCATGGCTCTGTACCTGAAGACTAAAGGAGACTTCATCCTGGTGGGAGACCTGATGAGGTCTGTGCTGCTGCTGGCCTACAAACACATGGAAGGCAACTTTGAAGAGGTGAGATGGGAGATAAGGACATGCAAGTCACACGAGTTTACAGTGTTCCCTCGTTTATCGCAGGGTTATCTTCTAAAAACCGCCGGAGGTGAAATCCACAGAGTAGCATTATAGAGGTTTTAATGCTGTTCAACTGCTCACTACACATTTTCTAGACACACTTCTCTCTCATTTAAAATCTCGAAGTCCAAAATGATAGAATGAAAGCAAAGATCAGAACACAATTGAAGGTTTATTTAGATGTGGCCCCTGAACGCATTCTGTACAGGAGATAAAGCGCAGAGTCGATTGATTGACAAGGTAAGCAGCCAATCAGGGTGCAGAGCACAGTGTTCTGTTAAAAAAAAGTTTTTAAACATGCAAAATTGCGCTTTAAAAAAACGCAAAAGGTGAATGATATAACGAGGGACAAGTGTATTACTGTGGATATAACTGTGCAGAACTATCATATAACCTGCTAGTCAGTGATGTAGTCCTACGATTGGCCATGTTGTCATGACACATCTTTAAAGGGCATATATGCAAAATCAACTTTTTTGAGTGTTTAACTTTATCATAATGTTAATTCCTCACAAAAAACAACCTCAAAGCGGTATTTTGATCTAATTTATGCATCTCTAAGCATTTGTCTAAAACCGTGCTGTCTGAAGACCTGCCCATCCCAATCCACGAAAACAAGCAGGTACTCACATTGTGACATAGTGAAGTGAAAACAGGCCCTTCCAGGAAGAGTCTGCACTGCCAGCAGCTCTTCCAGGCTAACACACACATTCACGTTCTGTGCAGCGCTAGCGGTAATCAGACAGACGCTTTCATTTTATAATAGCAAATATTTGTGGGTTTTTTTGTCTAGATTGCTCGGGATTTTAACCCTAATTGGATGAGCGCCGTGGAAATTCTGGATGACGATAACTTTCTGGGAGCAGAGAACGCTTTCAACCTGTTTGTCTGCCAAAAGGACAGGTGAGGAGGATGGCCATGCAGAACTGTTTTCAACTGTGTTTTTGCTGTTCTTAACATGTTTATGTGGCATTTTTCTGATGATGGAGTACATCTATTATAAAAACATTAAGCTTAAAAATGCATTTCTGAGAATTTATTCATTCAAATTCTCGTGCATCAGGAGCAGATGAAAATATGCAGTTTATGAAAGAGCGTATTTGTGATGTAGAAAATATGCTGGACAGCCCACAAGCTCCCTGCTCCGCTCAATGCTGATGCATCCGCTTCCAGAAAAATAGATCCATGTGCATCTTTTTTTTCTTCCTTGAGGTGGAATCTGGAGCTAAAGTCTACGGCTGATAGCTTCAGTATTGCTCGCCGTTTTTGTTGCATTGCTAATTTATGGATTGTGAGGGGCTGTAAGCTAGCCAGAGAGAGTAAAGAAATGGGTGGGCTTACTCCACCTTTCTGATGAACTGCCACTCTGCAGAGACTGTCCTAGAAAACGACAGTTTTTTAAAAAATGTTGCCTAAAAACGATATAATCTTAATTAAGATCACCAGGAACACTTTTACAATAGATCAAAAAATGATTGGACTGGGACTTAGAGGGGCCCTCCTCTCATCATTTTTATTTTGTTGTTTCCTTTGGTTAAAGCTGTTATACAGCTTTTGTCCACCAGCAGCATTATAAGAACGTCGTTTTTCTTTAAGGTCTCTATAGCTTTTTTACTTTTTCTTTTTAAAATGATTCCTTTCACTTTTAAACTTCAGAGCATAACATTTTTATGTATTTTAACCTAAATGAGTGTGTCATTTTTTACCTTTTGTGATATATGAAGGTAGAACTGGTGTAAGGTTGCGTGTGTGCACGCTCATGCATGCAGGTTACATTCATGCCCTCGCCTGTTATCCATCCAATAGATCAGATTTCCCCTGATAATGCGTTTGACCTTCATTTTTGTATCACGTCTCTGTTTTTGCTGTTCTGTGTTTCACCCTTTAATTCATTACGTCTCTATCAGACTGCGACCTTTTCCAAGCTCCTGATGTCTTTGCTCTGCCCCCCCCTTGATTAATTGAACCTTTTCCCCAATTTTTTTTTTTTTTCCTTTTTAAGTCGACCGCTTTGTCTTGTTCTGCATTCTCTGTCTCTAATCCCGTATTCTTGTTTTGTTTGTGTGTCACAGTGCGGCCACCACAGATGAGGAGCGGCAACACCTGCAGGAGGTGGGGGTTTTTCACCTTGGCGAGTTTGTTAATGTCTTCTGCCATGGCTCGCTGGTACTGCAGAACCTCGGGGAGAGCTCCACTCCCACCCAAGGCTCCGTGCTCTTTGGCACCGTCAACGGCATGATTGGTAGGCTCACAGGCAATTTCACACTCAGACAAGCATTTCTAAGCAGGACTACTGTGCTAAAAGGTCTTGAAAACATGCTATAAATGCTTACACAAGGAAAGTACATCTTCAAGACTTCATTTTGATGTCAGTAATTGCTCTGTTGTTGAGAGTTGCTGTAAATAAGAACGCTTTGGGAAATCTTTATTTGATGGAATTAGGGCTGAGTGATAGTGAATTTTTTATATCACAACATTGTTTTCTTAATATCAGATGATAAAGATATACATCACGATATAAATTAAATAACTATATTGGTTTAATTTGAGCGCTTTGTGGCTCCTAGGAGAAATGTGTAATCATCAGCAGGTTTCTTAGATTTAAAGATTAATTTCTTATCATACTATGAACATAACAGATGCACTATTGAGGAAGTTGAATAATTGCTACACCCCTATCACAATGCTAAAAACGTTATTTTGATTTTCAACATTAGGTTTGAATAAGTGTAGCCTTTTTTGTGGTGCAGTTATATTCAACACAAAATACCGACATTCCAGTAAATGCATCTTATAAAAGCATGTCGTGCTGGTGAATCATACTGTTGGATTTACAGTCCATACTCACGGATGTCTTTACACGTCCCCTGCTGTGGTAGACACCGTCTGTATGCTTTCTTGAAGGGAAATTTGAAGTGGTTGTACAGCAGTAAAGAATAGTCATTGTCATTTCAGTTTGGGCTGGTTGCAGCCCCCGCAGCATCTGACTGGCCTTGAAATGATTGTATTCCAAGTACCATCATTCAGATCTTAAAATAACATCACAGCACTTTGGAATAGAATACTTCAGAGGTCTCACAAAAGCTTAGACTGTCACTGGAAAGTGGAAGGGTTTTCGCTGTGACGGCTCCTAAAAAGTTCTATTTGTACGTCTGACTCTGAGAAGAAAAGAGAGATTTATCTTCATTTCTTTAACCGAGCTGGCTGACTTTCAGAGGTGGAAACCTCATTTCTGCCTAAAAAAAATCAACTTTTGGGAACGAAGAATTGGCCGTTTATAATTCTGATGCCTAAGACTGAAGTCTTTGAGACTGAACCCGAACCCTGCAAAGCTAAAGATCAATTTAAACTTTCACATTTTAATATTATATAAGCTGACAAATGAAACAAAATGTAGCTCATTTTAGGTAGAAAAAAAATCTAACTCAAAACTGCATTTCTGAATAGTTCTTTATTTAAATTGCTGTGAATGAGGAGCAGATGAAAAATGATGTTTCAAAAAAGCTTGCAGTTGTGCCGTTGAAAAGATAAATGAACTTCCTGCTCTGCATCCGCTTGTAAACGACTAGATCCATGTATGTTTTCCTCGTCCAAGCTGGCACTGATATAGCTCGCTGTTTTGTTGCCCTGGTAATGTTAGGTTGGGGGGTTGTGAGTGGATGTAAGCTAGCAGGAGAGGATTTAAACAGATGGGTGACAGGAAGTGTAAGGCTTGAGTTCTTAGCAGCATGGAGGGTAAGAGGAGGCAGGGTTGCTGCGCAGCAACAGTCCCGCCAACAGCTCAGAGGGGAATTACTAATGAACTGCTGCTGTTCTGCAGATACTATGTCCTGGAAAACGACAGGTTTTTGGATTGTGGTTAAAAACTATATAATTATGATTAATAGACCACTGGAAACGCTTTCACAATGGATCAAAAGATGTGCAGTGAAGGAAAAAATGGATTCTACTCTGTTTGTAGCATCAGGTTGATGAAGTACAAAGCAAAGATTTTCAAAAGAAAAAGATTCTGCATGTTTGCAGTGTTTCTATAAATAATGCTCAGTATGCTGATTCATCCGCTCCCTCAGAAGCCCCCAGTGTGCATAAAAGTCAAGGAGAGTCCTAAAAAAAATCCAGAAAAATTACAAACCTTTATTACGAAGTTTCAGTCGGAGCATTTTCTCTTCTGATTGCACTTAAAGCAGTTCAGCATATCTATTATTCATAGCTACTGATTAGGATTAATTACTGTTATTAGTGCTAAATATCAACCTAGGGACAGGCAGAATCTAACACAGAAAAATCTAAAGTTTAGGTTAGCGTAAAAACAAAAACAGAGCAATTAGATAGTAGGCATCTCAGATCCTGTGTTATTGCAAAGCTTCCTTCCACAGGAATCTGTATTCCTGCCCCCACACAACTTCATTGCTTTTTAGAAACCCTGTCTGTTTCTCTAGAGAAATCACAGTTATGCTATGAAATATTTTACACCTTAGTAATAAAATAGCAAAGTTCTTAAAAAAAAAAAAGATTCCATCCATTTTTCTTTATTGGTATTGACAGTTTTTGAAAACAACTCCGACAGCTGTGAAAATATAAGCCTACACACATCTGTCCCCACCAATTTCCCTGAACTAATGTTTACATTTCAGAAAATGACAGTAAAGGGAAGGCAATCACATGTTCACCCCTCATTACAGAGATTGAAACTAGTAACTTAGAGCCTGGCAGTAATGATGGCTGTGATGAAAAAGAGGGAGTGCACATCATTTAGACACGGTGGTAATTTACCCCTTTGCCTCCACGGTGCTGCAGCACACGCCGCATTATTTCACCTCAGCGCCTTGTGTCATTCTTTAAAAAGCCTCAGAGGAAAGTTAACAGGAAATGAGAACAACCACCACGCTTTGCAGTGAAAACACTTTCTCCGTAGCTCATAAACCCAGCCTAGATGCAGTGTATAATGAAGATGAATACCGCTGCTAGTTCTTAGCGCTCTGCAAAAGGGTGTCTGCTCTTACATGTTTTTAGAAGCAGTAAGGCTAAAACGATAACCGTCAACACGCAGACATTGATTTCCGGTCCGTTAAGAGAAACCCATATTTTGATCGGAAGAAGATCGAGTGAACTGGTTGCATCCACAAACTCTTAGAAAACATGTTGTGCAACATTATTTGATCTGATCAGATGTGCTCTTTAAGTCATGATGGTGATAGCAATGAGGAAGCAAAGTTTTGTCCAGGCAGTAAGGAAATATGACCTTTCTCTGTAACCACGAGACCCAGGAGGCTCTGAAGCTCTTTACGGCCAGCAGCAGACCTGGACCGCTAGAACCATAACGGTTTGTAATTCTTATTTCTTACTGCACGTTTGAGCGGAAACTATGCCGTACCGCCCAGTGCCTGATGAAAAGGGACAAAAACGGCAAAAAAAACATGTGGATCCAACATCTCCTATAGTTCCCAAATGAGTATTTCAAATTCCACGAATTAAACTACAACACGTCTCATGCTACGTTTACACCATCCTCTGCAACAGGAGTTCAAGTGACCAATTCCAATGAAAAGTCTATGTAAAGGTGAGTGAATGAGCCTTTCTGGCTTCTGTGTTCACGCCTCAAGTTTTTAAGTCTTTTCTTTGGTTTACGTACAAAACGCACGGCCATGGAACTCACTTTGAAAGTCGAAGCAGTTGAACTTTGATCAATCTGGGACTCTGATTTGGTAGCGACGTATGCGAAGTGTCCTTTTTAAATCGGGATTGTAGCAACCTGCCAGTTTATACGTAGCATCATGGAGATCCAAATGAAGGAAGTTTTCATTTATCATCGGATGGGCAAGAGGACCTGGAGGCAGACACGATGGCGGCTTAAAATCATTATCCGGAAACAGGAATGGCCAAACTCCATACCGGTGTTTACGTTTGACCGCAGTTAACTTTAACCCTCTACTACGTGATCAACTTGTACTAGTTCATCCAGAGAAACGCGGCTTTGAGCCACGCATAACACTTTATGTTGGTAATATGTTGCATTTTGTTAAAAAGACGCTTTAAAGTCTTGCTTTATCAGCGCAAAGCCGCTTTTCTCTGCTGGTCAGCTAAGTCACGTTGATCGCGTAAGTTATAGTATGAATAAGATGAGGATAAATGAGCCTTTTTCGATCAAAAACAAGAGTGTTTTTAGACCGAAATGTGCTACGCTCACAGAGTGGTAGTGGGCGTTCCGGTTCTTGATTTCCTTCCAGCTAATGATTTTCAGCTGCCGTCTTGTCTGCCATGAGGTCCCCCTCTGGCCACCATTTGTTTTTAGTGTGAAATTAGGTAATTATCCCTTTTTTGTTCACTTTGGGAAAAGAAAACTTAAGTTTGAGCGATTTTTTTTTTTTTTTTAATTGAAATTTCACACACGTTTCCAGGTTAAGTCTGCAACCAAAGTTTTTTTTTTACTTTTCTAAAAAAGAAAAAACCTCTTTTGTTGCAGCTATGAATTTAAAATCCTCCTATGGATTTTGATCTATCATCTCATAACTCCTCAAGCATCACTGGAAAGTTAGTTGGGGAAATAAAGTTTGTTTTGAGTCTGTATATTTGTAACAGCGTCATCGTGGCGAGCTCCCAGAAGTGGCATTTCCCTGTTGCTCGCATTTTTTTCCCGAGAATTCTGTGAAGGTTTAATAAATGAATCATTGGCTCGAGCTGAGTAAAATGTCGGTGGTAAACAAACGTCTTCTGTTGCCAAGGAATTCCAAAACGTTTGTGGATTTTTCTAAAAATTGCATAGATCTGTTCATCAACCCCAGGTTTCCAAAAATTGAAATGGTTGCTATGGAGATGAAACTAAAAGAAAAGCCGCCATTTTTCTTGAATTTGTTTCGTGCTTCTCTGACCAGGGTGGCAGAGGCAGGGAGTGAAAGTGAAAGGTTGCAGCGTTCGCTGGGCCAATGAGGGCAGATAAAAAGCGGTAGTCGGGCGGCGAGGCTTGGTAGCTTGCGGCGTTTATTTTTCCTTTGTGTCTACAACATGCCACAGATTTTTGACTCATGAAAGCTGGAAACGTCAACCTTAGTCGAAAACCAAGAATTTAAAAGCCACACAACATTCCAGCTTAAAAATGACATTTCTTTCAAATGTTGCTCTCCTAATTGTATTTTTTATTTTTTACATGAATTACTCCTCTATGATCTTTTTATTTCTAATGTCATGAGGAAAAGACTGCACAGCCTTGCTGCATAATCAAAGAAGAACCTCCTCAGTCATTCATGACGAATGACTGAGGCGGTTATGAAACTTACAATGGAAGAGTAAACGGCGTACAACTGAGTATTGCAAATACTATAAGGACTGGGTAACTTCATTCATAATATGGGTATTAGAATTCTAAAAGCCTGCAGAAATGAATAGAAAATACGCATGTGTAACTTTTGCTCCGGTTAATTGATTTCTTCTTTTGTTTTACAACACTATGGCGTTGTGCAGGAGCGTGAGCCTTGGATTACAAATGAGGTCTTTGTTTGCATGTTTGCTGGTAGTTGTAGACCACTTTAGCACATGTGTTGTGGCAGAACTGTTAGTTTTGCTGGGTAGTAACTCACTGCACTGCACAAAGCTCAATCAATGACATGTCGAAAACCGCTGAGTCACATTGAGGTTTGTTTGGAGGATTTTATGGCCTGCAGCAGTCCTGTACTGCAAGGACCAAACTATTTTTACAACTCTTCTTTCTTACTGCGCATTTAAGTGAAAAATATTTCTCCCTACACATACTCCAAAACTAATCGAAATGCATACAGATCAGTGAAAATGAATGTTAAGTGTGCAATCACAAGCGAAGTTTTGTTGACCTTTGACATCAGGATAAAGCCAACATCCATTCGCCTCCTACCCCCCTGAGCATAATTGGGAAGCTACTTGGAAAAAAAAGGTGTATTCAGAAGTTGCAGGCTTTAAATGACATTATTGTGTGTTGCTCGCACAGTTTTTACCAGAATATTGTGAAAATGTAATATATGACTTGTTGGCTCAGGTTGAATGAAATGATATTACATAATATGTGAACATATTAGGAATGTTGGTGTGGTTAACAAAAAACATCTGTTGCCATGGAAATCCAAATATATACGTTTGCTGATTTACTAAGTCATTTACCACATCATCACCAAGCAACCAAAACATGAAATGGTTGCTACGGAGCTAAAACAAAAAAAAGTGTTTTTTCTCGTCAAGAGCAGGTCAAAAGAGGACTTGCAGCTTTTTTCCCCTTGAATTAGAAACCTGTTGTGAGTGAAATCATTTATCCGTGTGTTTTCATTGTGTTTTAGGTTTGGTCACATCCCTGTCTGAGGGCTGGCACAGCCTACTCCTGGACCTCCAGAACCGCCTCAACAAAGTTATCAAAAGTGTGGGCAAGATCGAGCACAGCTTATATCCTTTTACAAATGTGCATTGATGCTTGTATGACAGAAAGACCAGTAGCCTGCACTGACACGGCTGGTTTCACAGGACCAACTTCCAGTCATTTCCACTGACTGTGAGAGGAACCTCATACATATTTAATGCCTGAACAAATCATTTATATTATATTTGTCACACGTGAGCCTAATCCAGTGCAGGAATAAGTTTAAAAACTATTTTATAGACAATTGTTTTAACTTCTGTAAATGTTGATGAACTTTAAAAATGTGAGATCTTTTCTGAAAACCTTTCTTGTTAATTCTCTATGTATCAAGAGAAGATAAAAAGTTCAAAGGTGGTCAAATGAAATGTTTTTTTAGTTCAGTCTGATATAAACTACTCAGGTGTTGAAAAGCTTCAGAAGAACTCTACAAATCAGGATTCTCTTGGAAATTGTGTTGTTATTTTTTACATCATATTAGATATTTGCTCACTCTGCCTGAGGAAAGTTAGAGCGCTGGTACCCAGAGGTATCATCCAGAGGCAAAAGCACCAGAATGGATTTTTCTTTGACTGTGATACCTGGAGGTCCTTCTACACGGAGCGTAAAACCGAACAGGCCACAGGATTCATAGACGGGGACCTGATCGAAAGTTTCCTGGATCTCGGCCGGGCAAAGATGCAGGAGGTCGTCAGCACTCTCCAAGTAAGAGTTCATGTTCACTTTCATCCACGCTCCTCCAAAGACACAGCTAAAACAGTTTTCCCTTGAAGACACAGTTGGGCTTTTTCCACACGGTTTAGCCTCCACATCGTAGATTTAAAATGCAACTGCACTCGACAATCTTCTTGGAAATGTCTTTGCTGCTACTGCCCTTCTGCTTCTTTGAATAATTCATCTGAGCTTTAGAAATAGCTCTCAGTTGCTGTTCAGGTTTGAAAGCTGTCGGTTCTCAAAGCTCTAACTCACTGTTAAAGCCCCTCTCTCTCTGAATGGATTGTAAAAGTGTTGCCATGTGGTCTTTTAATTAGGATCATGCTGTTTTTAGCCAACGTGTGATTTTCTAGGACATAGTTTCTGCAGAGCGGCAAAGTTCTGCCTCTGAGTTGCTGAGAGCTCTCTGTTTACACACTCTCCCACTTGCTTAGAGCCCCTCATACCCCAACCCTGACACATTATTCAAAGCTGACTCAAATTCTTAAAAACCTAAACATGTCAACCTTTGTAAAAGTAAAGTAATTTATGCAACTTTATTTTCATAGAAACACAAAATATGTTTAACAATAAATTGTTAAAGGTATTTGTGTGTTTAACAATAAATGGTGTTTTCCTTGTGTGTTCATGTTATGCAGCATTTGTAAAATTAGGTCATTATTTTGCTGGTTATAACTCTGCTTTGAAGGCCCCAGTGATACTGAAATACTGATCACACAGTTTGAAGCGCTGCAGAAAGTGGAAATTCCCTGCATTAAAGGTGATAAAGAGCTATGTACGGTGGCCTGGAAGTGTTAATCACATCAACAAATGACTCAACGCAAAAACATACAAACTGACACAACAACAAATACAAAAGCAAAACAATGAATACATGAAAATATGATCTTTAATGTGTTTTTGTGTTCAGCGGTTAGTTCATGTGAATTCAGGGCCACCGTAGTGATGTGCTCTGGAAGCACAAAAAAATAACCTCAAGTTTGGGCTGCAATCAGTCTGCTCTTAAGCCTGTTGACCCTCTTGCAGAGGAAAGTGGAGTCCATTGTACCTTTGTGTTTTACAGCAGCTTACAGTCAAAAGAGCACGTTCAATGCACGCTTCCAAAACAAAAGCAACATGAAAGTGTGTGAGATCATGTCTGAACACCTCGACCTGCCAAACGCCAAAGCAGGTGACTTAATGTCACGCATAGAAATGCTGCATCTCCCCCATGTATGGATCCGTCATGCGGGCTGGTGCCAGTGGTGCCGCCGGTGTGTGTTTGAGCCGCCAGTGCTCACGCTGTGATGTCATTTCAGATCGATGACGGTGGCGGCATGAAGCGTGAGGCCACAGTGGACGAGGTGATTAAGATTGTGGAGGAGCTGACGAGGATCCACTAGTGCGGCTCACCGTTCAGACCCCTGATGGGGGGATAGCTAAAACCACCAGTGTGCTCGGGGTTTTCCAGATGTGTAAATAACTATAAATAAACAGCGTGTTCTCGTTTTCCTTCAGACGTCAATGACTTGTCAGCTGTTAGGACCTCGAGGGCGAGGACAAAAGTCCAAACGGATAATGACCTGTTTATAAGCCCCAACGGCCGTCTTGGTCTGCGTGTGTCTGAGTGTGTGTGTGAGACGATCAAAAAATGTCTTCACCAAAAGCTTCTCTGGGATATTTGTGACCATTACAGACAAACTGATCCTCAGAGATCAGACGGATTTAGACTTCCAGGTTGAGTCTGCAGGCGTCTGAAGTGAACATGCTGGAAGAGAAATAAAATGAGGAATAGATTTATAGCTATTTTGTCTTTGTGATGTTTTCTTTGTTTATTCTAATAAACTTTGCTTTAGTACTGTTAACACCTGCGTCTGTCATTCTTTCACATTCTGATGGCTGATCCATCATTCCAGATGCTCAGAATATGCTCCACATTTGAAATCAAAGCCAAATATTTATGAATTTACGAACTCCAGAGGAAAGTTTTCATTTCCCAAACTGAAGCGTGATTAGCTCCTAGCGGGTTTGAAACTCCCTCTTGTGCGTTTATGTTTTTTTGTCCTTTAGATTTACACACAGTTGTAATTTATTGTAACTAATTTTATGCAGACATTTATTTTCCCTCTGAGAATAGTTATACTTGACACATTTTCATTTTCTTTTTTTAGTCAAAAAGAAAATCTAATCATGTGAAATCTCTTTTAAAATCTGTAATGATGATGAAATCGACATAAAATGCTCAATGACAGTATTGCTATGAAGACATGATCTCAGCCTCTTTTTTGTATAAATACAATGTATTTTCTTTCTGCTTTGTGCATTTTAGTGTTTAATGTGAACACACATTCACACACTGATGGAAATGGATGTCACAGATGTTGATACATCTGCTTTATTCTCATTTTCTGTTATCCACCCAACAAAGATTTGGTTTTAACGTTAATTTTTAAACAGAAATTATAATTATTATTTTCCATCTGGTTACATTTTTGTCTTTTTTTGTTCTAGAAAAAAATGTTTTGCTTTTTGAGCCGTTAAATCCACACAGTTCTTTTCAAAACCACAGGGTGAGCTCTGGTCGGTCATGTGACGCACGTTCAAGAACTTGCGTCACATGACCAGGGTGTACATGGCCATGTAGCCCAAAGTTTTCTCTCTGGACAAGCCAAAACAGGAGCATTTGCGGCCCCAGCACATTATTGCTTAATAAATGTATATATACAACTAATAACATAAAAATATGTTTATAGATACATAAAATTATAAGCATTGTGCAAATGAATCACTGTGCAAATGTTATTTATAGAGATATTTATATTGAAAAGGGCTTCCAAAATGCTGAAACATTTGCTTGTCTTGATTGTCCCCACAGCCAAATGCTACACTTTACCACAATGTATTATAAACTAAACTCTCCCAAAATCACCTTTTTTTTTGCATCAAGTCTTACTCTATATTATATCTACATTTGTGAAACAAACGTTTTACTAAAATGTCATTACTTTTTGCTTAAAATCCCCATTTTAGTGCTGACCTCAGGTTTTGACTCATTGCTGTTGCCTCAAACACATTTCCCCCTCTCAAACAGTTGGTACATTCCACCAGTGACATTTTCTGCAGGGAGTGGGGTCATCTAGGTCATATGCAGGTCGTGGCAAGATCAAAAGTAAGTTATGTCCTTTATTTCTTTTTCTTCTAAGTATTTGTAAGTCAGAGACGACGAGTCTAAAATCTCATTCCTGTTACCTAAAGCATTTTCAATGTTTTCAAACATTGAAAATTTCATTTTCAAATATTTCTTGTTTTTAAAAGGAACACATTCCTTTAAATCTGTCAAACAGGCTCCATGTGCTCGTGCTACTAGCACTTCATGCATACGAGCATAAAGTTAACTTTATGCTTAAATCTCGTTGCTGTTACTTAAGGGAGTAACAGCCATGAGTGAGTCACTGCCCTCCAATGCGTTTTAGTAATAAGAATAAGATTAAATGACGGAAAAAATAGTATGAATGAGTAACCAGAATTAACTGAAACCTCCGCTATGAATGCTTTAACGCAAATCTTTTTAAATCCAATAAATCGCGAGGAGATGCTTCAGCGCTCACAGACTTGGCAGAATGGAAAAGGCCTCAAGCTTGTGGCCAGTGGTGCGTCTGAAGGGACGATGGCGATCTGTACCCTGAGGTCATCGCAGACATGACAGAAACATGCGTCCAGGTCCAGTGCATGGCAATAACAGATTTTTCTGGCCAGTCCGAGCGGATGTCCTGTGGTATCTGTCTGATGACATGGTGTCCGTCATCCCTCCAGTCACAGCAGTAGTGTGCTTATCTCTATCCTTAAAATCTCAAACTGCAACACTTCAGTTGATCTAAAAATGCAAAGAATGGAAGTGTTCAAGTGTTCAACCTCTGCTTCTATATCTCCTTTTTGTTGCTGTTTTATTCCCTACTATCCCTGTAGATTTTTGTTATGATTCGTACATCTTGTACGTTTGTTGTTTTAAGATTGTAACACTTGTAATTCATTAAAAATAAAAAACGTATCTGCAACAAACCTGACCGACTTCCATTTCAAACCTACAAAATGAAGCTCACGCTAATTTTAAAAAAAGGAGACGATGCAGGGAAGGCTTTTTCCAGCGTATGTGTGACTTTTTTTTTTCTCTTTCATGTGTGTTAGAAATCTTAAAATAATTGTGAATATAGTTTTCTTGAGCGCCTCTTTAATTATTTCATGCGTCTGTCTGGTCATTTCTCATCAGCAGTGTCAGGTTAGGATGTACCAGCCTTTTCTGTTTGAGCAACCAGAGGAGTTGCAGACTAGAACACTGGCAGGCTGACAGCAGAGACGACCATCAGTAATGATTTTCTGCCCTGGGGGATCTGAGGGAAACTGGTCAGTGACTGACAGGTAAAGTCCTTCTCTCTCTGCTCTTTAGCTATTTTCGTCTTCCTCCTGCAGTGCAGGTACACTCTTTGCATCATCATAATTATGTCCTCGCAACATGCAAATTTGACCCCTTGAGCATTAACAAAAGCTCACCAGCTTTGCCACAGCTGTCAAAATAACAAATGTGCAGGGAATCACCAAAACTCATTGCACAGAGTAACCATATCAATACATAAATACTTAAACCGCCTAAAAAAAGATTACACCTGTGTGGAAAGTGTCATCTTAGGCTTCAGTGATGCATGTTTTGACCTTGCTGCTTTCGCCTTACAGATTAAACTTACAGCCTCCTCCTTCGGTCTGCTTTATCTAGAGACATGGACCCTTATGCATCCTTAACTTCCACAAAAACCTTAAGGATTTTTTTTTGTTCTACATTTGCCAGAATAAACATCTTAAGGTCAAAAAAGAAACCTGTATCATTTTGAAAAGCCTTTTTCTGTTTGAAGGTGGATAGTACATCTGTCCATTTCCCAAACCAACAGAATTCCTCCTGGGGTCATGAGGTTGCTGGAGCCTATCCTAGTTACTGTTGGATACACCTTGGACAGGTCATCAGCTTGTAGACATTTAGTTCCAGAAGCATACTGTTGGACTGTGGGTGGAAACTACAGATCCCGAACAAAGCTCATGCATGAACGAGGAGGACATGCAAACTCCACCCAGATCGGTCCCGGCCAGGATTTGAACCACGGCCCTCTTGTTCTGAGGCAGGAGTGCTAACAACTGCACCACAATGCAGCCCTGAAAGTAGATAAAGCACAGATTTATTTCAATATTTACATTTATTTACTGAAATGGAAATGGAGACACGTACCATTCATTCGACCCAGTTTTCATTTTACAAAAAAAAGCTAAATGCGACAATTACCTTCCTGGACGTCACAAAGTTCATTCACAAACTGGGATATAAGCACTATTTAAACTTACTTTATAATGTATGCTGCACTGAATGGCAACTTTTATTGTATAAAAATTCAGATTGGAGGAGGAGGACTGACCAGAACAGGGCAGTGTAAAGGTTTAGGTAAAAATCCAGGTCATTTCTCATCTCTCATCAGTTTAAATAAAGTTCCAGGATGAATCCATTTAACCACACATGGTTCACTTCCAATGTCCTAAAAAGCAAAGGAATAACCTCTTCCAAAGCTTTCTATGTCTAAAAACTCCCCACAAACTCTCCACACTCGATATGTCTTGCAACTGAGCCACAAGATTAATCTGCCCGGTCCACTGATGCAAAGACTGTGACCTGGACATCAGCACTGCTGAGACCAGAGACATGTCCATAAATCTTCAGATGATCTACAATCTTCTGCAATAAACATTACTCATTCTTCAAAAATGTGAGCAGCGCTTCCCAACTCTGCTCCTCGAGTTACGTACACACCACCCTTGACTGTATATAGAGAACTGGACAGAGCGACTGATGTCACCAATAGAAAATGCCTTCTCGGCTCCAGTGTCATGAAGCCAATTCAGTTTGAGTCATGTTCCCGGGGCAACTACTGTCGCCAATCAGGGGTAAGCTTGTTGGAAGTCCACACCCCTTCCTCTGAAAGCAGCCCGGGAGAATCTGTCAACCAAACGTTTGAGGGGGGCACCACATGCTTTAACTGAGGCCTCTGATTGGTCTGTTTTTAACTTGAATAACTTGCGATAAAGAAAATATATCATCAGAAAAACGGGATTAGAAAGAAGATGTTAAAAAAGGTATCAGAACAAAAATGGTTATTCTGACAAACTGACTGCAATCGCTGTCTGTTTCTCTATAGAAGTACTTCCTGTTTGGAACACGAGGGGTCACTCGGTCCAGTTCTCTACATACAGTAATAGTTCAAGTGGCCACTTCCAACAAAAAGTCTATGGAAGTGCTTTGGGCTTCTGCGTTCAAAACTCTCACCTTTGTGCATAGCTATGCAAGTTTCTACGACAGTAAATGCTCAGCCACCCACACAGGTTGAAAGTGAAACCAGACTGAACTTTGACCAATCAGGGACTCGGATTTAGTAGTGACACACGAGTTTTGAACCCATTAATTCACAGAAGTACCAACTGTTTAAAAATTGACCATGAAGGAGGACTTAATAATTACAGGTTGTGCCCGGCTGGAGTTGTATGAGACCAAGTGTTTTGTGTTTTGGAATAGAGATGTGAAAGAAAAAGCCTGGAGCCAGATTTGCGAGATTAAATGGATTTGCAAGATCCATTCTTTCCCACCAAACCTCTTCCAACTGTATGTGGCGGAGACGCGGTAGTACTGAGTAGCAACAGTCCAGTGTGAACACCGTGGACTAAATGCGTGTTCCTGAACGTTCCCTGTATGACTGTAGCACCAGACTCCTGAATGTTCTCTGTGGTGTCCTGCCTAAAGATCCATAACGACTCGTATCAAAAGGCTCTTTAGAATTTGACAACATTGTGATGTGTGTGAGCAGCGTAACAGAAAACATATGCAGGACAGTGAGGTCTGAGGAGTGGAGTAGAAATGGACCTGTTCCTTGTACTTGATCTCCAGCTCAGACAGCTCGACAGACGGCGTTCTTCAGCAGAGGACAGAAGCGTGTGAAACTTCCTCCCACCCTCCCGCTGATCTCAGTCGGGAGCTCAGAGTAGTGACCGAGTCTGCATGAGTGTGGCATGCCAGCTGCACTGTCACTGAGCGACAGGATGTGCGCTGAAGGCAGATCAACACATTGCTGGGATGTAGCTCCCACAGTCCGAGTCATTTATGTCGCCAGACTGAAGCAGAAGAAAAGACAGCATTCACACACAACATGAACCATTTGAACCAGAGCTACATATCAGAAGAGTTCAGAGTAATAGACTCAGAAATCCAGTTTTCCTTCTTTACAGAGCACTGTAAAGTACTACTGCAACATCTGAAGTTACTCCATCAGTTATTGTTTACTTTGGATATTTATTCATCAATAGATGTCATATTTAAAGTGATTTATTTTAACTGTCTTTTAAAAGTTTCAAATATTTTTCTACATTTCTTAGTCTCATTTTTTCTGATATTTCTCATTGACGTTAGCTTTAATAAAATGTTTCAAAATCAGCTAATTTTAGATTATGCCTGATTTATTACGTATCTATATTTCTTTATGTTGACTACGTTCAAGCTACGTTCACACCTCCGTTAGTAACGCATGTTCAAGCAGCTACTTCCAATGAAAAGTCCACGCGAATGCGTGTTTCAGGCGTCTGCGTTAAAAAAAAAAGTGGTCCACGCGTAGCTACGCAGGTTTCTACAAACCATTTTTAGGCTCAATGAACAAAACGCGCCTCCATTGAACAGGCTAGTCAGTTTGTAGGTGGTGCACATGCGCTAATATCCAGTGTTAACGCCCAGGGCCAGACAGACATTCAAAAACACACCCAATCACCAAAGGCTTTAGTTAGTTCAAAGAATTTGTCAGTAAAAAATCATATCGTCATTCATTCCTAATGACTTGAAGCTTGTTTAGTTTGATTTCTTCGAAACAGAACGCTCAAGAAACTTTGTGAGGACTTTTCAACCTCTGAAGCAACATAGAGTCATAAAGAAAACACAATGAGAATCTTCTGTCCCAGAAATGTCACTCAAGTGATGTGCGAAGCTTTTCCATTATCTTGGTCCAAGTTGGAAAGATGTCCAGTAGTTTTAGTCAGACGCTGTCGTCTGCAAGCATCTGAGAAGTCTGTGTCAGGAAGAAATCTTTTTTTGAAAATAATTTTGATTTTTTTTTTAAATTCTAAAATGTCATCATATCAGAGCACAGGTATTGTTTTCTTAAAAGGCTTAACAGCCGTTTGCCTCAGTAACAGCAAGAACACAATATTGTCAACAGTAAATGTCAGACGTGACGACGTTTTTGCTGCTATTTAGAGAAAACATCAACAGTTATGTTTTTCTACAGAAATCTCAAAAGTGGACAAGGAAGTTTGTACCTTATTTCTTTCATTAAAATACATGGCGGGGCCAAAATTCATAGTCTCATTATCTCTTATTTTTATAACCAACAGCCTGTGAAACAAAATATGAAGGCACATTTTCATACAAACCTTTCCTATTTTACAGGATTTATGGATATGCATGATCAACCAAGTCAAGGGAAAATCAATTTGTTTCTCATGAAAACAGTTTTGTCATCAGAATGTCAATTAGCAGAAGCAAACTTGATGAACATCATAGAAACTCCATCGTTTTTCTATCCTGACCTTAGTGCATTTGGAAGTATTTTACACTTTTGAACATTTTACTTAATCGAATTTTTTTTAAATAATAATTTTATAAGTTGATTCTCTTTTTTTCTCATAAATAGGCAATTTTATTCTTGTAAATATTAGTAAAGTTACGACTTGTTTCTCATAAATTTAGGTTAATATCCTTGCAAAATGATGACTTTTTTCTCATTGTTTTATGACTTTTGTTCCAGTAAAGATTAAGACTTCTTTCCTCATAAAACAAACAAATTTAGACATTTTTTGTGCAAAATTATGTTTTTTTTCCTTGAAAATTGAAGACTTAATTCAACCAAAATTACAACTTTTTCTTTTTTTATATGACTTTATTCTTATAAGTGTATTTATGCATTTATTTTATTGCTGGCCCTAACACTGCGTAATGGAAAACAGTGTCTACAGCTGTCACGAAAGATTAATAACAAAATGATGACAAAAATGGGAAAGTTTCTCCACACTTACTTCTAAAATCAAATTGGGAAACATGTAAATTACCTAACAATGTTCAAAATAATTCTACTGCCATAACTAACATAATTAACTCTACTTACATAACTACGTAGCTCTACTTCTCATTGGTGGAATAGTTTGCCTGAGTTTACCTGTCTCTGTGGAGGTTTTTAAATGTAAATTAAAAACATCTCTTTTCCACTCAGCTTTTACATAACTCATCATCTTAACAGTTGAACATTTTTCTCTTTGAGTCTATGCAAAGCCTCCTGTTGTTGTTTTCATTGAATGTGTCTTAGGACTTCTTATTGTTTTTAACTGATGCTTATGGCAATGTACACCTAAATGCACCAGAGCTTTCTTCCTGTTAAGCAAGAGTGCTTATCACTACAGCTCTTTGCAGCTCAGGCATGCCCCTATTATTAACATATATATATATATATATATATATATATATATATATATAGTTTTACTTTAATTATAGATGCAAAATTTTGAGTTTAAATTTGGATCAACTTTAAAACTTTCAACTCGTATGCAAATTGACATATACAGCTCTTCATTGATATAGAGGTATAGAGTTTTTATTTCTGTTGGAGGTTTAGATTTATAATAATAACTTACTTTTCTAATTTGGATTGAACTTTTAAATAAAGTTTTCTTTCTCATCATAGATTTCTATCCATACATCTTTTTTTTGCTCTTGTTCAGGGTTACAGGGATGCTGGAGCCTATCCTGACTTCTTTAGGGTGGAGGCAGGGAAAACCCTGGACTTAAGGCCAGTCCATTGGAAGGCCACACACACAATACTGTCTCACCTCTAAGGGACAACTTGGAGTCACCAAATCAACCTTTGAAGCCTGTTTCTGGACTCTGACAGGAAGCTGGAGTGCTTCAAATGAAGGCCTTCTTACTGAGAGGCTCCAGTGTCCAGCAGCCCTTCAACTTAGATATAACTTTAACATTTAGCTTCAGAGTTATCATTTAACTTTTAGATTTCAGACATAACATTTAGGATATATATTGTATTTTACATGTAAATTTACATTTGGGAATATTAAAAATACATTTACATGTAAAATGTAGGTGTTCTTTTATTAAGGAGTTGTGTATTAAATTTACATTCATCTTTAGATTTAAGGTTTAACTTATTGCATTTAAAATAAGATTGAGATTCCTATTTACCATTTATATTAAACATTAATGCTTACGAGTATAGTTGAGTGCATGGATGAATATGCTGCAAAATAAAATTAAAAAAAATATTCTATTTGGTATTTTGATATAGTTACCATGGCAGCTGTGTCTGGCTGTGTTGGACTTCTTTTCTGTTATGTGTAGTATTGCCTTCCGTTTGCTCAGGCTGTGGCATTTTATGCTCAACTTTGAAATGCTTTTCCAATTTGTTAAACATAAGTGTCTCTTTCAAGGTTAAATGCTGAAACAGAGGATTAAAAGATAAAAAGCCAGCAGTGTGCCTTTGTTTATGCTGTAAAGAAATACTAGGAACCAAAGCAGAAATCCACATCTGTTCTGTGTGGCTGTTAATGATCTTTAGGTTTGATGCTTACATACCTTTAAGCCCTATTCAATCTGTATTGTTCTTTCTTTGAACTGTTGAGTGCTGTATTTGCATCAAATGAAACAGTTCCTGAACATGAATTCAAATATAATATTACTGTTTAGGGAGCCGTGCTCGATTACCACATTTTTCAGACTTCATGCCGCGACTGTAATTCACAACAGACAAAAAATGCAGAATAAAGAAAAAAAAAACCTAAACAAGTCACAATTTTGGCAGAAATGTATTTAACATAATGCAGTGGATATTTCATTTTGAAAGGCAAATCGTAACAGAATAGATAATAATAATAGCCTGACTATATGTAGGCTTCACTAGTGTTGAACTACGGACACACATTGGAACGCGCTAACTGGAAGTTCTTGGACGTGCATATAGCCCCTAGTGTTCATACTGGACAAGCAGGGAGGGGCTTCTTCTTTTTCTACCGTTTACTAGCGTCTGTCCACCATCTACAGTTGGAAGAGGCTTGGCGTGAAATGTCAAAGCAGTAGAAATATCAGGAATCGAGCGCAAAACGGAAGCAGTTCGATTCATTGCTAGCATTCTTGCATGGCGGATATGGATTACCATCATGTCAGGAAGGTGGCCTTGGTTTATCTTTAAAACAAACAAACAAACAAACACAGTGGTTGTTGGGCTGGTCTGTCTGGGTCCACCAAGTAAAGCAAATTCACGTCCCTGATTGGTCAAAGTTTGGCCTGATTTAACTTTCAATTCGCGTTCAGTTGCTGAGCGTTTTGTACGTAAAGCCCAAAAACTGTCCTATAAATGTGCGTAGCTACACGTGAAGCCTGAAACTTGAATTTATGCGCTTATGTATTTTTACTGAACGTTTGAACGTGTGCTTCAGGCAGTGAACGTAGCTTAACACATTCATGCCTTTTTAGCTTCTTGGAGGAATCTAGTATTTTAGCACAACATATGAACAACTATTCAGATGAACAGATCATAAAAACATGCTAACAAGTCAACTAAACTTTTTATATCACTTTAATTCCCCAAATCTGTTCATTCTTCACCTTCCGTGTCGCTTCTGGAACTATTCCACAAAGTCTGGAGAAAGACTGAGTTGAGCAGCATTTCTTCTTCTGCTGTGCTGTCAGAGGCAAAAACGGATGCACAACTATGGTGCCCTCTAGTGGTTACTGCAATTTTAAAAAAATGACATTTGTCACATAAGTCGCACCCCTAAACTATGCAAAAAAAAAAAAAAAGCAACTTCTAGGCTACTCCAAAATACACACTAGCCTACATATTTTGCACAACAGCTGGAATTCACTGCAACGAGCTGTTCATGATAAGAATGAAACATTCCGCTGTCACTTTGAAACTTTTTTCTCACATCAATGGACCTCTGTGGAGCAGAGAAATAAGATATCAGGCACAGAAAAATCTACTTACACCTTATCTTCAAGCACTAGAGCGGCTCTTTTTTTTTTCTTTTTGTACATGCTGGGAGTCTGTCGGCCCAGGTTTGACGCTTTAACAATCATCCGCCGAATCCTGTTTGGTCTAAAGGGAAAAAAAAGGTAGTTGGTCATTTTTAGTCCATATCAGACAGTACGAGGACATTGTTTGGTGTGGCATCTGGATTTAATTAACATTATGACAGCCACAAATTGATAAGTTCCCTTTAAATGAATGAGGTGTCAACATTGGACAGGCCGCCGTCCTCTTCTAATGACTGCATGCACATCTGACAGTCCATAAATCAGACTTTATTATGCAGAAGTGCATTCTATATTTTAACGACTTTCACTTAAACCTGCTACTCCCTACAGGTTCTCTAGTCAGTATTCTGCTTTAGCTTTAAGATGGAAAGTTTGTTCTGCAGGTTTTTCAGTCTCCGCTGCAACAAACCTTAAAATGTTTATTTAAATGCGCTTTTCGCTGGAGGCCTTGTATTTGACAGCAGTTCACTGCCCCTGATTTTCCGCTTGGAGATGGCACTTTACTGAAGGTGTGTTTGAGCGTTTCATTGGACTTTCTTGTTTCTCCAAAGAGAACCGTGTTCTCTCCCAAGCAAGTAAAGCCCCCACATTCTTCCGGGATGAACTCCACATTTCCCCTGAGGAGACAAGTGGACTATTTTGTGGGGTCTAAACAGCATGGTTAATGCATTCAGCACTGGCAGGAAGCCTCTGCTTTCTGGCACATCATTTGTAAGTGCCATTCTTGTCTTGCAGCAGCTGAGAGGTTGCTTCTGTCACAGTTTTATTCTGCAAAGCTAGCGTTGGATTAAACTTGATTCTTATTGTTTTTGTGTCTTTCCTGTTGGGAAAATCAATACTGTTTGCTGTGAACTTAATGTAACAGAAGATTTCTGTTTAAATTTCTGATCATTCTTGGATCTTCTGTAAAACCCATTTTCATTGGTCTTTTAATGTTGAATATATTTTATTTTTAACCAAAATAAAAAACCTGTGTTAGCTTTTTAGGACATATCATTAGAAATTCACCTCTAAATTGTGGGCGGAACTCTTGGCGCAGAGTAAGCCCGCCCCCTTTTTCCATCATCAATCTGTTTATACTCTGTCCTGCCGGCTTATAGCCCGTCACAACCCCAACCTAATGCTTAGTTAACCCCTAATGCTATTCGCGCAGCAGAAGCGCCAATTTTGAATTTACGGACGTGATCCGAGGTCCTGCGGCGTGATTTGACCATCGGGTGCAGGGTGTCAGTCCAGCAGCAGCTCTATTAGACATCAATAAATCAGGAACTCAGCTTTGACCCATGACGTCTTCAATGATGCAATCAGTGGATGGAGTCCAAAACCAACGTGGAGGAGAAACTGATCATTTTCCTCCTGAACTTTATGTTATTCTTATTGCATAGAGACAATAATAAAAAGGGAGTCTTATTTTAATGTGTTTTTTTCTCTCTAATGTACTATTGGACTGTTGTGGAATTAGGGTTCTTTCATTTGTCTGTTTCAGTGATCCAACCCAATAATCATCCATAAAAGCTGAGGATTAAGAGTTGTGTGAGTGCTAACAAACAATTTCAGGCTTTTAGGCGAGTGCCTGACTTGAGAGGAGTTGCAAGCGCCAATCTGTGTAATAAAGATTAAAAAAGAGATTTTCTTTTACGATGAGAGAACAACTTCTGAAATCAGACTTCAGTATAAAGATCAAACTTGATGGAGAAGTGATCTTAAAACCACTAATGTGAGCGCTGCACAATCACTTCCCTGGTGTTAATATTGTAGAGCTTCTAATCATGTTAACTTAGATGGGATTGGTTTTGATGCTCAGCCATATTGCATGAAATATTCAAACAGAGGTGCCCTACATTACTCTGTGAATCTTAATCTTTTATTTTATTTCAGCACACTGGAGGGGAGCGGTAACACATCCTCTCAGTGCTAACATGTTCAGCTGCTAATCTGCTCGTCCCAACATGTAATCACGCTGCAGACAGGACGCCAATTAGTGTGTACTGTTAGATGTGTTGAGGCGAAGAGCTTTCTAACAAGCTGACAACATGCACAAGAGCTCAGAGTTACAGGGATAAAGGAATGCTGTTGACTCATGCTGTTTCTCTGTTGCCGGAGCTGAATCTCTGTAAAAGAAGGGTCAGAGTTCCCTTCACCTTCTGAGGAGACTGCGGTCCTTTGGAGTCTGCAGGCTTCTCCGAAAGCTACATACACTCTGGGCATTTGACGCACGTTTGTGCCATGGTGTTCACACTGGACAAGCAGGAATTTTTCTAATTGGTGCAAAATGTCAAACGGGTGGAAATCTCACAAATTGGAAACATTTTGGTTGATTGCTAGCATCCCTGCAATGATATGAAGGATATGAAAAATGTCAGGAGAGTGGCCTTTGTTCATCTTTGCTTGAAAAACAAACGCAGGCGTTGTTAGGAACATCGCCGTGTCTGGGACCACCAAACCAAATCCATAGGTCACTATCAAATCCAAGTCCCTGATTGGTGAAGGTTCCACCTGATTTCCCATTTAAGGTGCATTCACTGGAATCTGTTTTGTACGTAAAGTCTAAAAAGACTTTTTCATTGGAATTGGGCGCACATTGCCAAATGGTGTGAACACAGCTTAAGAACTCTCTATGACTTCTGTGGTTTCTTCTGTAATCCAACACCTGCTGGGGAGCTGACAGAACAAAGAAAAAAAAAGAAACTGAACGAACTGGTCAGGAGGGCCAGTTCTGTCCTGTCCTTCCCACTGATCTGCTGGGTGAGAGAAGGATGTTGGTAAAACTGAAAGAGAGAGGGAGAGACTTTTAGTTGTATCATTCTATTTTCTAGTATTGTGTTTTATTTTTCTTTATTCATAATTTATTCACCTTACATTTTTTTACATTTGAATTGACATTTGTAGCACCAAATTTCAGCCTTTAATACGGTGTTCTTAAAGATGGCCTGTAAAACTCGTGCGTTTCAAATTTAAATTTAGCACAAAAAAAAGTACAATTTTATTTAGACATTTTGACAAAACAAACAAAAAAAGGACACAAAGTTAACAGACCTAAGGCAATTTAAGTAACTTTGCAACACAAAAACTAGCTTTACCCAACAAACAAAATCCAAAAATAAATTAAATCAAATGTAACTAAACTAACCCACTCTTTCAATGTAAAAAAATGCGAAAATAGTTGAGCCTAAAAACAGCACGGTTTGTTCTTCTAGGAATAGTAACACAGGTAATAGTACACACACAAAAATATATATATGTATATATATATATATATATGTTTGGGTCGAAGACCTCCTGACGACACTCAAACAAAAGAAAAAACTAGATGGACTTCATCACAAAACATCAGTTTTGGTTCTAGACTGGAGTCAGGGAAACCCTCAAAATGTTTTAGGACTTAAAGTAAAGACAATGCTACCTTTTTTAATTATATGACAGGAAAGCTATTTATTATTCCATACTCTTTTTTTTAACACACAGCACACAGAAAGAATATGTTTGCTCTGGCAAAAACTCTGCACCAAAAACACTGGCATACTCGAATTACTATTCCAGCTTTGGTTATAATAGCATGAAGTTATTGGCCATCCTGCCACATATTTTACCTTACAGTGCAGGACACATTTACACATATTTTCACATTTACTGACTGATCTTGTTGTCCTGCATTTAGTTTATGAAACTATTAACAGGATAAATGAAGAGAACTGGTAAAAAAGAAGTGTAGTTAAAATACACCACACACAGATGCTGATAGTTGCTGAAGTTGGTATCTCTTCTTGAAATGTTTATTTTATTTCCAGTTCAAAGAATGGCAGGAAGTTCAGTTGAGTGCACCTTACCCCCTCTGAAACCGCTGGTTCAACACCACAGGCTGCAGTGTAACCAGAGCATGTGGTGTGAGCGCTTCTTGCAATTCTTTCATTGTCACCAAAGCTGATTTACAACAAAATTGCTCCAAAGGAAAACTGTTGTAACTGCATGATGTTTTTTTTGGGAATTAGATTCAACATAAAGAGTGCAGCATAAAAGCAAATTAAGCATGACATGCACAACGACCCCACGACCAAAGTATTCATGTGAAAGCCTTCAGAAACAAAACGTCACACTTTCAGGCAGTTCCCAAACAAAGACCAAACTTAAGATTTCAAATGCCTGTTTTTCTTTAGTGTATGAGAAGTTTGTGATGAAGCTAGAAATAAAATAAAGGGTATTTTTTATTTACTTATAAATATCCTGCCAAGGTTTCCTTACTAGGTTTGATTTATATACATATTGTCTGTTTGCTTTCTTTCAATTTTTCTTTGCTTTGTTTTGATTGCTTGACATAAACTAATTCCAATAAGTCGAAAAGATAATAAAGTTTATTTTTTGTTTGTATTTTCAAAGTTGGACATTTTAGAATAACTTGGTATGGCCTTTCTGGTCTTATCATTAATCAGAAGTTGCTGCTTGAGTTATGTGAATTCTTAATGTCAACACTTCAAATAACCATAGTCAAAAAAAAATAAGATCCTAGAAAAATAACTGATTGACTAATCAAGTTTAGAGGAATAGTTGTTTCTCAGGGACTTTTCTGTAACGCACATCAAACAGACCTGCAGGTAGTTAGGAAAAAGATCCAAAAGGATTGGTCCTCTGAGATCAATTATGTAGGCGCAGCTCTACAACAACCTGTCCTCTGGCTGTTTGTTAGTGATGTTTCAGCCTGGACGCTGGAGGAGCCCCTACCTGCACCCCTGGCTACTATTATACCTGAGAACACATTTCCAACGTGTGCCGGGTTTTTTTTTCTCTCTTTTTTTAATAAGAAGTCATGACCCCTTTTTACTTAAGAATTTATTGAAAATACAAAACCAGTCTTAAACTGTATTTGTGAATCTGTTTTGAGGCCCAGAGGCTCTGGACTCCAGCACATCAATAACAGAGATCAGGCCTTGCTACTGTCTGACATGAACCTGCAGGTCATTTGCTGAGCTGCTGGTGTCGGTTCCGCAGATTGACGAGAGGGATCATTCAGGTGTGGTGTGGCTGCACTAATTTGGATTATTGGGTCATGCATTTTGTACGTAAGAAGTGCGTAAACAACATTAAAAAAAGAAACTGTATGCATAATGAAAAATAAATTGTATTTTATTGATATACTGAGAACATTATTTGTTTTAGATCTTTGTTTTATTCATTGCTCAGATATTCAGATGACTTGTTTTGCTGGTAAATCACACACAACAAAGTTCGTGTTTTAGGAGCCAATTATTTTTGATAGTACACTATGTCTTAAATGTACATATTCTATAGATCATACAATTGATAAATACTCTTTAGTCATGACTTTGCAACAAAGTAAAGTCAGGTATCAACACACGTCCTCTTGGAATTTTTTAAGAAGATGAAGAAATGTGATTTTGCCTACAAAGGATGGAATAGCTGTTTCTTATTTGCAAAGGACACATACACAATGTAGCAGTGGATGCAGTTTATCTTTCACAAGCAGAAAACAGACCTTGAGGACTTTTTTTTTCGCATGTTATTTGCTAGAAGACACCATTGTGAATAAAATTCTTTGTAAAGCGGACATCTACCAAACTCAAATCTCAAATCAGGATCCTTTTAAAAAGCCATGAGTCTGCAGAACAAAAGCATGTCCGCGTTTGTAAGAAACAGCAAGTGCACTGTTCTGTTTGGAAAAGAAGGTCAAATCTACAGAATGAGTTTCATTTCTTTTTCTTAGTGAAAGAAATGTACTTAGTTGGACCAATTTTACCTTAAGCTGCTGAATGTAGTGTGTTAGTTTATTGAGCGTGCTCAATAAAAATTCAATCAGCACAGTGTGGATGTGGTTCCAGCAGTTACATTAACCAACCAAAAGAGATCAGCATCACCTGATGGTGATGAAAAGACTGGGGGGCAGAGAGGCAGGAGGAGATTAGGCTTAGAAAGAACATACATTTTTCCGAACCAACGCAAACTTATGCTGGATTAAAGAGAGAAATGGTTAAAATTGGATATAATTTAAAACTCAATAATCTCAATAATAAGCTCAAATGATCTGGAATAAATAGTTTGATTTTAGTCTAACACACTTAACAGCAACCAGTGGATTTGGTTGTTATGTAAAAACATATAAAGCTATGATTCTTTGGGGTTATATTTTCTGAAGAATTAACATTATAAAACACTTAAAAGCTAAAAAATGTTGATTTTGGATGATATAGGCCCTTTAAAAAGACAATAAGCAGAGATGATAACAGCTGTGGATGATTAACATGAATTTGGAGTGACCGTGAAAAACAAAACATGACCAAAAACACCATTGAAAACCAAAGTAAACCAAAGAATCCTGTTTAATTTATGCTCTGCGTTTTGGCCACACTTACCTTAAGTCTGCATCTTGAACACAGACATTATATCTGCTCTATTTATTACGTACAGTCATGAGTTAACGTCATAGATTTTTGATTAAGACTGTGTTTTTTAACCTGGCAGTCAGACTGCATTTGAAAAACCCCATTATTCATATATGAATTATTATGTTGAACAAACAGAATCACGTTGTGTACTTAGTATGCAAAGACAAGACATGCAAAATCCAACACAACATCAAATTTGATCTTCGACTACCAAAAAACAGAATGCATTCCGTGCTGCTCTCACAGAAGCGTTAGCCTTTGATTTTAGATGACTTCCAGAGATTAGGCACGTTACACATGTTATGATCCTTACCTGTGAACTAGGTTTGTGTACGAATTCCCTCACTAGTTGCTACTTCAGGCAATATGCACCAATGCTCACTGGATTGGTGAATATGGACCATAATGCATTGCTTTTGAACAATTTATCTGAAAATTTGTATTTACATTATTTTAATCAGTCATACAAGTTTTCATAACCAGAACACAGTGGAGTCAAATTAAGTCTGTTTGATTCACATTTGCCAATAAAAAAAAATTAAAAAATAGGAGCGAGCCAGTATCCAAATTACGCTAAAATCCAGAGCACTCAATGGGCTCTATGCCCGACCTACTTCCCTGTTCGGCCCTTGACCGCTCAGTCATTTCCGGTTATGTTGTTTACATGGAAATAGTGGAGTATTTGGAGTTAACAGCATGTCTTTTGGAGCTATCCAGAGTCACTATAAATGATGTTAAGCACACTGTTGGTCTTTCTAGCGAATCACCCCAAAATAAAAGGCCAAAAGGATTTACATTTTATGTGTCATCCTGCATGGCAAACTTTGCAGGGAATTAGCTTAGACTGATGTTATTCCCGTGTATTTTTACGTACGATCAGCTCAAAAACTGATGGAAAGTCGTGTTGGCAACACGTAATTCATGAAGCCAATATGCAAACAGCTGGAATGCTGCACGTATTTTTGGTGCGTCAAAGGCTAAATGTTGTGACTGGTAGAACATAATTAATGTTAAAGTCCTGTTAGCTGTCATTCACCCAGAACACGGAACCATTTGGGATAGTAACCGAAACCGTAATCCTTGGTCCATGCGTCCAAAAAAAACGCTGTCTTTATCTTTATGGTCTGTTAATTCCTTGTTAATTCCTCCACAGCAGAACGAGGAAGACAGAGGCTCCTCATCAGCTGGGAGTAGAACCAGCAGTCTGACAGTCACTTCAACGTTCAGTTAAATGTTCAAAGTTCTGTTGAACGGGTTTTAAATGTTCTAACGTCACTACGTTTCATCTCCAGAAGTCATGTATATGGCATCAGACAGTACATGGCAGTGTTTTGTGTGTTCTGGGTGTTTGGTGTTTCAGGAAGAAAAACTTCCCGCTCCTCCAGGGGAAACAGAGAACACGTTTCACACATCTAGGTGCCTGACAGCTAATGGGACTTAAACTATAAGTATCATTTTAAATACGTGCGGCCAACAATAAAATCCAGCCTTGGATGCACTTAAAATACGTGTGGGAAAAGCAGCAATGTGCATCCTTGCTGCATGTATTACGTGTGGCCACTGTGAACTTCCATCGTTATTTATGCTGGTCGCATGTAAATACATGCAAATAACATCGTCTATGTAAAAAATAACCAAAATCGGACAATCCCAGGAATAGTACACAGAGATTTGCGTCTTTGTTAGTCCTGTGGTTTAAAGAGCTCTAATAACTTGCTAGACTTTCACTCTAGGATCAAGCAATAATGAAGCTGCTTCAAAAGTGCTTTTATTTGTTCCCAAGTATTTTTTAGTTTTCCTTTTTTTTGTATTAAGGGATTTTTGAGTAAAGTATATTTTAAAACCGCCTGACACTTTTTCAGACCCATACCATTAAGTGCAATCTTTTTATTGTCTTTTTGTCATCTGAGATTAGCGTTCAACACAATCACCAGTAAGAACATTGCAGACAAACCGGTACATTTGATCTGCTGCACAACTGTGCAAATGGTTCCTTGATTTAGTCTCAGACAGACTCCAGTCTGTGTTTCAGGACAATCACTCTCTAATGGGGTAATTAGTGCTCAAACTTGGGTCCTCTGTGGCTCACAGTTCTGACTAATGGCTTATGATACACTAGCTGAGGGTCTGGTCAGGAGTGACAATGACCAGGTGTACAGAGAGGAGATGGAGGAGTTGACATTGTGGGGGGGGACAAAAAAAACAAGAAAGAAACAGTCTACTCATTCACTGTTGCTCATTAAAGGCATGCCTGTGGATGTGGTCAAGAGAGCAAAATTCCTGGTGGACCATGTCATAAACGGTGGAAGAATGATCCAGAAACCTAAAGTGAACAGTTCACTGCCTTTACCTCTGGATCTTGTGGGGTTTTTTTCGCTCTTGCAGGATGAATAAAGTACACCTCCCTCACATCCTCAGCTCTTTTCATAGTACAGGAGTGTTAACCAAGTCTTTTTCTGTCGGATTTGCTTGATGCAGCACAGCAGACTGGAGGCCCCCACAGAGAGTGGTAGGAACCGCTGAGGAGTTTACTGGGACTATTCTGGAGGTGGATTCACACGTTCAACAGTACTGTTGAAGAACCCCCACCTTGCCATGCACTCAGAACTAGCAGCCTTCCTGGAAAACAGCATTATTCCAATGCTAGCAGGTTATGCTGCCAAAAAAAAAAAATTAACCCTTTCTTTACACGTACCATTTTACCTCACTAGTAGGTGCATTGAAGTCTTAAGTATTCCAAAAATGCCAAAGCACCTTTTAAATGTATTAAATTGATGACATGATTCAGAAAAGATACACACTGCTCTGTCAAAATGTCAGTGCTTTTTTTTTTTTTTTTTTTTTTTACAAACATGGTTGCACACATGGTTGGAGGTTATTATATAAACATGCTAATGATTTTCTTTCCAAAAAACATCAGTGCGCCTTATAATCCCA
Organism: Oryzias celebensis; assembly: GCA_014656515.1. Classification (NCBI taxonomy): domain Eukaryota; kingdom Metazoa; phylum Chordata; class Actinopteri; order Beloniformes; family Adrianichthyidae; genus Oryzias; species Oryzias celebensis. The sequence continues at coordinate 25,565,750 of BNCR01000003.1, read as the reverse complement.
CCATTCATTCGTCGGATTATGAATAGACTATTCATTGATGGTGCATCTTTTAATGCATAATTAATTCTGGTTGTTAACTGATGTTAAAACGAATTTTTGAGAGGTACACTGCACTTGGTCAAAAGGTCAGTCTGTTTTTTCTATGTGTTGCAAACAAGGATGGATGTTATTATAAATACGCTAACATGGCTAATATGTAGCAGTGTAGAAATGTTTTTTTAATGTGTTACTAACAGGGTTGAGAGTTAGCGTAGCCACAGTAATGTTTGTTTTAATGGTATCAGGCTGTTCTTTTACGAGTTGCAAACAAGGATGGATGTTAGGATAATTACGCTAACATGGCTAACATGGAGTGTGTTGGACAGTATTTTTTTTATGTGTTACAAACAAGGTTAAGATTTTACGATGGAGGGGCATGGCCAGTTTACAAAGACTTTTTTTTATTACAACTTTACAACTTGTAAATTTAAGATAAAAAAGTCGTAAACGTTAAATTACACAATAAAGTCGTAAATGTATTATTTTAAAAGTTTTAAGCTAAACTGATGACTTTTTTCTTGTAAATTTAAACTTTTTAATTTATTACTTTAAATCTTGTAAATTCATGATAAAAAATCATAAATACACAAGAAAAAGTCATAAATTTACGAGAAAAAAAAGTCATTTTACAAGGAAATAACCAGCTGTCTGTTTATTGGAGTCGTGGTTGAAGATGAAAGACGTGGAGCATCTTGTGAAGCTTTATTTTCGAGTCTGTGTCAAAAACAAAGACATTCTGAACCTTTTGGGGACTCAAAATCAAATTATTACCAATATATATAAAAGAAGGAGCTCCAAGACACAAGTTTGCAGGACTCTCTGCCATTCGCATACCCAGAAGTCCATTCGTCATATTATGTCAAGTAACTGTCATGCGCAGAAGGAACACCAAAGCGGAAGAAAAATAGTGTTACACACTGTATGTTCCCTCCTCCAAACGAAATGTCCTGTTTCGACCCAAAAGAACAAAGATTAATGAAAATAGTCTGTTACATTATCACAAGAACAAAATGCAGAAAACTGGGCCTGTTGAGACAGAATCATCTCAAACTTGGAGGAGATCTTGTCTTTTGTGGAGGAAGAACGGAAGTGGACATCTGCAGAGATATCGATGGATTCATCAACGGGCATCAATGAACAGAACATTAATAAACCCTATTTTAAAAAGAGGAGCTCCAAACATTTACAACACTGTAAACATTCAGCTTACCTGTTCAAATCCAAGATACTTTGAGAGTTTAGTCTGCTGCTGAAAACAACGTTCCCTCGCTGGACTGTATGATCAGTTCGACTTTAAATTTTGTAAATTTATGAGAAAAAAACCTCCTAAATGTATGAGTTTTGAAGTGGTAAATTTATGAGAAAAAAACTCTTACATTTACGACTTTAAATCTCATAATATAACAGTTTTATTGTTGTTGTTTTTTTTTTTTTTTGGTGGCCCTAATATTCCGTTGTAAGAATTAGCATAATCAAGTTAACGCTTGTTAAAGCGAAATCAGTCTGTGTTTTTAGAAGTTATACAAGTTTTGGGAGTTACAGGTTTTGTGAATATACTAATGTGCTAGCATGCATCAAGTCACAAACTTGTCATGTTTCCATTACCTGAAAATGAAATTGAGCAAATTGGATTTGCGATACTAAATTCGCTTAATGGAAACCCCACAAAAAAACTGATATTTATTTTTTTTAAATTTATCTTAAAAAAGTGTTTGCGCATGTAGGAGTTGGTTTTTGGAACCTATCGAAATGGACACATTTCTAAAAAATGCAACGGAAACACTATTTTTGAATTAAAAGCACTTCCTGGATGGAAGTGGTTGCGCTGCATGGTGGGCGCCACGAGGGGTCCCGCAGCGTCACAGCTCATTAAAAGTTGCATGTCAAACAGAATTGTCTGAGCCATAGCTTCTCTGTAAAATTACCAACCAAGATTTAATCAAAATCACTTCATCTATAGCCACTCCCACCCGGGAGGAGCGGTTACGCTTGCAGCTCCATGGTCTGTGTAGACGTCTCCTTTGACAGATGATGATGACCGCTGGAGCCGTGACAGGAATCTGAATAGATCTTATATTATCAAACAGAATGAATGGTGCAACATCTTGCGTCAGTGTCCGGGCGTCCAGTCCCCTCTCTGACCACCAGAGGGAGCCATCGCCAGAGTACTGACAGCCTAAGCTCTCCTATGCACTCCAACTCTCAGCATGCACCAGACCTCCGCCATCTCGTCTCACAAGCTGTTCCTCATCTTGTCATTACCCCACTGCTTATATGCCAGCTTTACCCTCTCCTCTGTGCGTCGTCTTGAACTGGTTTCCCTCTCGTTCATACTAAGCAGTCCATGTTCCTGTTTGCCTGGTTTCTGACCTTTGCCTGTCTCGACGCCTTCCGCCTTGATCTTTGTGTTTTTGACCCTCGCCTGTCCTCGACCATGCCTTGTCTTATCCTCCTGCGCTTTTTCATTAAACCCTGTTTGCAAATGGATCCACACGTCTCAGCCTCGTCCTTACAACTTGTTAGCTGAACATGATTCTCTTGTGCATTTGTTTACATTTATATACATTATCAATGGTCTAGCTATGCTGCACATGGTCCCCAGAAGCGTCATGTAGTCATTTCTAGAATGTCAACGTATTGAGCATCTGTGTAATGGAAACAAAGCTGCAAACAACTTCTAGAATTACTATTAACTAAGTAAAGTATGGCTGAATGATGAACTTATTGTTGATACATTTTTCTCACTTCATGCGCCTTATAGATTGGTAGATCTTACGGCCTTTAAATGACAAAATTGCTTATAATCCAGTGTGCTCTATAGTTGAGAAAATATGGTACATTAATAATGCAACACTTTATTAAACGTACGTATTATTTGTGTTTTTTTCGGCTTTTTTTCATTGTCCATTTTTTCTGAAATGTAATAAAACACAAATAAATGCAGAATGTGTCTGAAATAAAAGCCTTTCCCGAAAAAAATGTCATCTTTTGGGGAGCTGTTTATGTAATTCAGTTTTAATGATGCCTCCAACACTGCTGCACCTCTTCCACACAGCTCGATAAGTTATTACAGCTTGTCATACACATTGTAAGGACGCGTCCATTCCACTAAGTGGCTTGGTAAGCCGAGAGTGAGCCAACAGGCACAATATTGGGGTGCTTGTTAATGTTATCTGTTCACCCTGTGCTGTTTTCACTCCTGCACACTGACAAGCGTTTGCAGACAGAACGGTCACAGACATTCACTGGGACACTATCATAAATAACTATCTTTCTGCTGCATCTGTTAGAGTTGCTGCTATTGCAAAACAGAGACAACGTATTCACTTATAATAGCAAGCAAAGCAGAAGCCAAAGAGATTATTTCATCAAGTGCCGCAATGAGCCACGAGAGAGAGAGCCGGCATGCGCAAAACTATCAGTGGAACTGGCTCACTTAAATGGGATGCTGTCATTTTTAATGTAGTCAGTTCCACCTGCTCATTTCCTGCCAAAGTATTTGTTGCAGAGAGCTTTATTTGACCAGGTCGATTGGGAGCGCTCATGTTGTGAAGTAGATAAATCTGGCAGGAACATTTCAGCTGTGCAGCAGTGAAGCTCACACAATGAGCATTAAAATAAATCTGTCGCACTCTGCAATGAAGTACATGAAGGTGTTAGTAATGAACCCCTCAATTTCTAATTTAAGCATTTTTGTACACATTTAGGTTAGATGGCGGGTTATTCGTTCATCTGGCATCGCTTCAGAAACACCACCAGACTGCTAAAGTGGGTGAGCTGCACGTCTGCAAATGAAAGTGGGCCATCCAAGAGCCAGAAGTGGCAAACGCCTGGAGCCAGACCCCAAAACGGACAAGTGAGTGGAAGGGAGGGATGATGCAGCTGCAGATGGATGGTTCAGGACTGGGATGTTTAACAGACTCTTTTTGGTTTTGGTTTATAGTGATATTTAAAAAAAAAGGTTTTGTCTAATCTGATCAACTGTAGAGTTTCCTCAGTTACTGTTTAAACAGACCAAGATTATTCTAAAAACCAGTATCTCTTCTGACACGCGACGTACTTTGTTTGCATCTGCATCTTCTGGGGTTTTTTTTATGTGTTCTTGCATCATTTTCAGTCTAACTGGGTTCAATTTCTTCAAGTGTGAGCATCATATGAATGCAAACAACAAAAAATTAAATACAGGTCTTCTTTTTTTTTTTACTTTTACTTCAAGGAAACCACAAGGGACTGAGAATTGTGCAGTTCATTCTATATTCTCCCAAGCTGTGACCTTTTATTCACCTTTGTCTTATTCTGTGCATTTAAAATGTTCTTTGAGGTTTTTCTTAGAAGTGGACCACATGCATGCACATTTCCAAGAACTTCTCTAAAAGATTACTGCATTGTCACTGAAAGTATCAACATAAGTTACAGAGTTTCTGAACAAATAAAAAAAACCCGGCTCTCGCTGACTTGTGATGACCAGGGTTAGAATCCCCTTCTCTTGGTTAAAAAAGCCCTCCATCTCAGCCATTTTATGAGCTCAGTTTGAGCCCCTGGTTTTGGCTTTAGGAGTGATCCCAGCATGCAGGGGTGAGGGAGCAAGCATGCAGGTATGTTTTATTGATCAATCACAAGACGGGAGAAAGTCTTGGAACATGAGAGTGAATAATGCACAAGGCAGGGGAGAGGAAACAGAGATCTGTGGAAGAGGGGAGGTGAAATCTGAGGGAAAAAAGAGGGCTGAGGAGGGCTTGTTGTGATGTAAGAGGCCATTCACAGCTGCTGCTGACAATGAGGCATTTTCTGCCTGTTCAGAAACTGGCACACACATTTGTGAGAGGCTGCCAGCAATTTGTAGGTCGTTGAGTAAAGTTGAAATATTCCATGTCTTTTTATTCACTTTCACCAATGACAAAAGAGCGTTCAGACTTAATAAGATGCTTACCGGCAAATTGGAAGACATTTTGCCATACCATAAAGACTGTGCCTTATAGTAGTTCCCATATGTGTTTGATTCCTTCGTTTGGTGTCTCTATATTGTATTTCAGCACTGCAGGGTGCACCAGATGATGAAGCACACCGTCAATAACTTGTCTGTTTTTTAACTTATGTCATATATTAGGCTTGCCAAACTATAAGGCACAAAAAGTGAGACAAAACAGTCAGAGATAAGTCTGTCAGTCTCAGTTACTCTCTTAACTGCGTTTAGTAACTCTAGAACTTGTTTGTTCACACTACACATTAGCCACCTTGAAGTATTACCCACGTTAGCATATTAACAACTCCCATTCTTGTTAGTAACATGTGAAAAACTAAAGCAAAAGTTACGCTGACTACACTAACTCCCAACCTTGTTTGCAACTATTGCGACTATAAGTTAGCCACGTATTAACATTACCTGTATTTCCCAACTTTGTTTGCAGCACGTAATAAAAAACACACAGTCCAGCAGAGCCACACTTTAGCCGTGTTAGCATGTTTACAATACCTGTAACTCCCAACCTGTTTTGCAACACATCCAAAAAACAGAATGATACTGCTTAAACAACCATTACTGGGACTACGCTAACTCCAAACCTAGTTTACAACACCTAAGTAAAACACAGACACTGCTACATGTTAGCCGTGTTGACGAACAGAATAACATTTCGACAGGGCGCCGTGTACTTCTCAAAATCTCTTCAACATCAGTGAGTACAATGAGCACACTGGTCTTGTTTTTTTTTTTTTTTTTTAATTAAGGCTTTTAAGTGCACCTTGTAGTGCAGGAAAGGCTGTATTTTGATTGAGTTTTTGCAAACCATCCAACTAAACA